>OZ010608.1:33762853-33925353 GCA_963932145.1 Acanthosepion lycidas | reverse complement strand
CTCCCGCTAGATCAATTTACGTATGAATATTATGTTCGATCATCACTGGTGCCCCATATTTTCGGCCCTGTGCCAGATCCAAGATACGCTTACAAAATCATTTGAGCATTTCGACGTGGTGTAACAGTTAGCAATCTTGTTCCGTTAGATCAATTACGACTGAGTAGTGAGTTCGATCCGCACTGGGTGCCCCATACATTCGGCTTTGTACTATATCTAAGCTACGCTTAAAAAATCATCATATGGCTGCGTTGATTAAGGTGTTGATTTCCTGGATGTTGTGAGTTCAATCCCTGGGTCTAGTAGTGCTGGAGAGACATATATATTGTTTCAGTGGAAGAAATCGACAAGCGGTACAAAGGAGCATAAGACTAGTGAGTATTTACAGAGCAATCTACCGCGGGTGGATTAAAGCATTGATAAAAATAAATCTTGTTCTCTGGCAGGTAGGATTTTTGGTTGATTCGTTTTCCACAGCTTATCAACCCTTTTGAAGGTTATTTAAAGCCAGAAATATGTTTATATTGTAAGAATTTTTTTCTTGAGAAAATGTTTTAATGATACAAGTCTTACTAATTAACCCATAGATTTGAGGGAGAAAAGGTGTATTCGTGCCTTTCCCAAAAGTATTTGTGCGTAAGTGAATATAACAAATACAACGGGAATTATCCAATTCCTGGCCATTATCCATTACACCACCCGCACATCCAAGTTTACAGCACCTGGTACTCCCATGCAGTCAGCCATCTAGGTTCTAACCAGGCTCGACGTTGCTTAACAGCAGTAATCGTACGAGAACCAGTGTTTCAACATGATGTGGCCGTAAGCCACTTGACAGGTATCAGTTCAAACCTTGGAGTTGGTAGAACTATCTACTCCCGTAGATTGGATAAAGTTTTTGGCTCGAAATTCCAAAGAAACTACAGAATACTTAGGCCGAAGATTAAAACGGTAGAAAGCTCCAAGTATACGATTAATTTGTTTTTAAAGACCTATCAACAGCTCATCAGTGTGGTTAGACGTCCGGTTGCCTCTAGCTAGGATCGAAACTCAACTGAATTTGCGTTAGTCAGGGATTCTACCACTAAGCCATTGGCGCACGGCAGGGATCAAGATGAATTTAAGCGTATTTATTTTTAGATAGACACACCGTGACTGAGAGAACTCAATTCGATTTACCGAAGAGTCTTGCATTATTAACTGTAATCTACACTGGGTAGAAAAATTGTCCAAAACTGAGACAGATTAGTTGTTGGTCAGAAAAAAATAGATATTTCACAAAAATACAAATTGATGCAAACAAAATCTTTCAAACTAAATTACAGTTGTCCTAGGAAAGTTATAGTAAGTGTTTGGTAGGATTATGTTATTGGTGTCCACTTTGTGTTGCTATCACTCGATATTATGATTACAACAGACATCTTGTGTTAGACTATTTCAGTGTTTCTTTTATCTGCGGTGTCGGTGCACGACAATGGCTTTCCACAACTTCCTTTTGCTTATTGTTCTAAGCAAAGTTTGTTGCCTTACTAACCATCTTTGACCCTGTTCAGTCATCCATTCACAAAAACTTATTAGCTAAGTTATTCACTGTTTCTCTCTGTCATTCTTTCTTTCAATATTGCCCGAGAGTGTTAGATTTTCTAAACCCTCTTTCTTCGAAATATACTTAAGAAATTTCAACTTTATTTTTTGCACAATACTCTGACACGAAATTTAATTTGATCACTGGGAAAGGCATGACATTCTATCCGGATACGCACGGCTCATTTCTGAAGGGGTCACGCCTAAATTATTTGGAAGAATTTGGCTGGAAAGATTCCACAAATTCTTTATTCTGCAGATATTGCTACATCTCATATTCCGGAGTTTACTGAACCATTTTGATTGACGAATTCTTAAAAATAGATGAAGAACCGGAAATCACTTTCTCTCTCTCTCTCTCTCTCAATCTTTCTCTCTGTCTCTCTCTCTGTCTCAATCTCTCTCTCTCTCTCTGTCTCAATCTCTCTCTTTCTCTCTCTCTCTCTCTCAATCTTTCTCTCTGTCTCAATCTCTCTCTCAAAATCTCTCTCAATCAATCTCTCTGTCTCAATCTCTCTCTTTCTCTCTCTCTCTGTCTCAATCTCTCTCTTTCTCTTAATCTCTCTCTCTCTCTCTCAATCTTTCTCTCTGTCTCAATCTCTCTCTCAAAATCTCTCTCAATCTTTCTCTCTGTCTCAATCTCTCTCTCAAAATCTCTCTCAATCTTTCTCTCTGTCTCAATCTCTCTCTTTCTCTCTCTCTCTGTCTCAATCTCTCTCTTTCTCTCTCTCTCTGTCTCAATCTCTCTCTTTCTCTCTCTCTCTCTCTCTCAATCTCTCTCTTTCTCTCTCAATCAATCTCTCCCTTTCTCTCTCTCTTTCTCCCTATCTCTCTCTTTCTCTCTCTCTTTCTCTCTCGTTCTCTCCCCATGTCTCAATCTCTCTCATTCTCTCCCCCTGTCTCAATCTCTTTCTCTCTCTCTCCCTGTCTCAATCTCTCTCTTTCTCTCTCCGTCTCAATCTCTATCTCTCTCTATCTCTCTCTCTCTCAATCTCTCTCTCAATCTCTCTTTCTTTCTCTCTCTCTTTCTCTCTCTCTGTCTCAATCTCTCTATTTCTCTCTGTCTCAGTCTCTCTCTGTCTCAATCTCTTTCTCACTCTCGATCTCTCTCTTTCTGTCTCTCTCTCTCAATCTCTTTCTCTCTCTCTAAATCTCTTTTTCTCTCTCTTTCAATCTCTTTCTCTCTCAATCTCTCCCTCTCTCTCTCTCTCTCTGGATTTCACAAAAACGCTTTTTAATATGATTCTTCTAAACCATTGCAAAGGTGTTATTAATATCGACTGAACCAATGTTAATGAATAAATTATAATCGAACGGAATTTTGAATAGGTTTTCTGACCAAAATAGATTACGTCGAATAAAAAGGAAGGTAAGAAAGAATATAAAAAAGAAAGAAAGGACGAACCTGTAAAAAAAAAAATCCGAATAAGAAATAAAAATTATTAGATACGTTGAATAAAAAAAAGGACGAAGAAATATAAAGGAAAGAAAGAAAGAAAGAAGCTTTAGAATACAAAGCGTAAAGAAAGTGAAAAAGATAGAAAGAAAAAAATCAATAAATTTGTATCTGTTCCCTGTACTAAACAAACTGGTTATTTACCTTATCCTCATTTTCATTACCATATTCACAACGTTTCAGCCGTTGTACGCTCCTGCCTTTTGCAGGTAACTGGAATTTCTAACCGAAAGAAGGCCGAAGCGTACAACTGTCGAAACGTTGGGAATATGGCAATGAAGATGAGGATAATGGCCCAAATAATCATGATACCTCATCTCGGAGATATAGACAGATAAACAAATTGGATCTTTTTTTTTTTTTTTTTTTTTTTTTTCATGAAATTTCATGTCCCTTCAGAATGTAGGCGATCACAGCTCTCTACGGATTCTGTTTCTTTATGACCTGGCAATTACCATGAACTATTTGGAAAATATAATGGAGTGGATTCCCACTGACTTTTCTACAGTTTTGAAGAGTTATTCTTCCTTAGACTGGCTACCACCCAAGTCTAGTGCACCTAACCTATCTTGCCATTCGACCGATAGCCTGGAAATCAGAGAGAGAAGAGACTGATTCATGCCTTTCTCAAGTACATTAGTGCGAAAGGAAACGCAATAATCTGGGCCGGAGTTTAAACTCGACTCACCATTTCCTCTCTCCGGACCGAGGTAACCTTTGTAAGGTCCGTACGTCCACTGGTTCATATGTACCCCTTAATTTTAGAATACAAATTTATTCAAAGCCCTTTGCCATTTCTTATTAACGTAAGAACAAGAACTTATTTGAAATAACAATTTCATCGAAACAATTTTCCCCTAAGATATATTTTCTAATTTTGATAGAGTTTTTTTTTTTTTTCTGTTTTTTTTTTCTTTTACTTTACTCCCCTCTAGGCATCATCAGGTGTCTTTGAAAATTAAACTTGACGCACATGAATAATGACGTCAAGCAATGCTTAATTGACAGATAAGATTGAAAAATAGACATTTGTTTCCCCTTGGAAGAAGAAGAGCAAAACCATCAGGTTGTTCGGAAAATAATGTGCGATTTTAGAATAAACTTTTTAACTGTGTTCTAACATATTATAATAGTTGCTCAAAAATATATTATACATTCCTAATGATGATCAGAAGTTTGTTCTCAAATACGTGACGCAATTTTATACAATGGAAAAAACTTGTTCGGATAATAATGTGCGATATTAGAATGGACCTTTTAATTGTGTTCTAATATATTATTATAATAGTTGCTCAAAAATATATTCTTTCTTTTCTTTTTATGCGCCATGTCCTTTCAGGACGTAGGTGATCATGGCTCTCCACCTTCCTCTATCCATTACAGCTCTCAACAAGTTCCTTCTCTCTGCTTCCTCCCCCCAGACCACGTTCTGTCATCCACTTGCTTAAGTCCGCCAGGTATGTTACGCGTTGTTTTCCCTTGTCTCTCTTTCTCTCTATTCGACCCGTGAGTATCAGATTCTCCAGGCCGTCCTTCCTCATTATGTGTCCCAAGAACTTCAGCTGCTTCCTCATGGTGTTAAGTATAAACCACCTCATTGTTTGAAACTTCTCTAAGACCTCATCGTTGCTCACACGCTCAGTCCATGATATCGTTAGCATCCTTCTGTAGAACCACATCTCCGTCGCCTGGAGCCTCTTCTTCATCTTTGAGGAAATCGTTCAGCATTCGCTGCCGTAAAGAAGGACAGATGTCACGTAACAGCTCAGTATTCTTTTCTTTGTTATCAAAGAAATCCTCCTGTCTGCCCAGCTTTTGGAATGCGTCCTTGGCCATCCCAATACGTCTACGGATCTCAGTGTCGCACTTACCATCCTCTGTCAAAATGCTTCCCAAATATTTAAACTTCCGCATTTGCCTGATTCTAGTGTTCCCGACCTGTAAATCGCATTTTGGGCTCCTCCTCTTACTGATGACCATGCATTGTTTTCCCTTGTCTCACTTTCCCTCTATTCGACGCGTGAGTATCAGATTCTCCATGCTCTCCTTCCTCATTATGTGCCCCGGGAACTTCAGCTGCCTCTTCCTGTTGTCAAGTATAAGCCACCCCCTTATTTGCATTGCTCGTGTATTTTCTTCATCATTCGCTGCCGTACACATTCCTAATGGCAAAAGTGTCCTCTTCGTTAATTTTATATTAATCGCTTTCAGAATTTTATCTTTAAAACTTTATGTAACCGCCATCTTGAATAAAGAAGAGATGCCTTTATTTTTTACATGAGTTCAAGCTTGGCTATAATGCCTCTCAAACTGCTGCTAACATTAACAGAACATGGGATGAAGGATTCACTTGTGATCGGGGCTGTACGTCGCTGGGTGTTGAGGTTCCGAACAAGGGATACAAGTCTTGAAGATCAAGATGGTAGAGGGCGTTCATCTACAATTAACATCTGAAACATTAATCGGAAGAATAAAAAAACACGTTAAAGTGTCAGAGTAATGTCTCAAATAATGGGTGACAACTTTTCTACAATATCGAACCATCTCAAGAAAATTGGCAAGGTGAAGAAACGCAATAAATGGGTTCCACGTGAGATCTAAAGAGTTCGACCTTTTGAAGTGTGTTCGACGCTGTATCTGTGAAATTCGAATGATCTATTTCTTGATCGAATACTAATTTGGGATCAGAAATCGAACCTTTATGACAGTCGTAAATGATCTGTTCAATGGCTTGATCATAACGAAATGACCAAATACTTTCCAAAATATGAAATTGCACCAACAGTATAGGGACTGTTTAAAGAGCCGCCACTGGCGTTATCCATTACAATTTTGTGGGACCTAACCATAGCATTCTACCACTATGTGGAGTTTTTCGTAACGGCATAAATAACGTTGTGACACGATGACAGTAATGTATAGATTCTCGGGGTTCCTGTTTCGACTGGTTTAAATACTGTTTCAGTCAGTTATGTGCCATGCGTGATACACGCTTAGGCGATCATGTATCTTTCGATACATGACTGACGAGGCAGATTTTTTCCCGCAGTAGGTTACCATTTCTTTCTGCGGTAGACCAGTTACTATCCAAGGCTATAGAACCCGGTCTGCCCTTCTATTTACCCATAGCTGGGGGGAGAAGAAGAGTAATCCTACCTTTCCCAAGCTTATTAGCACCTAAGTGAATGTAATGGATTCGACTGGAATTCGAACTCGGCTCTCCGATTTCCTCAGTCCGAGCCGCTACTCATTACTTCACCGTTCCTCCATTCAGTTGTGTGCTATGCGTCATACACGCTTAGGCGATCATGTATCTTTCGATACATGACTGACGAGGCAGATTTTTTCCCGCAGTAGGTTGCCATTTCTTTCTGCGGTAGACCAGTTACCATCCAAGGCTATAGAACCCGGTCTGCCCTACTATTTACCCATAGCTGGGGTGAGAAGAAGAGGTTACATACCATTCTCAAAGATATTAGCACGTAAGTGAATGTAATGGATTCGACTGGAATTCGAACTCGGCTCTCTGATTCCTCAATCCGATCCGCTGTCCATTACTCCGCTGTATACATTAATTCAGAAATAAAAGTTGATTCTAAAATCGGACATTATTTCCCGAAAAACCTGATGTAAAGCTACAAATTCTAAACATTCAGTTCTCTTGCAGATTTGTAAAATGTATTTTGATTGTGAACAGGTCTGAAAATCCTTTATCGTCAGAATGTGTCTGCAAAGAATTTGTTTTCATTTAAACTCTAGGAATTTCTGGTTGTATATAAAATACTGCTGAAATGTATAAACGTAGAAAAATAAACGAAGTGTTACGAACTGTATCGCCAAATCTTTGCTAACTTTTCGCGATTTTCATGACGGATGTTCGCGCCAACTACACTCCTTAGTTCCACCAGCGCAAGCCTTCACAGCTCGGAGCTGTAAGAACCCGTACTCTGAGTCGAATCATCCTTATTTCCTTCATATACCATTACGAAGGAGGAAGTTTCATTCAGATAACATCATCTCTAGAACTGGCACTTTGTAGGACACACTCCCGAAAGGATGACTCATTAACTAGTGCGTCTTCCTCAGAACTGTTTCATAATGGAACAATCTCCTGAGAGGTTGCTTCCCTGATCACTACAGTCTTAGCATCTTCAAGTCTAGAGTTAATCGCTATCTATCCTACACGTCACCATAATATGCACCTTTTGCTTCGTCCTCGTACGCCTTTACAAGAACCTCATTTAGTAAACCTCTACCTTGAGTGGCTCTTGAGCCTTGCATTGAGTGAACAATAGTAAAAAAAAATACTATTCGGTTGAAAATTTCAATTTCTTACAAGTGAATTCAGCACATGAGTAGGTTATATAACATAATTCAGGAAAGGAGAGACCTTATATTTATATAGTAAGCTGGTGTGTGTGTGTTTGTGTGTGCGAGCCACGTACATAGGTTGAATCTAAGAAGTCGTTTTGCCCGAGGAAAGAAATCTTCCCCGAGAGGAGACGAGTCGAGTCCGTCTTTTCGTTACAGCATCCGGTGATAGAGAAGGCGGAGGTGGTGGTGGTGGCTGGATGGGTTTATTGTCCTTTCCTTTTATGCAATTGAACACCCGCTAGCTGGCGTTGTATTAAGAGACTTCTCTGACAGACAAGGTCGGGGTAATCCCACAGTTTATTACACAAGGATTTGTAAATATAATTATAAATTTATACCTACCTCCTGCAGATTGCTAACGCGTTCAACTTAAACTCGCGGAATGGTAAAAAAATAGAATTTAACACGCACACACACGCACGCACAAACACATATATATATATATATATATATATATATATATATACACACACACACACACACAAAGGTATGTTATAAATTTGGGTATATAATCCTGACAGAGTTATAAATTATTGACATTTGGAAAAACGTTCATGAAAGCATGTTTCGAAAAAACACCTGACTATGCATTTCGCCTGTTAGGCTTCATCGGATCGAAGATGAAAAAATGAGTTGTGTGTGTCTGCATTTGTGTGTGTTTAAAATAATGAAATCTTATATTTTTCACAAGCTGGCGTTGCCCGTGACTGAAAAATGAGAAAGAAAATGAGTCGTTTTACATTTTATGTTCTTTGCTTTAAGTGTCCGAGATAGAAATCCTTCAGAATGGATAGAAAATAAATGAAAGAATTGTTTTTTATTCATGCATTCTGGATGTAGTATGTTATAAATGTGGGTATTCCAAATTATTCCGCTTTTCCAAATGTCAATAATTTTATATTTTATATATATATATATATATATATATATAAGGGAAGTATATGGAGGAAGAATTCATATAAACAGATTTTTAATTCAACCGGCAAGGTTAATCTACTTAATGTTTTTATATGATAAAATATTAGATAGACATTTGCTGGTTGAAATTAAAAAAGTCGTTTAGATAGATAGTGCCGAATATCAGTTATAGTGTCTATGTAAGCATAAAAGTGGACACCGAAGTCTCCGTCGGTATCCTGATACAATACTAAGTGTTGAAGAATGATGAAATACTTTAGTCAATCATTTTGTTTATATATATATGACATTTTCCCCCTGATTCTTTATCGATTGTCAGTACTTCCTCTCTGTGAGACCCATCGGAAGGCGCTCGAGCGATCGCTATCCTCCATTTTATGGAGGGGACGTGTGAACAGGGTCGACAGACGAGTCTGCATTAAACGTCCGTGTCATGGGGGGCTGGGAATCTGTTGAGTCACATCCGTGCCTCTAGGTTGGCTTTCCTACGCCGCGCATTGGCTGGAAGAAATCCGATTCTGGAGGGGATTGTTAGGGACGCCTTCCCTAGCCTTACCATCAGTCACCCCATCTCGAGGGTTGAGCGCCGTCGTAAACCCCGGGATGAGTCGGATTTTCTTCGCGAGTGTCGGTCGGCCTTGAGGGCTATTCCCTGGTCCAGTGACCTTTCACGGCCTAGGAAGGTTTTCTATCGTGGTTTAGTGGAGGGACCCGCGAAGGATTCCCTACGAGATACGCTCGGCTTGTCGGAAGAGAAGTATCGCGCCTACTGGTCTTGGGCGCCAGCGGCGGATTACCTCAGTAACCCTGAGTTTTCGCTTACCTGGCGATTGTCTCGGAATCGGATGCCTCTCAACGACAAGGCTTTCATATGGGGTTTGGCGGATTTGCCAGACTGTGAACGGTGTGGTCTTGGCTTAGAAGAAACGGCTTCGCACGCCTTCTACCATTGCCCCCGGGCCCGCCCCTTATGGGACCATGTCGGCGAGCTGACGGCTCGTCTCGCTCCCGAACAGCTTGTGCCCATTGATCGCGCATACGCGTGTGACAATGTGTCGCCACCGTATTCCGGGGTGAAACGAATGGTGTTTCTGACGCTGCTGGCCACGGCTCGAATGGTGATTTGGACGTCGCGAAAGGAGGAAGTCTTGCGGGGCAACCGTCTATCTCATCAGCATCTAATCCAATTCTTTGAGCATCAGCTCAAGATGAAGATTAGATCTGATAGAAAACGGTTGCATTCGACAGTCTTTAGCGAAAGGTGGGTAAAAGAGGCGAGCTTGGTTCGTGTGACCGGGGCTAACCTTGATTTTCTCTTCTAGGTCAACCTATTGCACATCGGGGTGGCTTCCTGTGGAACCCTCCCCTTGGTTAGGTTAGACAAGCTTCAGTGTACCTAGTTAATGTGAGTAAGTGTTGTTCCTGGCCTGTTACCCGGCTACTCTTTGGTTATGTTCCAAGTCGAGATTCCCAACCTCCCCAGTTTGTTTTGGCCCCCTTTTATCTCGACTGGGTCAGCTTTATATTTTCCCATTCCCGCATAATATTTTAGCCTTCTTCCCACTCCCTTAGCGAGAGTTGCCTCTTGATTTTGTCCTTGGGGCAGAATACAGCGGCCTCTCTATTTTTGAGGGTTGGACGGTTCCCTACTAACATATGTTTAGTTTGTATTTTGTGTTACCTTTTAGTTATTATTGGGTTCATCTCCCCTCCCCTCTCATTCTATCATTATTAGAATTTTATGTATAGCATGTGTTTCATCAACAAATTTTTATGGTGTGGGGCGCGTTTTGTTAGGTTCCTCTTGAGAGGATGTGGTATTATGGTGGTTGGAGGTTTGTTTGGGGATGGACGAGTTCTTGTGGTGAATGGGTAAATTGTAATGTATGAATGGGTCGTGAATCTGATTAGCTAGGTATAGGATAGCTAGTTTGGACCAGCCTTTACCCCTCCCCTTCATCGGCCACGTGCCACAATTTTGTATTTTACAAAATAAATCCCATCCTTTTTTTTCTTGTCTGACCTTGTTAGACATTTTTTCTGTCATTGGATTTTTACTTTGAACATTTGACTGCCTTAATTTAGTTAAGTTTTGATTTATTTTACCGTTTTTCTAACGTTGCTTTGTGACTTTTTTTGTTAAATTTTTCATTTTTCTAACGTTCCTTTTTTTTGACTATTGTTTAAATTTTTGATTTTTTCCGTTTTAATTCCTTACCCTCTTTTTTTACAGTTACTTCATTTTTTGCTTTTATTTATTCCTTTTTTATTTAACTTTTTGATTTTCTTTTACGTTTTATTTTTCATTTTTTAAATTTATTTTCTTTCCGTGCCCACACCCCGGAGTTTATCTGTTTATTTTTCGTCTTTACGTTTCTCGTCCAACCTTTTTTTATTTATTTATTACGTGTTAATTATTTCTGTGTTTTTCATTTAAATATCTGTAAAAGTTTTGCGTTTTATCTGTCAATTACGTCTGTATAATATTTGTTTTTAAATTTTGTGTTTAAATTGTAAATTTCTGTGCTTTTTTTACTTATTTAAGGTTTTTGTTTTTGGATTGACCGGTTTTTATCGGCAGCCATATTGTAAATTGTCACACTTTTAGTTTCGTATTTTATTTTGTATAGCGTTTTCTCTTAATTTTCCGTTTATAATTTTTCTTTTTATTGTGTAATTTGTTGCTTTCTTGTCTGTAGTCCTTTTAATTTTTTGTTCTTTCTTCGTTTTTGTGAACTTTGTTCACGTTTTCTCGTCTGTCTTACGTCTATTTGTCTTGCGTTTTTGTTTAATTGTTTAAATTTGTTAATTTCTTAGGCGAAACTTCTTCGTCTTTTAAAATTTTTTTATACGTCCTTTTGTCTTATTTTTTTGTCCTTGTCTATTTAAATTTGTTGTTTCGCTGATAAGCGAAAGTTTATTTACTTTTTACCCTCCCCTATTTTTTTTTTACTTATTTTTTTACATCCTTCTGTTTTACTTTCGTCTGTCGACCTTTGTTTACTAATAAAATTTGTTGTCTCGCTGATAAGCGAAATTTTATTTACTTTTTACCTCCCCTTTTTATCTTTTTAACGTTTTCCTACCACTCCTCCCCTTCACTTTTCTCCTACCACCCCTCCCCTTCTCTTTCCTCCTTTAAAAATGGAAAAAAAAAACAAGAACAGTGCCGTCCTTTTTTATTAAAAAAAAGAAACCAATAATCCCTGATTTTAAAAGAACATCAAAAAAGAATTTGTTCTCCTTCAAAAAACAACCACCCGATAAAAATAATACTAATGAGTACCCTTTTCTAGTTTCATCGAATGAAGAAATGGTGAATACCCTTAAAAAAGCTGCAGAGAACTCTAAAAAGAGTGAAAATTTGGAAAACAAGGAAGCTGAGAATGGCGAAAACGAACTGAAGAAAAATAAGAATGCAGAGGCCGGGGAATTGCCCTCTTGTTGGTCATCTCCACCGAGTTGCATAATCAATGTTGCGGAGTTCTTGGAGCGAGCCAAGAGTTACGCTCACCTTGTCGTGGAAGGTGGACTCTTGGAAGACGCCCAAGAATTAAGAAAGATTAAAAAAAGAATTGTGTCGGTCTTTGTCGTGGACAAGTGTTCGCGCAAAATTTGTCGCTCGACGAAAGACACAGTGTTAAAATCACTGGAGTCCCTGGGGTTTAAGCCCCTTAGAATTGTTAAGGGAGCAAAATTCTTCATGTGGGACGTATTGCTACCCACACCGGAAGACTGTGGCTGCTTCAAGTCGTGACTTGATTACAAAAGATTTTATATTGCGCACAGAGTATGAAGGGCGAAGAAGGACCAGCGTGACAATATACGAGGTCCCTGCTCAGGTTATCGGGGAGCACCTGGCTGCGTTCCTATTACAGTATGGCGAGATTCTGGGTACTTCTTGCGATAGCCTGAAAGTGGGGTGGAGTTTCGATATAATGTTGAACGAACCGGCCTTCCGCTCCATCCCCAGCTGCCGGTCATTGTGACCGGCCGCAAACCGGTATGTTGCAAGTGTGGAGAGACTGGTCACCTCTCCTCCTCCTGCCCAGAGAAGAAGGCCTCTGGAAGTCAAGCGCCAGTCGACCAAGATCCCCCTCTGACCGCGTTGTTACCTTCCGCCTCGCCTGTAATGGGCATGCCAGCTTCCGGGGCCGGGTCGGATAAACCTCCGGTTGGCACAAAGGCCACATTCCCCAAAGAGCCTTCGCCCGCTGCTAGTGCAGTTGTGGAGAAGGGGGAGGGGAATGGCTGGTTGCTGGTAAGGCCAGAGGGAAGCGCCAGACAGCGGGGCCTCAGTCCAATGAAGCCCCAAGGGCAAAAGACACGTACAGCCCCACTCCTACTGTCAACGTTAAGGGCGATGCCCTGGTCTCTGATGTGATATTCAAAGAAAAACAACTAAAATTCGACCCGGGATTCGCAAAAACAGAAAATATAAAGCAAGTCAAAGAAAAATTAGACAAGGAGAGGCTATCTCAATCGAAAAAAGCCACACCAACATCATCATCTACCTTGTCCCCGCCTGCGACTCCAAAACATCCTTCCCCTCAGAAACATTCTCATCTCCCGTTAAAGCTGTTCCCCCTCAGTAGAGATCCCAGCCCGTACAAACATAAATCCCAATATACCCCTCTTCATACTCCAGTCCTTCCCCCATTAAAAACCCTGAAATGCCCCCTCCCTCACCAAAAAGGCAGAGAAGTCCTACACAGGATACAAAAGAAAAAAAGAAAAGAACGACTAAACACATTTACTACACAGGGGAGGATACCTGCAGAATTTCCCCGGTCCAGGCTGAAAGGGCCAGAGACTACGGAAATCGAATAAAAGATTTAAAGTACCTCCTCTCAATAAGGCAATATGCAGACAAGGATGTAGAAGACCCAAATAATTTTCCCAATGCCCAGAGAGTTCTAACGGTATTAAGAACAGGAACCGGAGCTCGTCAGGCATGGGCCATGTTGGAGGAAGCGATTTGTTCTTATAAAATGTCCCCTCCAATTGCCATTACCGAAAGTAATGAACTGAATCATTTGAAAAAATTTTGTGCAGGGAGGGTCCCAGTTTTAGTTCACCCCTCCCTTTATAGAGCACTAAAATTGACCTTTCCATGGGATATAGGCGGTCTCTCGCAAGACGGTTCCATCAACAATGAGATGGGCCACGGGTCGATGGGAGAGGCTGTCGGTATCCTTACCCCGACCATGTTCAAATCAGTGTCACAACCCTAATTAGGTCTGATAATGGCTCTCTGGATAGCAAGTCTGAATGTCCGGGGCCTGAGGTCGGAGTCTCGAAGGGCGAGGCTCGATCGCGATCTTCAGCGCCTCGGGGTGGATGTATGTTGTGTACAGGAGACCCGTTTTCTATCTCGCGATCATGAGGACATTCTGTCTAAGAGGTTCGTTCTCTATTCAGCATGTTTTGATGGACGCTCGAGGGGTGTTTCCTGGCTGGTGAGCAAGTCTCTGGATGCGGTGTGTGCTCTTGTCTTCGCGGATCAGGCTTTCCGTGCTGGATGTTACCATGCTCTTCGTCTCATTGGGGTTTATGCGCCCAATGACCACACGCAGCAGCCTGGTTTGTTTCGGCAGATCGAGCCGTTTTTGATGACTTCTCGTTCGGTAGTTCTAGCGGGTGGCTGGAATGCCGTCCTTGATCCCGATATAGATCGTATATGGCAAAAACCGGGTACTAACAATTCGGATGTGAAATCGTTTCGGGGCTTTATCGACGGGTTTGATCTCGTTGATAAGTACCGAAATGAGCACCCCCGGGAGGTAGCATGGACTTGGACTAGGGGCGGTAGCTCGGATACGGTGATTAGCGCAAGCTACATCGACCTAGTTCTAGTTAAGAGAGTTGAAGTAGGACTCTTAGAATGTCCAAGTTTCCATTTTATAGTTTACTCGGATCATAGGCTTGTCAGGGTTCGGGTAAACTTAGATAAGCCTAGGGTTAAGATGGCTGGTTACTGGAAATTAAACTCATCATTATTTGGTGAGCAAGATTTCCGGGACCAGCTTTTACTAATATTCCCAACCACATCCCCCGCTGTAATAAGTGGTGGGGCTCTTTGAAATCAAAACTTAGGTCTTTTGCTGCTGATTTTAGTCGACGACTCAATCTAGCAGTGCTAGCAGCGCAAAAGTCTCTTGAGGCCAAAGTAGATCGGGCGATAAAATCCCGTGATAGTGGGGACGTAGCCTTAGCTAAGGCGGAGCTGGCCTCCTTGCTTATCAAGAAGGATCAAGCTCTAGCAGTTAGGACTAGGATAAAAAGAGGCTACGAATATGGCCGCTTCATTGCGTTCAGAGGAAGCTCGTAGGACATCTAGTCGGCATATCGCGAGCATCACATTGCCGGACAAGCGGACTGTGACTACAAACGCGGGCATTTGCGAGGCTTTTCGTGACTACTTTCAGGAGCTTTTTACCAGGGAGCCCGGTCTGAGCCCTGCTCAGTTCGATGCCTATTTAGCCGACTTTCCCTGCCTTATGGCGGCTGAAGCGGCTGGGTGCGAGGGTCCCATAACAGAGTCTGAGATCTGGGATGCACTGAAGCAGGTTGGCCTGGACAAGACTCCTGGATTAGATTGTCTTCCCTATGAAATGTACTTGAGGCAGTCGCCCTTCTTTGTCCCCTTGCTGGCACTGATTTTCAACAACTGGATGAGGCAGGGATCTATTCCTCAACGCTTCACCAGGGGTGTGATCAAGTTGCTTCGCAAAAAGAAAGACGGTGAGGATGGGGTAGATAATTATCGGCCTTTGACGATGTTAAATACAGAGTTGAAGATTTTAGCCAAGGTCTTAGCTGACCGTTTGCAGGTTGTCCTCTCTAGTCTGATTGGTCCCGAGAAGACTTGTCCTGTGAAGGGCAGGACTATTCAGGACAACCTTCATTTGGTACGCTTGATCATCGAGAAAGTCGACAGTGATGCCGCGCTGATCAATTTAGATCAGTCCAAGGCTTTTGATAGGGTTGACCATCGCTTTCTGGAGGCTGTCCTTTCGGCCTCCGGTTTCGGGCCCCACTTTCGCACTTGGATCCGACTGCTGTATGCGTCCCCCGGTGCGCTGGTAGAAGTGAATGGGGTAAGATCGAAACCTTTCATTTTGTCTCGCTCCATTCGTCAAGGTTGTCCGCTGTCTCCATTTTTCCTGCGTAAGTTGAAGACGAATCCGGTCCTTCGCGGAATTTCCTTACCTGGTGCTACCACCTCGGCCAGGTACTCCGCCTATGCTGATGACGTTTTGGTTTTGGTGTCGAGTAGGGCCGAAATTAACGAAGTCGGCAAAGAAATCAAGGGTTATGAGATGGTGACAGGGTCCAGGATCAACCGTGATAAGTCTGTTTGCTTGCGGTTGGGTTCGTGGAGGGGAGTTTCTCTTCCCGGACCTTTCCCCTGGACGGACGGGCCGGTCAAGATACTCGGCGTTTGGTTCGGTCCCGACCTCCTGTTGGAAATGAATTGGTCGGAGGTGCAAGAGAAGGCCGAGCTCGCAGTACGTCTGTGGACTCGGAGGAATCTTTCCTTGAAGGGGAGGGCGGAAGTATGTGCCTCGCACATCTACCCGATTCTCCTTTACCGACTCCCCGTGCTTCCACTCCCGCCTGACACTTTATTGGCTTTAGTAAGGCTGTTGTTCTCCTTGTGGGGAGGCAGATCCGCCATGGTTAGTCGCGAGATCTGTTGCCTCCATCCCTCTGATGGCGGTCTGGGGGTGCCTTGCGTTGAGACTCGTCAAAATACGCTTCGCATTACTTATCTAGACCGGATGTGTATGCAACTGGATGAGAACGGCGAATTCTGGAAGGAAGACGTCCATAAACATTTTCCATCCTTGAGAAATGTGCGCTCGTGTGAGGAGGAGGCCGGCCGTAATCCTCGAGGCGAGGGCTCTTTCTATCGTGAATGTCGGATGGCCCTCAAGCGACTCTTACGGGCGAAGGATGGCCTGTCCGACGTCCAGCCGTTGCCTCGTAAGGCATTATATCAGGTGTTAGTTAGGGGGAACGTTCAAGATGATCTGATAGGCGAGCTCGGTCTGACGAAGCGGGAGGCTCGCTGCATATGACCTTGGGCGCCCGGGTTGAAATGTCTCACTAACACTGAGGCATCACTCACCTGGCTGGTGATTCGAGGGGCCCTCTGAGTCGCCAAAAGACTTCGCGTAGCGGGTTTGGCAAAGTCGCCAAACTGCGTTCGCTGCAATGGGGAGGTGGAGACTCTAGGTCACGCCTTCTTTCATTGTAGTGTCGTAGCTCCGTTGTGCAAGTTCGTTGAAGATATCATGGTTCGCATGCTGCGCGGAAAGTTCTTTGTCTATCGAGGCCAGTTCCGTCTGTAGCAATATAGCACCGCCGTTGACTAAGGCTGAGCACTATGTGTTCCTTTGCTCACTGGGGGTTATGTGAGTCGTGATATGGACGACGCGGCAGAAGGAATTCCATGGGGACGAGAAGTTTACCTCTTCCCAACTGATCTTGTTCTTTAAGCATCAGCTTAAAGTCAAGATCAGGACGGAAAGGAAGCGACTCCATCCATTGGAATTTGGCGAAAGGTGGGTGAGTCTTGCGCGTCTCTGCAGAGTGAAAGGTGCTGACTTGGAGTGGCTTTTTGATGCCGGTTAGGCTTTAAGAATTTTGGGATTGCTGGGGTGAACATTGGCAACCCCTCCCATGTATAGGTTAGTTTAGGTCGGTTTTGTTTTAGTTACCTTTTTCTTTTTTTTTCATGATAACTTAGCTAGGGTGTGTATGCTCATTGGCCCCCTTTTATTTCTGGCCCTATTTTTTTTCTTTTGTTTAATTCCCCATCCCTCCCCTCGTTAGGTGGTTAGTGATATCAGTTCTCTGGTGGGTGCGGGGCGCCTTTTGTTTCGAGTGTGTCTTTCGTATTTGTTCTTGTTTGTTTGAGTGTGTGTTTGTAGCGAGTGCATGGATTGTACGAATGTTTTATATATTTTTTTAAGTCCCGCATTGATTTCGTCCAGTTAACTGATGTTTCTACCACAGTTAGTGCTGTGGGGGTTTTACTACTAACAACATTTTTGTTTAGTTTCTTGTATATAGATTTGTATTCATTGTAAATATTCATTGGGGTTTTTAGATGTTATTTTATTCCCCTCCCCCCACAGACAATGAATTGTATATATGGGGACTAGTTAGAACTTCATAGTCTCTGAGGCATTTTGGTGGATGTAGTAAGAATCTTATGTAATGGATGTGTTGTTTTGGTGAAAGGAACATTGTTTGTATGTTTGGGTCAGTGATTGCAGCTAGCTAAGTTTAAAGTTAAGACAAAAGATGACCATCCTTTCCCCATTTTGGCCTTGTGCCACATTTGTACATAGCACAATAAATAATTACAAGGAAACAGAAGAAGGCAGCCATGTTGGCAGGTAAGTCACTTGACTTCTACACGGTGCATATAGTAATAGAGGATAGAGTAGAAATAGCGACTCGTTTAGTAATAGAGAATAAAGTAGAAATAGCGATCAATTAGACACCAAGCTACTTTCTACAAATATGCGTTTCCTCTATGGTCACATGGGCTACCTAATTCAATAATAGGATCGCCTCTGGCGATCTATGTTCAAACTCAATATATAGTGCTCTTCCAAACGTAATTTTGTAATTTTTTTTACTCTATTTTAGTAAACGTCCTTATTTTTTTAGAGGAGGAGCTGTCTTATTTTTTTAACATTATAAACTACGTCTACCAGCCTGCGTATTCGATAAAATTAATAAAGGTTATCCTGCAGGGTTCAAAGCTGCGTTTCCACTTTAGTGTAAAGCCACTCCTGATTCGGTTAACTTTAGGTCACTCAGATACAGCACGAACCCTGCTGAATAACATATTTTCTTTACTCAGTCTTTCCAAAACAAATATTTTAAAAAAAAAAAAAAAAAAAAAAAAAAAAACAGGACGTCTATTCAAACATGGTTATCCACAAAATTTACGTTTTGGAAAAATATCAGGTGAAAAAAAAATCTAATGATTTCGTGAAAATTACTTATATCCAAAGGGTACTGAAAAGTTAGTCATTGTTTCATCACTGACCATGTTTTTTTTTTTTTTTTCTTTTTCTTTATTCTAAAGGATTAAAAAAACTATTCGTCAAGTGCGTTGAACGGCGAGGATAATGTTTACAACAATTTACAGTTGTATGTATTTTCTTGATTGAATCAGTGTTTATCTCTCGGGGTGTCGCGCCACTATTGTGTCGCAGAGAGTAATGCTGTCACGTGATTTAAAATTAAAATGACAAAACTGACGAAAAAAGAAACAAAGCTCGTCTTCCAAAAACCAGAATCGTTCGACAAGATGGAAAGAAAACGCACATTGCATAGTTGTTCTTTGTCCTGGAAATTTGAACTAAAAAAACAGTAAAACAATGGATACTATTAGTTACTTGTAAGGGAGTCAAGATTAATATTTAGGGTGACGACTGATATTCTGATAACCTTGAGTCCGTTAACAGAATTTCGAACAATGATCCTAGTTTCCAGCAATATCAAGAATGACTATGGTGATATGAGCCGTTTCCCTATAAGGAAACATTAAGCATTCATTGACTCAAAAGCCATGACTGCTTTCGAATGAAATTGATAAAATTTTTCTCTTAAAACAATTTTCCAGGAAAACATGTTTCTCAAGTCCAGTAGCTGTTGTAGCTCTTTCCAGCATCTATGGGAGTTTCCTTCCTAACCTTTTGTTTGAAGTAGTGTGGAATGTCAACATCTTGATTATGTCATTATTTTCTCCTCGATTGTAGATACGGTATACTAACAAAGGTAAACTATCAAAAATATCAAAAACATTATTTTTAAGGGGAATGATATCTCTGCTCGGACTTCCTTTGGGGTCAGATGGAAGACAAAACAAGGCAAGTCGATTTTGATTGGCTGAACGTGCGTGAGAATGACAAAGAAAATTTTTCAGTGAATTGTTTCTTAAACATCGAACAAAGTAGACGTGTTTTCTTTAATGTCTGAATTGGCTCCCCAATTGGAGGTAGCAACCTTAATGGATAGGTAATAATGTAAACGTCGATGACATTAATAAAACTAGCTAAGTTAAAATTATCTTTGTTTATGGCCTTTATCTCCGTACACCAAAAACATTTCGTTACCAAACCAGGAGAATACGAGAGAATATACAACATATGAGCGAATCGACGCCGGCCCCAAGAACACCCAACCAGGGGGAGATACAATGCTTTGACAGGGATTGAAAAAATATGTCTGGATAATTGAAAATTCCGGATAATTGAATACGCAAATTATCGAAAAACAACAAAGAAAAAAAGTCATTTTCAGAAAGAAATTTAACATTTATTAGGTTGGTGCAAAAATAATTTCGTTTTCTCCTATGTTATAAATATGTTATTATTATGTTAAATATGTTATTATTATTATACTATGTGAGAAAACGACATTATTTTTGCATCAACCTAATATATAAACAAAAAATGATTCAATCTATTTTTTTTTTTTTTTTTTTAAATGCGTCGATTTCTGTCTGCTCCGACTGACCTCGCGTCTTCTGCCACTAACTCCCGTATCTGGACGAAAGTAGAATTATGGTTAACTTCTGGTTGCAAGCGTAACCAACTTAGAGATTTGCCAAACATAAGCGTTGCCAGAGCCGGCACTAGGGTTTTCGAAACCTAAAAAAAAAAACTTTGATACGGTGCCCTCCTCTCTACTTCATGTTGGTTTCAATGTTTCCCAACCTGGGGGAAGGAAAACCTCAAACGAAAATTGGTACGGGGAGGGCAGCGCTTTTTTTTTTTTTTTTTTAACCAAAAATCAGGGAATTATCCAATTTAAATAAAAATTTCAGTACATATTCATTAATTATTTACTTTTATAATGAATTTTTTTTGTTTTTTTTTAAATCTGAGAAAATCTTTTTTTTAATAACAACCAATATTTCATGACTAAATTTTACTCGAAAAGAAATGATTAAGTCACGAAATTTTTACATTTCCATAAAGACTAATCGTTGACGCATTTCCGCTGAAAAAAAGAAGTTTTACAAAGATTCCAACACAACACAAACGGGATTGTCTTTCAAATTTGTTTTAAAAACAGTATTTCAGCTTTCGGGAAAATTTTTCATGTATTGAAATCTTTAAACATTTTTGTTTTTTAAGCGATCATTTTCTCGGTTTTATTTTTCTAGAAATGTAAAAAATAGTGTCTAGAAATTTTAATTACTAGCCGCGGGCTTCTGGTTGGTATCATTATTAGTAACAAAAAAAAAATCAGAGATCCTCCTTAGTGGATGATCCCGGAATAAAAAATGAATTTACCGAGATATATTACCCTCTTCTTAATTGATTTTAAAGAACGGTTCAGAAAGAAAATTACAATTTTATAAAAATAAGCGTTACTAAAATTAGCAATTCTGACCCGCCTCCCTATTAGACATGCGATTGAGAGGTTCGGGGTAGTAAGCACCGGCCCTGTTGATTATTATAGTTGATGATTGATAATGTAACTTAGGTAGAAAAAAAAAAACGCTTCTGAAACTAGTCCTTTTGCGGCTCCAATCTCATCGGGGGTTCCTATATAGTACGCACCACACCAGCCTTTTCAATATACGATGTAGATTATTAGTTGATGACTGACAATGTAACGTCGATTTAAAAATAATTTTTTAAAAATATGGCGATAAAACAGTGCTGAAAAAAAATGGCAGAGACCACAACGGGGGAAAAAACGCCCCACCCCTGTTAGTGTTTTCGGCATTAAGACGCGTCGGCCCTGAGCTTTGCTTCGGTGTTTGCAATTGGGTATTGCGGATGTCGAAATTTGACCTGAGCGATATCGTGAACGTTTTCTGGTGTGGTGATAATTCAAATTTATGTTCATTGTGTGAAAACATCAAGGGACTTTTATGTATCGTGTCCCTTCAGGACGTAAGCGATCATGACCCTCCACATCTTCCTGTTCCTTGTAACTTTTAATAAGTTTTTTTCTTTTTGTTATTTCTCCCAAACCCTGTTCTGCCAACCATTTGCTGCTTTTCCTCGACCCTCAATCTATTTTCCAAGCTCTCCTTCCTGATTACATTAAATTTTAACTGCTTCTCTACGTTAAGTATAAGTTTCCTTTCTCTCTCTCCAAAACCTCCTTGTTGCTCACATGTTAGATCAATCCTCAGCATCTTTCTGTAGAACCACATTTCTGTTGCTTCAAGTCTTTTCCTCATCTTTGAGGAGATTGTCCAGCATTCGCTGCTATACAGGAGGACAAATATCACGTATCTTTGCAACGAAATTTTCCTTTCTCTTAATACTCTGCTTAACTTTTGGAATGCATCTTTGGTCATCCCAATACGTCTTCGGATCTCAGTGTCGCACATTCCGTCCTCTGTTAGCACACTTCCCAGATATTTAAATGTCTGTACCTGCTTCATTTTAGTATTCCCGAACGATAGTTTGCATTTTGGACTCATCCTTTTGCGAATAATCATGCATCCTGTCTTTTTATAGTTTATGCTTAGTCCTTTCTTCTTGCTTTCCTTTGCTACCCTACGTAGGAGGTTTTTCGGACGTCTGGTTTTCTAAATTCTCAAAACGTTTATCTGAAATGAAATATTAGATTGGATTTGGTTCGGATAATATAGAAATGTCCGGGTAATTTCAATTCCCTTCATTTCACGCCCGGATAATCGAAGTCCGGAAAAACGAGGAAGCACTGTCGTGGTTTTCAATTTTTTTGTGACTATGTCACTCTCTCCCTACCTATGCTAAAAGTACGCAACACCCTATTGAAAAGTTAATGGTATGTGTAGCGATGTGTTTATAGTTTGTAGGTTGTTTTATTTAATGATGGGATGTTTATTTACTTGTCGGGGTTTTTATTTAATGATGGGATGTTTATTTATTTGTTTGTGAGAGAGAAAACGTTGTAACGAAAAATTACTCATTCCGAGTGACCACTGATACGCTGGCGTTGATATCCACCATCTCTCCCTCTTTTGTACAGTAAGAGAGGTGCTGAAGCAGGATTAGAAACATCAGGACCAAGCATCTCTTAAGCTTTTTAGTGAACTGTCCGTAGACAGAAATACAGTTGATAAGGGAAAAAAGATACTACTCTTATTATTTACTCGACCCCGACAGTGACGGGATATGGCACAAGGCCAGATTGAAGTGGATAGTTCATGTGCGTCTACATGGGCTAAGACCATAAATTACCCAGTCCACACAACCAATGTCGCGCTGGCGTCGATAATATACCGACCCTCCCACTTTGGTGCAACAAGGGAATCAATTACTATTACAGTTACCGGTACCAATTGATTACTAGGACAGCCATTTTTTTTTTCTCAAAACAAGCGACGTTCGTACAAAGAGTTGTTGTAATTTTTTTGTAGATTTTTTTTTTTAATATTTTTATACTTGTATATAATTTTTAAACATAACTTGAAGGCAGACATACTGGCGAAATGTTGAACATTGTCTTTTATTTTACTTTTCTTAAATCGCACTCTCCTCTAAGTGTTGAATAATATTGGCAGAGTTGCCACAATCATTGTATAATAATATTATTATTATTATTATTATTAACAATAGTAGTAGTATTAGTAATAGTAGATATCCTCTCCGGCACTTACATCTTTTAATCGAATGATGAAAGTCATATTGCAGCTTAGAGATCGCCTTTTCCTGAGTGCATGAGCTATTCCAAGCAGTTTGGCCACTTGCGCACTCCCAAATAATCTTATTTTCTGTTTGATACAATTACTAATCAGATCTTTTACGAGACCAGAAGTATGTGTTGATTTTTCTGTCAAAGTAATTTTTTAAGAATGTTTTTCCAAATAGTGCTCATTCTCACATTTTTTTTTGTATTTCCCTGGAAATTGTCTTGGATAATCAAGAGTGGTCTCCCTTTGTTTTGTTACTCTCCTCTTTGAGAGAGAAAGCTATTTCTGTTTACTGGGACTATAAAAGGACACTATACGCGAACCTTGTATTCTCAGTTGAATAAAGCTTTCTTAAAGCCTACACTTGGTTTTCTTAAAGCCTACACCTGCGTACATTTGTTATTACAACGATACACTATCTAATATCGATAGATACGATAAACAGTTTTCTTTTGTTGTTCCTTTCTGTTTGTGTCAACGGATTTTAAGTTTTATCGAAAAAATGTAAATATTACATAAAAATTAATAATTTTATGTAATTTGCAATTATTATTATTGTTATGAATAATCAAGATCGGTTTCCCTTTGTTTTATTACTCTCCTCTTTGAGAGGGCTATTTCTGTTTACTTGGACTATAAAAGGACATTATATTCTCAGCTGAATAAGGCTTTCTTAAAGCTTACACCTGCGTACTTTTGTCATTACATGTATATCAGTATTATTCTTAATTATTACTAACGCTCCTGTAACTAATGGAATAACGGTTTCCTAATTTCTTTTTCCAGATCCTTATATTTGGGGTGTTTATCAAATTCATTCCCTGAAATATATTTTTATTTATCAGGTTGATAAGATGGCATTTATGTTTATATCACATATGGCACTTAATTGACTTGTGTAATTGTTGTGGATTCCGAGATGAATTCGATCTCCAAGGAATGACAAACGCAATAATTAAAAATAAGAAATAAAATGTATTTACACAATCATACAAAGAGTAATACTGTTAGTAAGTCCAGGAACGTGGTTAGTAGCAAATACAGATAGATATTAAGTTGGTGCAAAAATAATGACATAATAATGCCGTTTTTTGACGTATTTTTTAACGTCAAAAAACGACATTAATACGTCATTATTTTTGCACCAACCTAATATATACAGTCTCGAAGTAGGACTTCCTTAGAGTCTACGTGCTTGTAACTGACTTTTACAAGATGTTACCTCACGCTATCTCCGTTCGTATATTCTCTCACTCTCCGTATCTCCTCTCGCTATCCGACTACCGACTGTAACTCTGTGTATTTAACGGCAGCAGTCCAGGTACACTTGGTAGAGTCCACTTATATGAAAAAAGGGTGGACCCCATAACAGTAATGAAATTCACAATGAAGCAAATAATCTTCATACAGATATAGAATGAAATCAGTGAAAAGACTGGAATCGAGAAAGGAGTATGGCGAAGGCTCGTTTTCTCATCTTTGCTGCTGCTAAATCTCATGCCATGAAGACGTTGAGCCCACGAAAGCCACCTTGTCTTTCCAGCTCACACGGTCTTGGTAGAGCGTCGCGACATCCTCCAGTACCGAACCAATCTGCTTGAGATTCGAGCGGACGACGTCCTTCCAGCGGTTTCGTCGTCTGCCGCGAGGAAGTCTCCAGTTTGCAGATGAAGGGTCGAATTGGTCGAACTCTGGTCATTTGGTCGTCGCAGTACGTGACCAAGCCAAAGAAAACAGCGCTCAGCAAGACCTTTTTCTGCAATTTATCAAATTGTTTCACTGAAATATATTTTTATTTATCAGGTTGATAAGATGGCATTTGTTTCTTCGAAACTTTCATGAGAATATCTTTTTTTTAGCTTTCATAGTGCAGTCGAAGAGTATAGTGAAATTCTCCTTTTTATTATAATTATTATTATTATTATTATTATTTGAATGTTCAAGTGGTTGGTTGATCTGATGTCTACCTGAATGAGATGGGTTAGCTTTTCAGTCTGTCATACCTGTTGCTGCAGCCGCTAAATCTCATGCCATGAAGACGTTGAGCCCACGAGAGCCAAGACCTTCTTCTTCCGTAGTCAATGACTTCGAGACCAGTGCCTCCGGGACCATCGAAGGTGTGCACTGGTCCCATCATGTGTGCAATGAGGGACACCGCTGAAGGAGCGACCAACCGAACATCTCTCACAACATCGCTGAACCTAACAGATGCTCCTATAAATATATGGAGTGTGCGTATATATCATATAGATAAAGATAGGCTGTGTATTTTTGATTTTCGATAACTTAAATGAACTGCTAAAAGAATTAAGTAATTTCTTAATGAGGAAGGAGGACATAGAGAATTAGACACTCACAGGTCATATCAAAGGGATAGTGGGAGGTAAGGAGAAATTGCAAAACGCGAACGTTACGAAGAGCTACAAAGGATATGAACTTGTGGAAAGCTATGTTCGCACACGTTCCGAAGGGACACGAAATATAGTAAAAGAAAAATATATCCTCGCTAAAGACTGAATTGATTTTTAAAAGCCATATCCCTTCAGGACATAGATCATGGCTTTCTACAGCATTCGTTTTTTTAATATCTTGTTTTTGTTTGGTTTGGTTTGTTTTACGGCATATCAACTTCAATGAGTTATTTAATATCGACAATATTTTTTAGAATACATTCGTATGAATAGAATATGTATACTTTGGTTTATTTTGTTTTACGGCATATCAACCTCAATGGGTTATTTAATGTCGACAACATTTTTAGAATAGATTTGTATGAATAGAATATGTATTCTTTGGTTTAGATTGGTTTGGTTTATTTTGTTTTACGGCATATCGACCTCAATGGGTTATTTAATGCCGACAACATTTTTAGAATAGATTTGTATGAATAGAATATGTATTCTTTGGTTTAGATTGGTTTGGTTTATTTTTTTTTACGGCATATCAACCTCAATGGGTTATTTAATGCTGACAAGATTTTTAGAATACATTCGTATGAATAGAATATATATTTTTTGTAAGAAATCAGTTTGTAGATCAGGTTTCGTTGACGTAAAGAGTTTTGTTTTTTTGGGTTTTTTTTTTTTTTTTTTTTTTGTCGAAATTCAAATGTATTGACGGTAATATTTTTCTTTCAAAAATGTATTGCATGTATTTTTACTACAAAAATCTATTTTTATACTTTCATAATGTTTTGACCCCAGTTTTTGGAGTTAACTATTTGTCCACAGGTGCTCCCACCCCAGGTCAGAGTAAACCCGGGGACAACCCTAATTAAAGGGTGGTTCCTTGCTCCTCAAAACCTCCCGATCTGTGGCCTTGCTGCCGGATGTAGTTGTCATACCCATGATCGCAACGATTAGGGTTGTGTAAGGTCTGTAGATGGGTTTCTGTAGAAACTGTATGGTGATTTTCTAATTGTAACTTAGATGTGACACAAGACAGAAAGTATAGGGCAGCCAGTGAGGAACAAACTCTACTACTCAATCGTAATTGTTTATGTGAGACAAGGGAAGGTGCTTTTTTTCTTTTGTAAGTTTTCTAGATTTGTTTTGTTTTGTTATATTTTTATTGCTGGTAATATTTTTCCCAAAAAATGTATTGCTGGCAATATTTTTCTTTTTCAAAAATGTACTGTTGGTAATAATTTTTCTAAAAAATTATTGCTGGTATTAAAACCTATTTTTATACTTTCGCAGTTTTAACCCCTTTTTTGGGGGGGGCGGTTAAGCATTTGCCCATCACTGGGACCCTAAATGGTGCTACCACTCCGGGTCAGGGCGGACCTGAGAACCCCAGCAGTTAAGAGGTGGTTCCATGCCCCTCAAAACCTCCTGATCAGAGGCCTTGCTGCCAGATGTAGTTTATCGTCATGCTCAGGACCGCAGCAATTAGTGTTGTAGAAGGTTTGTAGATGGGTTTCTGTGGTAACTGTATGATGATTTTTTAAGTGTAACTTAGATGCGACACAAGGCCGAAAGCATGGAGCATCCAGTCAGGATTGAAATCAACTAATCAGTCGTAATTGTTCTTGTTAGACAAGCTAAGATTATTTTTCTTTTGTAAATTTTCTAGGTTTGATTTGTTTTGTTTTACAACATATCAACCTCAATGGATTACTTAATACTGACAAGATTTTTATTGTTGATAATATTTTTTCCAAAAATTGTATTACTGATATTAAAACCTGTTTTTACACATTCATAGTGTTTTGACCCCAGTTTGGAGGTTAACTATTTGCCCATAGCTGGGACCCTAACAAATGCTACCACCCCGGGTCAGGGTAACCTGGGAACACCAGCAATTAAGAGGTGGTTCCATGCTTCTCAAAATCTCCTGATCAGAAGTCTTGCTGCCGAATGTAGTTTGTCGTCATACCCAGGACGCCCTTTAATGTCTATGAATAGGCTTGGCTCCTTGTAAAATACAGTGGGGTAGTTTCCTGTTGTCTTCTTAAAGATCTTAAATTGAAAGTAGTCCAAATAGATCGGCCACAGCCAAAAAGAGTCCAATCTAGCCTACTATTTAACCCATATATGCAGGAGGCGAATAATGGATTTATGTCTTTCCCAAGAGTATATATGCGAAATTCAATCAGTATTAAAAAGTAAAATCAATACCTTCATAAAGATAATTCTTACTTTAAACAATAAATGACAGGTAATAGGTGAATGGGGGTGGCGTGCGAGCATTTAAGCACTCCCGCTAACCTCTACGGTCATATGTATACAGACAAATGAAAAGAATCAGCACTTTATTTTCATAATGATTGTAAAACATGCATGGTTGATAGACAGATACGAACAGATAGATAGATAGATACAAATAGAGATAAACAGATAGATAGATACAAATAGAGATAAACAGATAGATAGATACAAATAGAGATAAACAGATAGATAGATACAAATAGAGATAAACAGATAGATACAAATAGATACAAATATAGATATCTACAAACAGATAGATAGATAGATAGATACGAACAGATAGATATAGATAGATACGAACAGATCGGGGTAGATAGGACTAATATACTTATTTGTGACGATTTACTTGAATACATGCATGAATTAAAGAGACGCTCTTTTGCCATACACTATGTATAAAATGGCGAGAATCTTGTGTTTAATACACGAGGGTATGCACGTGTGTCGGAGAAGGGGGGTGTTCTTAAGTGAAGATAAAATCTCTTCCTGTCGAAAAGCGTGCGTTGCTATGTAAATACTATTTCCATCAATGTCAGCATGTCTCCCTTTTTGTCCTAATTTTCAAATAAAACCATAATAATATTTTTAAATGCTTGAAATATTTGAAATTTGAAAAATGTTCTAAACCTTTGTGATCATATAGAATACTTTTTAAAAGGAATTATGACCATTGTATCGCAATCAATGTGCCAAAAACCACCTTTCAATTCATACCCGAATATTCCTTGTCACCCAATCGGACTGCAAATATATACTTGGGTAGTTGCAGTTACAATTACTCGTTAGAATCTGTGTGACTAATAAATAGTTGGTTCTTTGTAGAGCAGGTGCCAGTCTTGTATATATATATGTGTGTGCGTGTGCCTTACATGAAATAAAGAGTCTCTTGTCGACGGTGATGGCGGAGTATGCGACGCCAATGGTGGTGAAGTTGGTGAGAAAGGTTGTTAGTCTGGTATTTCCACAGTGGTGCCAACAGTAACAGCAGCAGCAGCGGTCGACATACAAACTGCTCCTTGTGAAGCGGCCATTATAAATATGAAGAGTGAATCCTGTTTTGCAAGAGGTTGCAACGAGGTTGATAACAGAGAAGGGAGGAAAGGATGGCGGTGAGAGTGAGAGAAAGGAAGAACCAAGGAGAGTTGCGGGGGGAAGAGTGGTTTGAAGGATAAGGTAGGTTTGGGGTCGGCGGAGTTAGAATGGGTTTAGTGAATGGGAAAGAGAGAGAGAAATAAAGATAGCTAGAACACAGAAAAAGATAAACAAAAGAAAGAAAGAAAGAAAAAGAATGAAAGAAAGAACGCGAGAAGAAAGAACATCCTAGCAATGAAAGAAGGAATTTAAGAAAAAATAAATAAATAGACGCTAGTAATGGAAAAAAGAACGCAAAAAGAAGGAAAGAAATTTTAGTAATGAAAAAGAGAAAAAAAACTATACAGAAGGAACGAATGGACGACGGAAAGAAAGAAAAAACACAGAAAAAAGGAACGCAAAAAGAAAGAAATAGATAAAAAAAGAAAACAGAATAAACGTAAAGAAAGAAAAGCATTAGTAAAGAAAGAAAGAAAACGCATTAGTAATGAATGAAAGTAAGAAAGAAAAAGAAAAACATGCGAGTACTGAAAGAAAAAAAACATACTCGTAATGAAAATTAAAAAGAAAGAAAAACATAATAATTATAATGAAAGAAAGAAAGAAAAAACGTACTTGTTATGAAAGAAAGAACACAAAACGAATGAATTCGATAAGAAGCGAGAAGATATACAAAAAATGAAGAATTCACAAGAAAAAAGAAATAAGAAAAAAGAAGGCAGAAAACTGAAAGAAAAATGAAAAAGGAATGACGAAAAAAAAAAAAAGACGACGAAAAGCGGTCAGATGAAAGAAAGAAAGAACACCAGAAAAATGATAAATAGAAAAGTAAGATAAAAAGGAAAGAAAGAAGAAAAAAGTAGTGGTAATGCCGCTGAATGACAACAAATAGTCACAACAAAAATGCAAAGTGTTGGCTGACGAAAAAGAAAGAAAGAAAAACATTTAAATAAAAGCAATTGAAGGTAGGGAAGGGGTTGAGGCAAGATGATCATGTGAGACTCTATGATTGGCACATTAAAGAAAAAGCAGAAAGAAGAAAAACAAGGTGATTTTAAAAAAGACAAAAACCAGAGAAAAATCTCGAGACAGCTGAGATATATATATATATATATATATATATATATATATATATATATATATATTAAAAAGAAGAGAGGTGCCGCAGACGTTTTTGGTTGTATTAGGTTGGTGCAAAAATAATGTCGTTTTCTCACATCGTAACATATGTGAGAAAACGACATTATTTTTGCACCAACCTAATGATGTGGATTTATTTAGAAAAAAATATTATGCTTTGTTTACCATCTTCAGGTAAAAGCGGAGATTTCCACATATTATTAAAAATAATTAATTTTTTTTCCTTGAAAATGTCTCATATCGAGAATATTTAACATTGAAAAACATAAGGAAAAAACTAATTATTTTAAATAATATGTGGAAATCTCTGCTTTTGCCTGAAGATGGTCGCAAGACCAGAAACTCGTGTATCAAAATTATGGGAAAAAAAAAAAACAAAGCATAATATTTTTTTCTAAATAAATCCACATTACAACCAAAAACGTTTGCGGCACCTCCCTTCTATTCTTTTTAATATACATACTTTTCTCTCATTGGAACCACTACAACCTCTTTCTTTTATATATATATATATATATATATATATATATATATATATATATATATATATATATATATATATATTATTTATTTAAAATATTTTATCATCGCGACACGGAAATTCCCCTGTTTCGGAACTAAATTGTTTTTGTTCCATACAAGCGATGTTGTATAACTTCAGAAAAAATGATTTACTTTAGTAAGCGAAGTAGGATTATATTGAGGTGTTTAAATAGGAGGGGTTAATGAGATTTTAAATTTTTTTTTTTTTTAGGGCGTATTTCTATTTTTGACGGATCTAAATACAGATCTGAGTTTTAAAATTTTTTAACTCAGATTTGTATTTAGATCCGTCAAAAATAGAATTTTTAAATCAGATCTGTATTTAAATCCTTCAAAAATAGAAATAAACCCTAAATAAAATTAAAAAATGTAATCTCATTAACCTCCCCCATTTAAACTCTTCAAGACAATACTACTCATTTTTCCGAAGTTATTCAATATTCCTTGAAAATGGAACAAAAATAATTTTAGTTCTCCAACAGGTGAATTTCCATGTTGCGATGATAAAATTTTTTTTATATATTTTAAATAATAATAATATATTATTATGCTCTACTTTGTATCGAGCACTTTTAAAAAAAAATAAATGTCAATGAATTGTGGATTTTTAATCTTTCTTTTTATATATATATATATATATATATATATATATATATATATATGTGTGTGTGTGTGAGTGAAAATATATAGAAAATAGGAAATAACTCGTTAGATAAACAATCCGAAGTTCTTTAGTATTTTTGTTATTATTTAAAAAAAAAACAGTGCTCGATACAAAAGTAGAGCCTAAATATAATTATTTATTTAAAAATATGATTCCTTCGCTACATAATTTAATTCAAATAATTATATTGAAGTTTTCGACTCTTGTTTTGAAACATGAGAACTCTTATGTAGCGAAGGAATCATATTTTTAAATAAATAATTATATATATATATAAGAACCGTTTGTCGTTCAAACAAATCAGCCTACCAAAAACAAAACCTGTTCTTTTTTGTTTTATATATATATAATATATATATTCACGAATGTGCAGTGTGGTATAATGGATAATGTCTCAGAATTATAAATCAGAGAGCAGAGTTCGAATTCCATTTGTGTTCATTGCATTCATTTCTGCGGAAATGCCATTGTGAAAAGTATGAATCCATCTATTCTCCCCTCATCTACGGGTTAAATACGACAGATTGGGCCCTATAACAGTCTACCACAGAAAGGAACGGCAGCCTTCGGTCATAATCGCACTATGACAATTGACTTGTTGTTCACCCGATACAAGACCGAAGTGCCACTCAAGATAGTTACTAAATGGGGATGTTGTAAGGGCGTATAGGGCGGGAGCAAATTTTGTATAAGCAATGTTAGTTTCGCAGATCATCACTACTGTAATAAGTTTGATTTTCTCTGAGTGCTCAACACTTATGGCCTTGTGCAGACTTATTTGTATTGGAGTAACGCAACAGTTATCGGCGCAATAAGTTGAGTCACCGAGTTGAGTTCAAATTCCGGCCTAGCATGTTGCGTTCACTTTCACACTTATGCTCCTTGGAAGAAGCATGAATCCATCTCTTTTTCCTCTCCCCGACTATGGGTTAAATACTGCAGCCAATCTACGAGAAGGACAAATCTGAATTCAAAACTGTAAAGAAGACAACGGAATGCCACTCCAGTAATTTTCACAATAAGTCAGATCAATTCGCAGATAATGAAGAAAAAGAATCTGTGGTGAGCTTTGACTCTGGAGTGACATGGCATTATAAAATTTTTTAAAAATGAAAAATTAATTTTGAGACATTGATTGATTCTTTTTCTACGGCTTATCAACCCTTTGCAGGTTATTTAAAACCAGAAAATATTTATAGATTGTAAGAATGGATGGGAGAAGATGAAACGGATTCATGCCTTTTTTAAGGGTATTTGCGAATAAGTGAATATAACGAATCCATCTGAAATTGAAACTCGGCTCTCCGATTAACAAATCTAGGCCATTATCCGTTACACCAACCGCACATTCAAGTTTAGAGTACCTGGTATTCCCAAGCAGTCACTCATCTAGGTACTGACTAGGCTCGACGTTGCTTAACTTTGCTGATCATACAGGAACCGGTGTACCAGCGTGATGTGATCATAAGCCGTAGTCGAAGCAGTTAATAGGAAAAGAAAAGCACGGAATAGAAATAATTTTCTTATATAAACTGACGTGTGAAGACGCGATACTTAAAAAGAAAAAGCAAGTGATACGACATCACCATGGCTTGAAGAGGCAAATATAATGCATATCCACGGACACAATTTTATCAACACACAATAAAGAAAAAAAAAAAAACTCTTCCATAATGTCTTAGAAAAGCCGAAGGCGCTCAGAAGACATTGAACAATGCTGGAAACCAGATTGGTAACTAGCCAATCCCTGTTGCTGACGCCTGCGCAGGCACATTTGTTCAGAACTTAGATTACAATATTAGCTCAATGACGGATCTACTATGAAACTAATGAAACTTATGCTTTAACGTCACTAATTCCAAAGTGGTCTCTGAAGCATCTTTTTTAAAAAAAATTTTTTTAAGTGAGTGTTATTAAAATAAGAGTGTTATTAGAATCATAAGCCTATGGGTTGAAGTAACTAATACTGGCTTAAGAATATGCTCTAATACCCATATGGTCGGGTAATGGATAGCGGTTCGGATTAAGGAATCGGAGAGCCGAGTTCGAATTCCAGTTGAATCCATTACATTCACTTATGCGCTAATACCCTTGGGAAAGGTATTTATCCTCTTCTTCTCCCCACCCCCAACTATGTGTAAATAGCAGGACGGATTCTATAGCCTTGGATGGCAACTGGTCTACCGCAGAAAGAAATGGCAATCTACTACGGGAAAAAACATCTGCCTCGTCAGTCATGTATCGAAAGATACATGATCGCCTAAGCATGTATCAGGCATGGCACATAACTCACTGAATCTTTTCATATGGCCTGAAGATTGCCCTGTAATTTAGTCAAATTTAAAAATTTTCTTGGGGTCCAGACTCCCAGCTGTTTATGCTCGTTGAACTCGCCAGAATCTATTGATAACCTCCAGTTGGATCCTCGAATTTATTGCTACTGGTTGTGAAGGAGGTCCCATATCTGTTCAAGCTAAAGGGCCTTAAAAATGTAAGTCCGCCCCTATATAAGTTACTTTTAAAAAATATATATATGCTATAAATAATCAGGGATCGATTTTAAACGACATAGAACCCCTTGTAATCACTGAAAAAATTCATTTTTCAATTGCTACAAATGTGTTTTATTTATTTATTTGTTTTTTTTTTTTTGTTTTTTTTGTCTTTTTTACGGCTTATCAACCTTTTTAAGGTTGCTTAAAGCCGAAACATATTTTTGGATTATAAGAATTTTGTTGAGATAATGTTTTTTCTGATAGAAGTTTTAATATTTAACCTATAGCCGGGAGGAGAAAAGGTGGATTCATAACTTTTCCAAGGGTATTTACACATACGTGAATGTAACAAACCCGACTGGAATCCGAACACGGCTCTCCGATTTCTCATCCAGAGCGATTATCCATTACATCAACCCCTCCCCTCGTATCTATGCTTACCGCACTTGGTATTCCCGAGCAGTCACCCATATAGGTACTGGCCACATTCAATGCTGCTTAACTTTGGTGATTGGATAAGAACCGTTATTTCAGCATGATATTACCGTAATCTTGTCGTTGCCTGATGATGGTCTAAGAATGTACATCTACAAAAATTGTTTCCAAAAGAACGTTTCCTCTTTTTTACGAGTGGATCAGGTGGAGAGCCTAAAAACCATCATGACTCACCACCGACTGTGATGGGCCGAACACCTTTCCCGAATACGACATTCGCCTACCCAAACAAATCCTCTTCTCGGGGCTCGCATCTGGAAAGAGATCACGTGGAGACACACGTCGCCGATTCAAGGATCAGCTTTAAAACGCGTTGCTGAGGGCAGAAGTCTATCCGGTCAACTGGGAGACGGAAGCTGCAGAAAGAACCAATTGGAGGAGAGAAGTCCACGAAAAATCAACATCCTTCGAAAACACTAGGAGACAAATAGAAGAGACGAAAAGAGCAAAAAGAAAAAGGACAGAGTTCTGTGATCCTCTGAACCCTCCTACTCTACCATGCGGCGGCTTTAGATGTCTCTTCAGATTCAACATTTAAAAAAATAATGACCAGTTCATATTTTACGAAAATAGTCATAATTTTTTTTTTTTTTTTTGTATATGTCAAAATATGTAGATCTGAAGATAAAAATCTATCCGGTCAATTAGGAGACGGAAGCTACAGAAAGAACCAATTGGAGGAGAGAAGTCCATGAAAAATTAACATCCTTCAAAAGCAAATAGAAGAGAGGAAAAGAGCCCAAAGAAAAACCAGAGCTCTCCATCTTCTGAACCGTTCTACATTACCACGTGGTGGCTGCGGGCCTCTCTTCAGATCCAACACAGGGCGCATTTCGTACAGAAGGAAATGTCGATGAACACATCAATACTCGGCAACGAGTTCCGCCAACGACAACGGACCAATCTACTTAAGTAGTGCCATTATTATCTGCGCTGATATCCTCTCAGGTTTCTTAGATGTTTCGACCGGGTGACGATGATTATATCGCAGTTCAGCTCCTAACCGCCGCTTTCCTCGGCACATGAGATGTTCCAAACGGTGATGCTAGTTGCCTACTCCCAATAAAGTCAGTTATCTCCAAGACGCCTTGTGTAGCAGAAGGATTTCTGTAAATAGTCTCGAGAGCGCAAACTACAAAATGGACAATATTTCCAGCCCTCCTTCCTCATTATGTGCCCTAGAAACCTCAACTGTCATTCCATGGTATTAAATATAATTTCTTTAAAACATCGTCGTCGCTTAGATGTTCCGTCCATGGTATTCTCAGCATCCTTCTGTAGAACAACATTTCTGTTGTTTCAGGTCTCTTCTTCATCTTTGGGGAAAATGTCCAGCACTTACTGTCATACAAAGGGACAGATATGAAGTGAAAGTCTAGAAAAGGAAAGAAAGAAAAAAGTTAAAGTCTGGAAAAAGAAAGAAGAAAAAGTAAAAATCCAGAAAGAAAGAAAGAAAGTAAAAGAAGTGAGAAAAGAAAAAGAAGAGAAAGTCTGGAAAAAAAAAAGAAAGAAAGAAAGAAAAAGGTGACATTATAGAAAAAGAAGGGAAAGTCTGGAAAGAGGAAGGAATAAATAAAGAAAAAGAAGTGAAAGTCTGGAAAAAGAAAGAAAGAAAGCAAGAAAAGGAAGTGAAAGACTGAAGTGGGAAAAGTGTCGAGAAAGAAAGAAAGAAAGAAAGAAAGCTTGAAGAAAGAAAGAAAATGCTCGACGCTGTTAGTGTAACAAAGGAAAAGAAAGAAAGAAAGAAAAAGGGGAAAAAGAAAGAAGGCGGAAGTAATCAAAACGGGAGAGAGAAAAAGGTTTGCTTGTGCTTGTTTATTGACTGAAAGCTGGAGAAATGAAGAAGGCAAATGGCGCCGAGAGAGTGAGTGGGGTGAGAGGACAAAGGAAGAAGCTTGGCGTCAGTCATGAATGCTCCGAGCCACCTCACTCTCCAACTGCCACTGTCCACCCACCTCACCCCGACTAGTATCAATCTATGCATGGCTCCTTATGTTAGATGGTCGTCGCCGGCTGTCTCGGGAACAGACAGACTCACTGACGAGCAGAGACACAGTTTGGGCTTTTCGCCTCCTCCCTCTCTCGATTTCTCCATCTCTCTCTCTCACTCACACACACACACACACACACACATATATATATATATATATATATATAAATTTGCATATAAAAGAAACATATGTTTCTTTTATATGTAGAGAGAGATATTTTTTTATATGCTGTTATATATGACTTGGTCTATAAAAGAAATATATATCGATCCACCTCGGTCTGAACATATATATATCCAAGATGATAAAATCTAGAGCAAGATTATGATTCCAATGTAATAAATTATAACCATGGAATATTAGTGTTTGAGCCTTTTATAATATATATATATATATATATATATATATATATAGTGTGTGTAAAGCTGGTCACTCGAATTCGAGGATACCGTCTACTATGGCGGCTAGCCAATCTCTATTGCAAACGCTTGCTCAGGAGCATTTGTGTTTATTCAACACCCACAGAGCCCACCTGTGGTTTATACTGCAACTATGCTGAGCAGACTTTAGACTTTCTGGCAAAGAGCGTATTATCTAGCGCGATCAATTTGAACAAGGCCAGTACGCGAAAACCCTCGGCCAGGATGACTTGTGACTTCGTGCTAGTACAGCTATCGACGGAACCCAAGGGTTCCGTCTACCCAATTTCACTCACAAGGCCTGGGTCTACCCGTAGTATGGTTTGCAGGCACTTTCCAAAGGTCCCACACCCCCCACACCTTCCTGACAAATCGGCTATTCGAACCCGGGTCTCATTGTCAGAATGCGAACGTTCTCATCACTCGGCCACATACATACATACACACACACACACACACACACACATATATATATATATATATATATATATATATATATATATATATATATATATATATATATATATATATATACACACACACACACGTTTGTGTGCGTAGGAGCCTAATTTCCAGTATGTACGAACACAATCATTTGATATTTACCAAGCGTAATACAATACGAGGAGATAGTGAGATTGTGTTTCAAATAGGGAACGTTATAAATATCTGTATTCTAAATCCTTACTTTAATGCTTACTACTTCAGTTACTGAGTATTTACGCGTTAGTTGGCAGTATCATCTTCAAAATTTCGATCTTCGCCTGGCGCTCTTTTGTTTTAGCCTAGTGCCATAAGATACTGAGCTATATATATATATATATATACACATACGCACATACACCCAAACACACACATAGATATATTTCCACGTATGTATGTATAAGTATATTAATGTGTATTTTGGGCAGCTACCTTTTAAACACGTTTCGTTATATATGACAGACAAGAAAAATTTAATTAATTTTTTTATGTAGTTTTTCCAGCATTCTTACGTTTTTTTTCTGTTTGATGGCGGTTAAGAAGGAAATGCGAAAATTTTCCCGAGCGCTTTCGAATACTTCTTTATCCATTTTCAAAGGTGTTTGTTTTTGGCTGTTGTTCATTTCTCATTATGTTTGACTGCATAAGATGAGTTTTCGTGTTGTCTTGAATACTAGTAGAATCGTTTATTCCGAGCTTCGCCTGTTGAACGCGGCTGGAATTCAAGTGAGCGTTTTTCTATTGTTTATAAGATTTCAACACCCCTATTACCACTGTTGAATAAGGTGAGTTTGATGGTTGGAGTAAGATGTTTTATATACAGAGCCAACCTCACAGCGAGATGTCTCCCGTAATTTGAAAGTGTGTGTGTGCATAGATGTACTAAAAATTATTCAGCTAAAACCCACTTCCCAAACACTGTCCAAATCTTAGAATTTTTTATGTCGGCCGAGATGTTTTCATCACTTTCTTACTCTTTATATATATATATATATATATATATATATATATATATATAAGAATATTCTGAATAATGTTTTGATACCAAAGAATAAATAGATCGACTTAAATAAACACATTTTTTCTTTTAAGGAGCAAAAGAAATAAAAATGAACGCACAATTGTGGTTATTTAAGTCGATATATATATATATATATATATATATAATATATATATTAGGTTGGTGCAAAAATAATTTCGTTTTCTAACATATGTTACTATGTGAGAAAACGAAATTATTTTTGCACCAACCTAATATATATATATATATAGTCTAATCACTCATTTCTGAATATGCCTATCTGCTAGGGTAACTAGCCAGTCCCTGTTGCTGACGCCTGCTCAGGCACGTTTGTGCTTGCTCAACACCGACAGAGCGTACCTGTGGTTTATACTGAAAATATGGTTAGTGGGAAATGACCACAGGGGAACGCCTGCGTTGATTGCTAAGACCCTACAGGACTGGCCGTTAACAACTCCTTTCAGTGAACTTCCCATTAGGACTTTATTATTGAAAAGACACTTCCGATGATTCCATAACTAGAGAACTTGAGCAACAATCCTTTGTGTCACACCTTGTCAAAGACCTTCGAAATATCTAATGCTATGGTCCTTGGCATGTATTTGTTGCCTAGTGACTTACTGATTCTGTGAGTAATGAGAGGATATCAGCAGTGGATCGGGCGGATCAAAACCCGTACTGCTTGTTGTGCAAGAGGCTTTTCTAATCCAGGTGCTCAACAACCTTCTTGTTGATTATAGCTTCAAAATCCTTGCTAATGCCACTGAGGAGACTGATGGGTCTATACTGAGAGGAGGATGAGCATTCGGCCGCTTTCTTGAAAACCAGGCGTAAGCTTGACAGTTTCCACAGTCTTGGGAAGGATTTCCCCTTCAAACAGCGGCTAAATAGCTTCGCTAAGATCGGGGATAGTTCCGGGTTGATATTCTTAAGGACAACCACTGGGATTTTGTCTGGGACAGCGGCTTTTTCAGGGTCAACGCCTAGAGACTTCACGGGCTGTGATAAAGTACTCGAGATTGTGCTTAGTGAAATAGGGGAAGTCGTGAAGGGGATGTCCAATGTCTTTTACAGATGAGTTGGAAGCAAAGATTGAGGTGAAGAGCTTCGCCTTATCGGTCGAAGAAGATATGACCTCAAAATCATTTGTAATAGTAGACACAGCCGCTGTGCTTCTATTCATAATTTGGTTAGTGATCTTCTAGTGATGATCTGAGACGTGCATTGCTACACTTTGAATTTTCCAGAACTTTCTTGCAGCGATTGTGGGAGTTTCTGAATGCAGCAAGATTCAAACTACACCGCTCCTTGTGATTGACATTGAAGTAGAGATTCTGGTGGGCTATTGCTGAAGCCCATTCAGGGATGAAGTAACTGGAATTTTTGTGGGTATATAACTCTCCCTTATAGAAAGGACCCATTCTGAGACGAGGGCAGCAGTTTTAGAGGCAGCGTACTTGAAGGATGTTGACACAGGAGCTCCTGTCATATGAGATACAAGGTTCACTCTTTATATTATTCAGAATATTGTCCTCGTCTTTGTCGCCATATTTATTACAACGCTCCGGCCTTCTTCAGGTGGTTGGAATATCAAACCGAACCCTTTATTTTGCTCACTGGGGTAGACTGTTCGGACTGTTCTAGTTCCACGTGTCATGTTTAATGGATGTCAGTTATCAGTTATCTCATGTTAATTCCCCTCTCCAAGTTCTCCACTGTCTTAACCGGGTATTGAACTCACACTCTTTGGGTCCTGTCACTGGATCTAACCAACGTCTTTATCCACTGTGCCATGTGTCCTTGAGAAGACCGGAGCGTACAACGGCCGAAACGTTGTGATAAATATGGCGACAAAGATGAGGACAATAGTCCGAATAATGTAAATAGTGTATATAATACCTCATCTCAGAAATATAGACATATACTGAGATATAACGTTGTTCCAGTCTGCATGCGTCTGGCGAAAAATCGTTCTATGGAACGGCAAACCAAGGGATGCCTTTGGTTTGGTATCAATTTGGACACTGACCAGGGAATAGTCTGACGTATCTGGCGGTGGTGGGTACTTTTGCTAAGCATTTATCAGGACAAGATGTGAGAAAAAGGTCAAAGGTTTCGCTTGATATCCGGCCGCGTCATACCTGTTTTGGACAGAAGCAGTAGGTCGGGTTTGAGTTCTCCTTCTGGAAAGTTGGGACGCAGACCCCCTCATAGTGATGTCGGAAATGGTATAAATAGGTCTGCTTTTTTCTTTCCTTTTTCTTTCCTTTTTTTTTTTTTTTTTTTTTTTGAGGTTGGGTTTACTAATTTTTTGTCCTTTTAATCGATTTCATGTGTGTATTGTATTTTGATGAGCAGGTAGTGTGACAGACCCATCCACAGGAGAAGTATGCATAAATAACCTGGATTGATTCATTCTGAGCTTATGTTAAAAGCGAGCAGATTTTCTTAAAATAGAGTTCTCACTTTCAACAATTGAGCAAAAAATAGTGATACTTCTTTTTTCATATGCTTGTTGGGTTATTATTGATTCAATCCATCACAAACAACTGTAAATTTAAAAAAATAAAATAAAATATAAATAAAATAAAAATATATTAAAAAAAAAAATACTATTATTGTTCATTATAGTATATCAATTTTGGCTTGTTATTTCCTGACTGACTGAAGAACTCTTGTGGGATTACCGCCTGATGAAGAGAGATATTTAACGAGAGATAGGGATAGTAATGTGGACATATAGAGCGGTTTCTCGAACAGGAGAGAGAGAAATTTAATTACAAGAAATATTGTACAATTAGTGGAAACGTTTTATTGCCTTAGCGAAACTAAATAGAAATTATACAAAATGGGTAAGATGTATGTGTGCAGATATGGTTTTATTACTATGTACTCTTGTGTCTATTGAAGATGCAGAGCGACTTCAGTCAGTTATGTGCCATGCGTGATACACGCTTAGGCGATCATGTATCTTTCGATACATGACTGACGAGGCAGAATTTTTTCCGCAGTAGGTTGCCATTTCTTTCTGCGAAAGACCATTTGTCATCCAAAACTATAGAAACCGGTGTGTCCTGCTATTTACCCATAGCTGGGGGGAGAAGAAAGGGATTTATACTATTCCCAATGGTATTAGCACGTGAATGTAATGGAATCGACTGGTATTCGAACTCGGCTCTCCAATTTCTCACTCCGAGCCGCTATCCATTACTCCACCGTGTCTCCGACTTCAGAAATGTATTTTATTTGTTGGTTTAGTAGCGTTATCAGATAGACCTGTGTATCGTCTAGTAAGCTTAGGTTGGTTGGTTGTTTTTCTTTAGCGGCATATCAACACCTCTATGGGTTATTTAATGCCTAAATCTAAATATTTTCTAGACTCCATTTTATCTAATGGCTTAGTGATACAAGTCTTGCTAATTAACCCATAGCTGGTGGGAGAAAAGGTGGACTCATACATTTCTCAAGAGTATTTTTGCGTAATTGAATATGAGGAACCTGACTGGAATTGGAACTCAGCTCTCCGATTAACAATTCTGAGTCATTATCCGTTACACCACCCGCACATCCAAGCTAACAGCGCCTAGTATTCCCAAGCAGTCACCCATCTAGATACTGACCAGGCTCGACTTTGCTTTACTTCGGTGATCGTACGGGAACCGGTGTTTCAACGTGATGTAGCTGTAAATCAGTAAGCTTAGGACATTTGTAAGCTGTGCATTTTCCAAGGTAACATTAGATTTTCTGGTGGCCAAAAGCCACCATAGTGAGAATTAGACACGCCCTTCCTTGGAGGCATCCTGTAGCTAAAAGAAAGAAAAAAAACTTTCCGTACTTTTCTTTTATACTGCTTTTTGACAACGCGATCGTTAGCGAAGGTTCCTTGGTAGACAAGTGGGGTAATCTCACAAAACGCAAAATTTCAAGTAGCACAAAATAAACTTGTTTAATCAAGAGCATTATTCAGCTTATCAACATTTTGCAGGTTACTTAAAGCCAGAAAATATTTTTATATTGTAAATTTTTTTTGAGATAATAATGGTTTAGTGATACAAGTCTTACTAATTAACCCATAGCTGGTGGAGAAGAGGTGGCTTCATATCTTTCCCAAGTGTATTTGCATGTAAGTGAATATAATGAACCCGAAAGGAAATTGGAACTCAGCACTCCGATTAACTTTTCTGAGCCATTATCTATCACACTGCCCAGACATCCAAACCTTACAGCCGGTTGGTATTTCCAAGCAATCACCCATCTACGTACTGACCAGGTTTGACGTTGCTTAACTTCGGGGAGCGTATGGGACCCGGTGTTTCAACGCGATGTGACCGAAAGCCTTATTCAAAATATGCAAATGTCTCGGCCAGTACACTAATTTCATTAATCTACTCACTTATGTTTTAATTAATATCTTTACTATTTTCTTCTAATTGGTTAGAACGACGAAAGATTTTTAATGAAAGTGTAGAATACAAAAGGTGATTATTGTCTTGCTTGGGGTGAAATGATTAAAAATGTTATATACCATACCTATGAATATTAATGGGTATTTCCCAATCCTCATAAATATGCTGGACTCGATTGTAAGTTGGTCTAATATGCTAAGTAGTTCACCACTTGCAGTGGTTTACCTACTTCACGCCGCTGGTGTGTATTGTATTTTGTTGATGTTATAAAGATTACCAATTCATTTCCAACCTCTGTTTTGGTTATTCCTCATCCAGTAACACTTTTTAGGTTAAAACACCACGAAAATGCATTGGAATGTAATTTTACTATGAAAATGCATTGGAAAGTGATTTTATTAGGAAAATGCATTGGAAAGGGATTTTTTTATGAAAATGTATTGGAAAGTGATTTTACTATGAAAATGCACTGGAAAGTGATTTTATTAGGAAAATGCATTGGAAAGTGATTTTACTATGAAAATGCATTGGAAAGTGATTTTATTAGGAAAATGCATTGGAAAGGGATTTTAGTATGAAAATGCATTGGAAAGGGGATTTTACTATGAAAATGCATTCGAAAGTGATTTTATGATGAAAATGCATTGGGAAAGTGATTTTATGATGAAAATGCATTGGAAAAGTGATTTTACTATGAAAATGCATTGGAAAAGTGATTTTACTATGTGTTATATAACGTACAAATACCCCCGGGAAAGGTATGAACACATCTCACTTTAAAAATTAAGAGCTATTGGTACAAATCTCGATATTTTAATCTATCTACTGTAAACATTTTAAAACATTTGTGTAGTATTCATTGAGTTGTCTGGGAAGTGCATGCCGATTTTTAGCCGTTCATGTTCCAACACATTAGAACATGTCAAATTTATCGACAGATATAATATGCTTACATCTCCGATTGGAGCACACTTCAAACTATCTCTTGAAAAAGAAATTTTAACATTACTCAATTCATGTCAATTTTGCATCCCCATGAGAATGGAAGATAAGGTGTATTTTAGACAACTGATGCTTCTTTTTTTCACCTTGAAGACAAAAATGCCTCACAAGCAAGATATGTACTGTGTACGATGAAGACACTTTAGTTGACAGAACTGTACGGAAGTGGTTCGCTAAGTTTAGTGTTGGTGATTGCGGCCTTAATGATGAAGAATGCTCAACCAAATCAAGACATTAAGAATAACCCTCTTTACACAACACGGGAATTAGCAGAAACACTAAATTTATCATCCATGAGTACTTAGTGAAGCTTGGGTACTCAAATCGCTACGATGTTTATGTGGTTACACATGATCTGAGTGAAGATAATCTTTTGGATCGCATTTTATCTGTGATTTGCCGTATAAGCAAATTGTGACAGATGATGAGAAATGGATCGTTTACGACAATGTTTAGCGAAAAAGATCCTGTGGTAAGTGTCGTGAGCCAACTTTAGCCTCCTCAAAAGCAGGTATTCATTCTAACAAAAGCATGCTGTGCATCTGGTGAGATTGGAAATGAATCATGTACTATGAACTTCTGTTAAGTAACCAGTCAATTGATTCTGAAAAGTACTGCTTGCAAATGGACAAATTAAAAAGGCAGCAATTCAAGAAAAATGCCCAGAAATGTCGAACAGGAAAGGTGCTATTTTCTATCAGGATAGCGCCAGACCTCACGTTTCTTTGGCAACCTCAGCAAAGATTATTGCAGTTTAGCTACACACTGTTTAATAAATAGAAATGGGGCATCTATTTCAAATACGAAGTATCCACGATAATAACATTTGAAGTAATAAAAATGTCTGATTAACTATAGATCTATTATCATATTTTTAATTGCTCTGCTTACTTTTCCGATACAAAACTGAGCAGCTATGAAGCTTTCAAAAAATTATCTGAGTGAAGAATATTAGCTTTCCTTAAAACGTTCTTCGTGGCCGAGCAGTAAAGCACACTGGTTTTCACTACAAAATAGGACGCAGGTTCGATCCTTGTCTGGGAACTAATTTTTCTTTGCTAGGTTTTTCTCGAATTCGCAGACCGATGGACGCAATGCACAGTGAATACAGACAAAAATGAAACTTAGCAGTCGCGTTACGTCCTCTGAAATGAATTTGACTTGATAAAGTCTCTCACAGGATGAAATGCATCGGCTAAGATATGTTTTCCTATTACAGAGATACTCTGTCTTAAATTTTATGCAATACGCAATGTTTAATAAATAAAAATCGGGTGTCTGTTTCAAATACGAAGTATCTATTAAAAAAAGAACAGTAAGATATATAATCCGGAGTTCTTATTGATATTTTTATTTTTACAAAACAGTGCTCAATGCAAATTTTTAGAGCATAAATATCATAAATTAACTGATTTAAAAATATGGTTCCTTCGCTACACAGGAATTACCATGTTTCAAAACCTAAGCTAAAAACTTCAAATTTAATTATATAATCAAATTAAAAGCATTAGTTCTGTTTCATCTTCAAGCGAATTTTGGCATAACTTATTTTTAAATTTACTGAGTTTTAAAGGCGCATACATTCATCATTTTTTATTTTCCAAGGATACAGAGAAATCCAGTCATTTAGACAGAAAAAAGCAGAAGTAGAAAAATAATTTGGTATACACCCTTATACAACCAAATATATATATATATATATATATAAAGAAATGGACAAAGTCCGACAATTTATTAAAGACATTTTTATGTTTAACATTCTTTTTATAGATACAAGTATTTAAGTAAATGCTCTGTTTATTATAAACAGTATTAAATAACATTTCTATGAAAATTTCTCGGACATTCAGGCCGGTAAATGTTATTTAATACTGTTATGTTAAACATAAAAATGTCTTTAATATATATATATATATATATATATATTAAAACTCCTCTCCACCGAACATCCGAAGGTACTGTACACAAAAGTAGTTTGTAACGTTGATTTGTTTTTATTTAAAGTGTATATTGAATATATAAATGTACAAAAAGTAATTGACAACCAATATTAATGAAAAAATTTGTGCTAAACAAAGATATACAGTGTAACCCGGAAATAAGAGAGTTGTCGGGACCGGAGAAGAGGTATCTTATATCCGGGTTTCTCTTATATCAGGGTTTGGTCTATTTTGTTTAGGTAAGTATGGCTCTAATTTGGGACCAGAGAAAATCTCTCTTATATCCGAGTTACACTGTATTTATGAAATGTTTAAAAATTTATGTAAGTTATAAATTTATCATTTAAAAACAATTACAATCTGTAAAGTCAAAAATAAGAATATACAGTATAACTCCTCTAAACCTAACATCCAAGTTGTTCAGTATTGAGGGTACTGTTCGAATTCAAGGAAGAAAAGGCTGCTGTGGCAAGCTTAAAACTTTTATTAAGTTTTAGAGTTTAGGATACAAAAGGTAGTTTGTAGCATTGATTCGCTTTTATTTAAAGTGTAGATTGAATCCATAAATGTACAAAAAAAAAATAATTGACAATCAATTGTAATGTTTAGTATTGAGGGTACTGTTCTGATTCAATGAAGAAATTGCTTCATATTTATGTCAATACAAAAGTTTGGATTTGAAGACAAGTTCAAATTTGAGGAAGTCTAGATTATGTTATGTTTGGATTTGGAGAGTTCTATTGTATTTTAAAAGTAAATATAACAATAACTTCAATATGTTTAAGGATTTCATTAGCTATGATTTTTAACATTTAGTACTCTGCATTATTAATATTACTTCCCTTTCAACTTCATTTTTTTTCTTAAAATTTTTATTAAGTTTTAGAGTTTAGGATACAAAAGGTAGTTTGTAACATTGATTCGCTTTTATTAAAAGTGTAGATTGAATAGATAAATGTACAAAAAATATTTGACAACCAATAGTAATGAAAAAATTTGTGCTAAACAAATATTGTAATTTGTGAAAAACTAAGACACGTTTATGAAATGTTTAAAAATAATGGACAATAAATATCTTATTCAAAAACAATTTACAATCTGTAAAGAAAGACAAAAATAAACGGAACTTCCTAGATGTTTAGTATTTAGGGTACTCTTCGGATTCGAGGAAGAAAAGGCTTCGTATTTATATCAAAACAAAAGTTCGAATTTGAAAATGAATCCAAATTCGCGGGTCAAGATTATGCTATATTTGGGTAGTGATTTTCTAAGCACAGCTTAGATGCGGCACAAGGCCGAAATTATGGGGCACCCAGTGAGGAACGAACTCACTACTCAGTCGTAATTGATCTAGCAAGACAAGCTTTCTAACCATTACACCACGTTGAGGTGTCCCAATGCTACGTTTGGGTATGGGGAGTGTGTGTGTGCGCGTGTGTGTAAACTTATCTTAGTCGACGCGTTTCGTCCTGTGAGGAACTTTATGAAGGCAAATGCAAGGATTTTATTTTCTAAAAAGTATTTATATACAAGACAGGAAAATGATTTAGTTTTTCAAAATGTTAAAGTTTAGGAACGCTCATGAATATTCATCAGGTTAGCTGAAAAGTCAGGCAAGCTATGGGAGGACACGAAGTGCCAAAGTTCAATGTCTAATAAACGAAAGTAAGTGACGTTTTTGAATTTTTTAAAATGCAAATTAGTATTTAAATCATTTTGGTTGTGGATTAATTTATGCGTTATGTATTTTGAATAACATGAGGTTATGGATTTAACTTTTTTCTTTCAATTTTTTAACATTTCTGTAGGAATGTATGTTGGTTTGGGAAAGTAGTAATTCTTTCAGGAATGGAAATATGGGAAAAAAGATCCGTGGCGCAGATTTATATTTTGTTAAGTTGCGATAGCTGCACTCTTGAAAATGTTCCTTCGCTTTTAATAAGTGTGAAATTCTTCGGATCAAATTTGAGTTTGAATTTATTTTTATGTATAACTAATGCATTTGATATATTATGGAAATAAAAATGGCAAGACAAGCTTTACCGTTCACGATAAAAATAAAAAAAAAAAAAAAAAAAAAAACAACCGACCGGTTTCACCCTCGTTCAACAGAGCTCAAATCGTGGGAATAAATGTTACAATATAAAATATAAAATACATGTAATGTATTAAAGGCGGAACAATCAGAGTGTAATAACGTCAAGTCCTAACTGATATCCCCTCTGTTTACAGAGGGAAGGCTGTCTGGACTTGACATAGATTGTTTCTAATGCCTTCAAATTTAAGACAGAATGAGCATGACTAAGGATGCTAAATTGGTGGCACAATTTGGATTATTTATAAAATGCTCAGCTACGGCAGAACGATATGTGTTGTTGACCTCGTCACCAACATAGAATGTACCTTTCCTAATTTTGCTAGGTACGGGTTGATGTATTCTCGTGTCTAGCCGTTGGGTAATTCTACCTATGTAGTCGGCTCAGCAACCACATCTAAATTGATAAATGACATTGTTAATATGGTAGTGGTGTGTGTATTGGGTGGGGTAATCACCCATGTAGACCTGGTAGAAAAGACAACACGTACATTAGCCGAAAAATAACAATTTTCAATTACAGAGCTAATCTGTTTGGCAAATTTTCCATTCATTGGACCCAAGCAAGAAAATCGCAAATAATTAGGACACTTAGTAGCTGTACTCGGTTTACGTTTAGAAAAATTAGATATTTTCTTATTTATAACCGACTTAATTATTAGGTTGGTGCAAAAAAAATTTCGTTTTCTAACATATGTTACTATGTGAGAAAACGAAATTATTTTTGCACCGACCTAATACATCCAATAGGTACTCATTATTCGCTAAAATTTTGGCAATTGTTTTTAACTCATCATCTAATTTAGATTTTGAGAAAATCATCAGAGCTCTGTGTTAGGGTACAGATTAAGTTTTCTTTGTTCGAACAGAACGCATCTCACCGAATGTATAGACGTGTAAGGGTTGGTTTGCGGTAAATTGGTGTGATGTAACCGGATGGAGTTCTAGTTACTAAAACATCCAAAAAAGATAAAGTGGAATTGGTTTAAATTTCCATTGTATAATTTAATGCCGGGCGCATATCATTAAGTGAACAGAAAATATTTTATTAGCCTCCATTAGATCCCCAGATAGGCAAAATGTGTCATAAACATAACGATGGCACATCAACGGTTTGGTAGTTCCAGAAAATAGATGAGTTTCATGGAAACCGACAAAAATGTTTGCCAAAGTTGGTCCCAGGACTGAACCCATAGAGACTCCATCAATTTATCTATACACTGTGGTCATTGAAACTAAATTCCACATAACTCAACAAATACATTTTCCGGAATGGCAGGTGAAGATATCTGGCTGCGATATAGAAAATCAATGCACATGGATCTGCTATCGTTGAGCATTTTATAAATAATCAAAATTATGCAACCTACTTTAGTATCGACTTTTTTACCATCCTTAGTCGTGCTCATTCTGTCTTACATTTGAAGGCATTAGTAACAATCTATGTCAAGTCCAGACAGCCTTCCCTCTATAAACAGAAGGAATGTCTGTTGGGCCTTTGCCGTTTTTTTCAATCTGATTGTTCCGCCTTTAATACATTACACGTATTTTATATTTTATATTGTAACATTTGTTCCATCGATTCCAGTTCTGTTGAGTGAGGGCGAAATCAGTCGGCTGGTTCTTTTTTCTATTTTTTTTTCTTTTTTTAATCATGAACGGTAAAGCTTGTCTTGCCTTTTTTATTTCCATAATAAAATTCTGTAACCCGAAGAAAACTGTTGCCGAATCAATCTGTTTTCGGTCCTGGCTTGAAGCAATCGGATGTCTAGCCACACTGATGAGGTGTGACACAACGAAACAGTCTGTCTGTGGATGACAATATATACGCACCCGAAAAACTTAAATTCGGTTGTGCATTCTTGGAAGATAAGTGCGAATTTGTTAAGAATGACTATTACTACTAACATTACAAGGCGCTTACCCTTCCCTAAATTGAGCTCTCTCAGTCATTGGCATGTTTATTCACAGAATAAATACAGAAAAACCCGCCTTTCTTTCAACCATGCGCCGATGACTTAGGGGAAAAATATCCGACTGTTGTCGAATCAGTCGGATTTCGATCCCGGCTTGAAGCAATCGGATGTCTAGCCACATTGATGAGCTGTGATACAGCGAAACAGTCTGTCTGTGGACGACTATATATATATATATATATATATATATACACGTTTTTATATATATATATATATATATATATATATATATATATATATATATATATACGTTTTATATATATATATATATATATATATATATATATATATATATATATATACACGTTTTTATATATATATATATATATACACGTTTTTATATATATATATATATATACACGTTTTACAGTTCTATAATATGTTGTTACCCTTGTGAAGTATAGGGCCACACCAATTCCACACTAGGTGCTGCATCTGTTTTCCGTACCAAGTGGGTTTTATGGAGTAGAGATGCTAGTATTACCAGTAATCTTTTTTGAATTTAGAGTTTTTTCTTCGAGACTGTTTACCCATCAGGGCTAGATAACTCAGTCTACCCTGCTATTAACTCTGAACTGCGGAAAGAAGAGATAGATTCATAGGATATTTGTGCGAAAGCGAACCTTGGTTTCCGCTTCGAAAACTGCTATGTTACGTACACGTCTATTCTGGAAGTGTCTATTCGTCCATTTAGAACTAATTTGTCATATCTCTGGGGTTACTGCGAACCGGTTAGTACTGGATTTTCAACATGCGACCAACCCATCAACTGAATTCTATTTGCGCATATTTTTCATTGACATTATCCACAAAACATTCTCTGTCTACGCTATTATATTTATTAGGTTGGTGCAAAAATAATTACGTAATAATGTCGTTTTTTGAGGTTAAAAAATACGTCAAAAACGACATTATTACGTCATTATTTTTGCACCAACCTAATATATGTTCATTTAAAGAAATTAGTTATATTTATCATTCTTCTATATCATTGATTCTCTGTGTAGCCGTTACAAACCCTCCTTGGGTCAACTACGAACTCTCATGAGGTCAAGTGTTCCGGGAAGTTACGAAGCAACGCCATGTTTTTATCAGGGCAGTAAAATGATTTAACCCTTCGAACATTGGTCGAAACAAGTCACAGTTTATGTACACATCTATTTTTTTTTTTTTTTTTTTTTGTCTAAATATTTAAATTTTTGAACGTATTTTAAACATTTAGATGCAATGGTCTGCTATTAGGAAACTTGGTTTACTATGTCGTGTAGACATTTTTTTTTTCTCTTTAGAATCTATCTTCCATATTTATAAGTCTACCATTTATCCTTGCTTTGAATATTGCTGCTTCGTCTAGCCTGGTGCTACTGCTATATATTTAGAGATTCTTGATAAAATCCAAAGAAGAATTTGCAATGTTATTGTCCCTGACCTAGCATCACGGTTTCAGTCACTTTCCCGTCGCCATAATGTAGTTTCCCTGTACCTTTTCTATGAATATTTTAATGGTAATTGTTCGGATGAACTTTCCGCTATGGTATCTAGACTTTATGAATTTAAGCGCAGTACTAGATTGGTGGTAAGGTCACATAATTTTACAGTTGAAATGGCAAAACGTAACCGTAAGTTCTATGCTAACAGTTTCTTCTATAGCACTTCTCGTTTGTGGAAGTCTATTCCATCTTCTTGCTTCTTGGTCAATTTTGATCTTCAAAAATGTAAAATGCAGTTTCAATCATTATCTTCTGTCTTCTTTATTCTTTTATTGTCCTTTCTCCTTCATAGTAGTTTGTCTCATATTCTGTAACACTCAGTAACTCCTCGCGCCCTAGTGGCTTTATTGCCTTGCCTGGAGATGAAATTATTTGAAAAAAAAGTTGGAGCTGTAGTAAAATAATGTAGTGTATGTATCCCGTTTTATCCAAGCTGTCGGTATTTTATTTGTATTCGGATGAAGGATTCTGTCCGAATCAAATAACTCTTTACGCTACTGTTCAATGTACCTTAATTTTGTTAATACACAGGCAGGTCATAAAATATAACAAAAAGGAAACAAAAACTAAAGGCTAACGATTTATCTCTCTTCGGGACTCAATCAAGGACAAGACATAAATATATGCAAAACGACTAAAATATAGGAAAAGAAAAAATAAATACTACCAGAGAAGCAACAATATAAATTCTATTAAGACCCAGCAGCCGTCCCTTCTACTTAAAGAGGGACGCCTGGATGGACTTAATATAAATGGCCTCAGGCTCACTTATTACTATGAAGTATTCAGGAGAGTTATACAGGGTGCTATTATTTTAACAAGGGAGTAATGGAATTTAACCGTTTGAACATCGACTGTAATTCGTCACAACATTTTATATGAGTATTTCCTTTTTTTTTTTTTTTAATCATTTCTCTCGAAGCAAGGTGACAATGACACTAGGGCGCAGGAGGTTACAGGGAGTGAAAGAGAATGATAAAATTTTAGTGAGGAGAAGTGAGGAAAGAACAATAAATGAACAGGGTCCAGGAAGATAGAAGATGGCGATTGACGTTGCGTTTAAATATTTGAAGATTGTAGGTGACAGGGAAGCAAGAAAGCGGAAGGGTGTTTCACAGGCGAGAGGGCGAAAAGAAAAGAACCTATTAAAACAGAACTGATGGCTGCGTCTAGCTAGTTCAACAGTAAAACAATGAGACCTAATTACCAATCTAGTAGCACGATTAGATTCATGCAGTCGGGGCACTAAAGAAAACCAGGATAATTGCTACGAAAATATTTGTGGAAAAAACAGAGGGAAGCAATGTTATGTCGGTGAGAAAGTGATTGAAGTCGAGATGACAGGTCCGGATCGATTACCGTGCAGACCCTTCTTTGAATTTTGTCAAGAATCTTGAGATATTTAGTAGGAGCACCAGACCACATATGGCAGCAGTATTCAATGCACGGACGAATGGTAGACTTATAAATGTGCAAGAAGAATTTTGACGGGAAGAATTATCTGTCCCGACACAGTGAACCAACTTTTCCATCACTAGATGTAGTAATAGATTCAATATAATAACTCCACTTCGTATAATTGGAAAAGTGAGCCCAAAACTGTGAAAATGTTGCTCCCCGAAAACGGTACAAATGTTGCTCCCTGAAAATGGTACAAATGTTGCTCCCCCAAAACGGTGAAAATGTTGCTCCCCAAAAGCATGGCATCAGCCATGCTGATGACAGACAGAAAAATGGATTTCTGTGTTGATTAAATTAAAACAGTTTTGCTTTGGGAGCGTTAAAATTTACAAGCCATTCCTTGCCCGAGTTATTAGTTCTTTTCGAAAGCAGTTGCTAGTTTTACTTTGTTGGATCTGTCTGGTTTGCTACTAAGATAAGAGTAAATAAATAGTAAATACTATTTATACTAAGACAAGAGTAAATAAATAGATATCTAAAGCTTTATAGACAAATTCGGTGATGGCTGTTAACACATCGGCAGTAGACCTGAAGAAACAGAAGTTATATTGTTTATAAGATGCTTAATAAAGGAGACAGAAGATGGCGATTAATATTATATTATAAATAAATAAATAATTAAATAGTTATGTCATCTTTATAGTTTCCTAGTTGGGAACAGATGACACCAGGAAGGTCATTGACGAAGATTAGAAACAGCATAGGTACGAAGATAGAATTCTGGGAGACCTCTGCATTAGTGTAAAATGATCTAGAAGCGTATCCATCCAAGATCCATTATCCATTAGACGATTTGCTATGAACGATTAAATTAGGCCAAATATTCGTCCAAAGACACCGTAGTCCTTGAACTTGTGGAGAAGACCTGCATGCCAAAACCTGTCGAACGCTTTTGAGATATCTAAAGCTTTATAGACAAATTCGGTGATGGCCGTTAACACATCGGCAGTAGACCCGGAGAAACGGAAGCTATATTGTTTATCCGAAAGGAGATGGTGTAAATTAAGATGCTTAACAAAGGAGACAGAAGATGGCGATTGACGTTACATTTAAATTTTTGGAGATCCTAGTTGACAGGAAGGCAAGAAGCTTTGTGAAGTGTAGATGAAACTATTAACATAGAAGTTACGGTTACATCTAGCAATCACAACAGTAAAATGATGAGACCTAGCTGCCAATCTAGTACTGCGCTCAAATTCGTCAATCGTTGCAAAGGAGAAATTCTTATCCGAATAATTACCGTTAAAATATTTATAGAAAAGGCACCGAGAAGCTACGTTACAGCGGAAAGTGACTGAAGCCGAGATGCCAGGTAAGGACTGATGTTATAGATTTTTCTTTGGATTTTGTAAGAAAATTTCTGGATATGTAGCAGAAGCACCAGACCAGATGTGGGCAACGATATTCGATACACAGACGAACGATAAACTTGTAAACGTGCCAGATAGAAAATGTCTCTCACGACATAGCGAACCGGTGATTGGCGTTGTCGTAATGCGACGAAACGCAAAGATGAACTTTGGTATGCCATTCTGGACGCCGTGCAGTATGAAACATAACAGGCTATAAAATATAACAATGGAATGATTTCTAAAACTAGTTACAGATCATGGAAGGGTTCATTCTCATTGACGTCATATTTATAATGTTGTCATAACAAGAGCTACTTTTTCTTTTTGTTAGAAACATTTGCATACGGAACATTTTGCGGGCAGATATCATTTTTAATTACAACATAATGTTTCTAGATTTTGCAGCAGCTTGATTAATAATGTGAAACTTGGAAAATTCAGTGAAATTCATAAGAAAACGAAAGATAGCTTTTAGACCGTTCAGCCACTGAAAGCTTAAAGTCAGACAAAGTTTTTTACATCTTTTGTTCGTACGTCGAAATTCATATTTGCTAACTTTATGTTCGTATCTGAAACCTGCCTACACACACACACACATATATATATATATATATATATATATATATATACAGTGTAACCCGGATATAAGAGAAACACGGATATAAGAGAGATTTTATCTAGTCCCAAATTAGAGCCATACTTACCTAAACAAAATAGACCAAACCCGAATATAAGAGAAACCCGGATATAAGAGACTTCTTTTGCGGTCCCGGTAACTCTCTTATATCCGGGTTACACTATATATAGATATATATAGATATAGATATAGGAAAGTGGTTAGAAGGTTTGCATTCTAACCATGAGATCCAGGTTCGAATCTCACTATTTTCAATTTGTCAGAACAGGGGTGGTCGATCCCAATGTGCTGCACCTTTGGAAAGTGCCTGAAAACCTTACCACGGGTTGACCCAAGCCTTGTGAGTGAAATTAGATAGACAGAACCCTTGGAGTCATCGTGACCGAGGGTTTGAGCGTGCTGGCCTTGTTCAAACTGTTGATTATGCTAGATAAAACTCACATTCCCAGAAACTGTAACTAAGGTCTGCTCAGCATAGTTGCAGTATAAAACACAGGTAGTCTCCGTGGGTATTGAACAGACACAAATGAGCTAGCCAGCTATACATACACAAGCGCGCGCGCACACACACACACACATATATATATATATATATTTAAGCAAATATATGGATATAGATCCGACAGTATGAAGAAAAATATACGGAAAAAAAAAATCCTTATATGCAATAGTGCTATTTTAATGTTAATATAATGTCAACGTCGGACGTTTCGGTCTAATAAACCATCTTCAGGACATATTCATAAAATATAATTAGCATTATCAATTCAACATGACAAAGACGATGGACATAAGAACAAGACTGGTATTTATTCATTCAAAAAGTACAAATTGTGGCACGAGGCCAATAAAGGGGAGGGGTAGAGGCTGGTCAACACTAACTATCTTATACCTAGCTAATCAGATTCGCGACCCATTCGTACATTACATTTTACCCATTCACCAAAAGAACTCGTCCATCACCAAACAATCCTTCAACCACCATAATACCACGTGCTCTCAAGGGAGACCTACCAAAATCACACCCCATACCATAAAAATTCTAATGATGATAAAATGAGAGGGGAGGGAAATGAACCCAATAATAAACTTAAAATAAACACAAATACAAACTAAACATAATTGATGTTAGTAGGGACCGTCCAACCCATAAAACAGAGAGGCCGCTGTATTCTGCCCAGGGGACAAAATCAAGAGACGCTCTCGCTAAGGGAGTGGGAAAAAGTATAAAATATTAGGCTGGAATGGGAAAATATAAAACTGACCCAGTCGAGATGAAAAGGGGGGGGGGTCAAAACAAACTGGGGAGGATGGGAATCTCGACTTGGATCATAACCAAAGAGCGGCCGGGATGCATGGTCACGTTGTCGTCACGTGGGCGACGCTGTGAAAACGTATTCCTAAAATTTGAGTATTTTGAATGAAAAATGAAAAGAATTCTATTTTGATCTAAAATTTATATGTACGCTTGTCGAGCATTAAACGGAACGCTGATCATATAAAACTTTCAGTTATCTGTTTGGATAAGTCTTGTTCTTATGTCCATCGTCTTTTTCATGTTGAATTGATAATGTTAATTATATTTTATGAATATGTCCTGAAGATGGTTTATTAGACCGAAACGTCTGACGTTGACATTATATTAACATTAAAACAGCATAATTGCATATAAGGATTTTTGTTTGTTTTTTTCCGTATATTTTTCTTCATACTGTCGGATCTATATCCATATATTTGCTTATAAGTATTTTTGTTTGTTTGTTTGTTTTTTTCCGTTTATTTTTCTTCATGTATGTATATATATATATATATATATATATATATATATATATATATATATATATATATGAGTAAGTATATGTATTTTTTATATATCAAGAACAATATTGGAAAAAATGTATGAATTTTTTTTCATGTGAAAAATGTAACTTCATTAAACTAAAGTTATGTTGGTGCGGCCACGCATGCGCACAAACGAAGGATGCTGGAAGCATGTGGTTCTACAGAAGGATGCTGAGAATACTATGGATCGAACATGTGAGCAACGACGAAGTTTTAGAGAAAAATGGAAACGAAACGGGTGTGTGTATATATATATATATATATATATATATATATATATATATATATATATACACACACACTTAACATCATGAAGTGACAGTTGAAATTTCTAGGGTACATAATGAGGAAAGAGGGATTTGATACTCACATGGTAGATTGTATTTCTACTGATGAATACTGAAAATACGATGGACAGAACAATGAGGAAGATTTTTAAAAAAATGAATAGTAAGAAAACATTTCCCTAAGAAAACTAGAACTCCCACCAGGATTTATTATTGATAGACACACATATAACAATATACAGGTGACACTATATTGATAGTAGACACATAATGAAAACTGCAGTAATTACTGGACAAGGGATATTAGAATAATCCAGGAATTATACTGGGAGTAAAATGCCTGCATGCGGAAGTACACAAAATTAGAAATGGGCATAAGACAAAGATGTATCTTCTCACCGGACTTATTCAACTTCTACAGCGAGGCTATACTAAGGGACCTATAGACCCTGGCAGGATTTATCATTGGTGGGCGTAATCATAATATGAGATATATCTAATAGGAGTAGTTAGGTTCGCCTATCGTCCGGTTCACACTCTTCCCCGGTCTTTTGAATAGGAGTAGAGGTTTATCCCCAGTTTCAGGTTTAGTACTGGCTACCCGATTCCTTCTAAATTCTACTTCAACTCTATATTTATAACGTATCCGCCTAAACTCTGAAATTTTATTTACTATTTTTTCTCCCTTAATAGGAGTAAATTACTGTAGTGTAAATAGGCTCGCCGATCGTCCGGTTTATGTTCCTCCCTGGTCTTTTGAACACAAGTAGAGGTTTATCCCTTGTTCTCTGTTTAGGATTGGATTTCCGATTCTTTTTAAAGGCTTTTCATTCGCTATTACTAGTCTACTGATAGTAAAAGCGAATGAAAGGCCTTTGCATCTTAGTGGCATTATCGCCTTGCTTGGAGTGAATTTATTAAAAAAAACACAAAAAAAAAAAAACAACAACACACAAAATGTCCTTCGAGAGAAAAAACAAAACAACGCTATGAAAATACATATGGACCCAAACAGAAAATGATCGCCCCCAAATCAAATGGGAAATTATAAAAAGCGAAACCCCATACAGTATTTAACTGTAAAAAACTGTAAACTATGCTTCGAGGAAAAATTAGTAACAATTTAGTTTTAGAAACGAAAATAAACTTTTAAACAAGAAACTTAAATAATGGTTAAGTGTAAAGCATAAATAAATAATTACTTTGCCATCTAAACACTATAATTAGAAAATAAAATAAATAAATATAATGTAAATATAAAATAAAGTAAAGATAGAAATAAATTCAATAAAACAAATAAATAAAGAAATAAAGAGAAATAAAATTAACGTAAAATAAAATAAACGAATTTAAACAAAAATAAACATAAAATAAAATAAACGAACAAAAATATACACAGTACGTGTATGTGCGTATAGACATACACGCACACAAACAACAAACCTTCATAAGTGATACTTCAAGACAACACCAAACAAACAAAAAACAAACAAAAAAAAAACCTAGAAACAAAAATGAAACAAATGATTAATGACGTCATATAAACAAATATTTAGTTTACTTACTACCAGATAAAAAACTATTTTAAAATATATATATGTGTGTGTGCGTGCGTGTATTTGTATGTGAGTGCTTGCTTGGGTGAGGGGATGTGCGTGTATGCGTGAGTGTGCATATTATATAGTATACATATTTTCAAACAACAAAGAAATTACTCCATAGGTCTAACCACTCATTATCACCCTAACATTTGAAAAAAAGTCACTTTACCAGTTAAGCGCTAATTAATATATTAATAACAAAACACAGAAACACGTGTGAATGTGTTTGTGTGTGTGCGTTTGTATGTGTATGTAGGTTTCTCTCTCTATATATATGTATGTGTGTGTATATGTATGAATGTAAGAAGCACATGCATACAAATTCAAACAACGATAAATAAGTTTAGTTTGTTTTTGTTTTGTTTTTACGGCATATCGACCTCAGTGAGTTATTTAATGCCGACAAAATTTTTATTGTAGGTAATTTTTATTGTTATCTGGTAATATTTTTTCCTTCAACAAAATCTATTTCTGGTAAATATTTTTCTACAAAAAACTATTTTTTGTAATTTTTTTTCTTCAATCAAATATATATCGCAGGTAATTTTTTTTTTCAAAAATTTATTGTTGTCAACAATTTTTTTTCAAAAATTTATTGCTGTCAACAATTTTTTTCAAAAATTTGTGGCTGTCAACAATTTTTTTTCAAAAATTTGTTGCTGTCAACAATTTTTTTTCAAAAATTTGTTGCTGTCAACAATTTTTTTTTCAAAAATTTATTGCAGTCAACATTTTTTTTCAAAAATTTATTGCTGGTAATAATTTCTTTCAAATTATTTCTGTTTTTTTTTTTTCAAAAATGTATTGCAGTCAACATTTTTTTTCAAAAATTTATTGCTGGTAATAATTTCTTTCAAATTATTTCCGTTTTTTTTTTTTTTTTTTTCAAAAATGTATTGCTGGTAAAATCCTTTTTTTCAAATTTACAAAGTATTTCTGGTATTAAAACCCGCTTCTGCATTTTCATAGTATTTTGACACCAGTTTTATCCCTAGTTAGGACCTTAATAGGTTCTACCACCTTGGTTCAGGGTGGACCTGGGAACACTAGCAATTAAGACGTGGTTCCACGCTCCTCAAAACCTCCTGATCAGAGGCCTTGCTGTTGGACGTAGTTTATCGTCTTACCCAGGACGCGGATGTAGTTTGTTTATCGTTATACCCAGGACGGACGGACGGACGATAAATAAGAATGTAATTATAAATCTAATCTCTTATAATTAACACCCTAATACTTAAGATACCACCAAGTCAAATAAGAAAAACGAAATAATGTCCAAGTGAAAACATATATAAAAATGTACCTATCATTTAAGTATTAAAAAAATCATTTATGTAAAAAATGAAATACATTTTTCCAAACTCAGAAAAACACTAGAACGCTCAAGAATTAACAAGAATAGTGACTGTTTGAAAAACCGATTGTCAAAATTGCTACAACTGAAAGAGAGAGAAAAAGTATAAAGCAATAAGGGGAGAGTATGAAATAACAACAAAAACCCTGTAAGTGAGAAATAACCACGACATTCTTCACGTACGCACGCATGGGCGTACACACGCACTATGAAAAAAATCAACATTGTATCGATGAAAAATATAAATAGTCAATTGCTGATATCCCCTGACGAGTGGAAGTTGTGATTGTTGGAGGCTCTGTCTACGACATTCGTGATGCTGAAGCTGATTGAGAAACTTTGTGTTAATTCTCTCTCTCTCCCCTTCTCTCTCTCTCTCTCTCTCTCTCTATATATATATATATATATATATATATATATATATAGTATGTGTATGCGTGCGTGCGTCAGGATTTATTTCAGGGCCGATGTCCGGTTATTTGTTGAGAGCAGGGGGAATATTTTTTTCTAAATTTGTAAACAATAATGCATTTATAGACCCCGGAAATACGAATTAGGTCAGCAAGTCTAAAAAAATTAAATAGTTATAGTGGCTGTATATGCAAGAATATTGAGAGAGTGGGTGCGTGTGTGTGTGTGTGTGTTTTAGTAACAAACTTGACGAATAGATAAAACTATAAAACCATCAATATGAGTTTCATCCTCACTAGGTGTCTCACTCTTATGTCGGATTAAATAAATGAAACTTTTCGAAAATAACTGTGGCGCCTTTCGTGGAAAGATATTTAGCAAGTTCTTCTCGTAGACCAATTTGAGATGAAGGGGGTATGTTTCATAAAATTGGCGCTCTACGATCACAATTTTTTGCTTGACAAAGTAAAGCTTCTTAAATACATATTTGCGGTAAATACTGCCTTGTGCCATACTTGACGGAATTTGAAAACAGCAGACGCCGAATTAAAACTCTTTTGCGCATCGATAGAGAATTTTCCAATCAAGCAACTCGTTACTCTATCGATATATAACACAGATAGTAAAATAGATGAATCAGTCGCTGAGTGTAAGGGTCACTTTCTGGAAGGTTGGAACGTTTACATTCTGAAGGGGTAAGTGCTCATAGAAGAAATACGCCACACATAGACACACGTTTTAAAGATGAGGTCATAAAGTTATTCAACTCTCCTTAGTTTATCACAGAATACTCGTGTAAGGTGCGTGTTAGTGCAGCAGTCTGTTTCGTTAAAAATGGCTGACAACTTCTGTTAACCTTTTTTGTATTTTTTGTATTTGTTTGGTATTTTTTGTATACTTTGTAATTTTTGTATTTTTTGTATAAGAACAAGGGCTTTCTTTTTTTTTTTTTTTTTTTTTTTTTGGACTTAATGTAGAAATTATCCAAATGGTTGTTCATTGCGAGCGCTTTCGGCTAATTGTGGAGTGACCACTTTATTACTACTAAAGAGATTGAAGGTAATTTTTCGTAGTAAAATTTATTTTACAATTTTGTTCGCTCTGTACAAGGACCGAGTGCCACTCGAGGGAGAAGAATTTCTCCGAATTTAAAACCATGGAGAAAGTTTCTCATGAATTTATAGTAATCCTATGAAAAAAATCTGCAATGTTATTGGTCGTGAACTGGCATCTCGGCTTCACTTCCTTTTACACCGCTATAACGTAGCTTCCCTGTGCCTTTTCTATAAATATTTTCATTTTGTTCTGATGAGCTTTCCTTTTTTGTCCTGCGACTTTCCTTTTTTGTTATTGTTTTTTTTTCAATGATGTTCACCCTGTACAAGGACCGAGTGCCACTCGAGGTAGAGGATTACAGAGTAAAAGGCACAGTTTATGCGGATATGTGGGGAAGATAGCGGTTAACCCTAGACTTGAACAGATTAAAAAAGCAGTGAATGGGAAAACATCCTCTTGAGTAACGATTCCACAAACCAGCGGTTCGAGGAAGGAGATTACTCGATTGGAACTTGCATCTCACCAGTGGAATATAAAGGAAATGAGAGTGGTTCGCTATAATGTGCGTAGCATGGAGAGTTTTAACCACGAAGGTTAGAACTTGTGGAGCTAAGAAATGCACTTTTCATAGAAATAGCAATAGAGCAGTGAGTAGCTTCCGAGGTTTCGCCTGCATGAAAGAGGTTGTAGCGTGGACAATAATTCGTCACCCACAAGAACGCAAAGACCCTTTTGGGCTCTGTCAAGTATGGAAAGTGATTGCAGGCTGCGCCAATTTCTATCTGCCCACGTCACGGTCGATAACCGTCATCTTCTTTTACTTCAGGCCTTCTCATCTTTACTACTTCACATCAAAACTCCGCGAGAGCACCTCTTTTCGAATACTCGGTCTCACATTGACTGCTGACCTGAGATGGAACAAATATATTGAATCAATAGCTTCGTCCATCGCAAGGAAAGCTGGCTCCCTTTGCCGCACCAAGAAAGGAGTCTCGCCAGAGTCTATCCTTCAAATCTACAAATCAACCATTCGCCCCTGCATGGAGTGTTGCTGCCATATATGGTCTGGAGCCACTTCTAATTGTCTCAAGGTTCTTGATGAAATCCAGAGACGAATATGCAATGTAATTGGCCCTAGTCTGGCATCTCGTCTGCGGTCGCTCTCTCACAGACGTGCCATCGCCTCCCTCTGTCTTTTTTACAAATACCTTCACGGTAACTGCTCCGATAAGCTTCGTTCCCAGACTTCATGGATTTAATCGTTCAACTAGGCTGGCATCTCGCTCACACCCTTTCACTGTTGAAATTGTTAAATGTAGCCGTATTTTCTACTCCAATAGCTTCATGTCTCGCAGCTCTTACCTATGGAACTCCCTCGCCTTTTCCGGTTTCCCTGATAGCTATAATCTCCAACTATTCAATTGTAATGCCAATCGACGTATCTAGATGCCTTGATCCATCCCCTATCCTTCTCTTCATCCTTCCTCTATCACTTCTATTTGCTCTTCATCCTTCCTCTATCACTCCTATTTGCTCTGGCTCCAACTCTCTGAAATCTCTTGCGTGCTAGTGGCTTCCCGCCTTGCTTGAGGTGCAACGCTTAAAAAAGATGTATGTCATCAGTACTCCATTTTCAGCCCGGTCTGCTCTTGTAAAGGTAGAGGATAGCAAGAGGAGTCAAGTAGTTACTGGAGCGGTACAGCAACCGACCATTTTTTCAGCATCTCTAGCCATGGATTGTATGTACGCGTCCCATTAGAGGTTTGCGTTGAGTTCAACTCCAAATAGGCGCTCAAGTCACAGGGCGCACCCTAAAGGAATATCCATTTATCGCGATTGGTGAAAGTTCTTTGATCGGCGTTGATGTTTTTCAATACAGAAGACCATATGCGTAAGCATATACCTTAGAAATGGGGAAAAGTGTGATTTGGTTGGTTGGGAGGGATATTTTTCATCTAATTAAAAAATTGAAGTCTTGGCATAATATTGTCACTGATGACAGCGTGATTAACACATCTCGCTCCGTATGATTTATTTCTAATTTATTCATTTGAAAAATGAAGAAAAACAGTAAATTTCTTCTCCATAGAAAAAAAAAAAATATGAATAATTCGAAAGCAAAATATATTTACACATATGACCTTAACATATTGAAAATCTTCAATTGTTTAAACCAGGGATCGGCAACACCCGGCCTCCGTGCCACATCCGACCCGCGAAAGATTTTTGTACGGTCCGCCAACTTTAACACCTGGACACAAATTATTTAATTAATTTGTGGTGCAAGTGTTAGAAAAATATCAGTTGGAGTTAATCAACTTACAATGCAAAGAATTTTTCAAATCAAAATGTAATTGTAAATCCACTGTTGAATTCTAGAAGAAATATGTTTTGAAAGCGGAAAATATAAAAGCCTATTGAATGGTATCATTATTTGGAAGTACATATTCTTGTGAACAAATTTCGGAAATGAAATATACTAAAATCGTTTTTCGAAAAAGGTTCGGTGATGACCACCTACATGATGTTTTGCTCCTGTTGCCGACAAATATTTCACTTGATGTGGAGAAGTTATTGAACTATAAGCAGAAACAAGTGTCTCATTAAATAATTTGCCATTTTTAACTGTATTTTATTTGTAGTAAGGAATTTGCATTTTTTGTTGATTGTGTTGTTATCCTGTTATTCTTGTAGTAAAATAAGGAAATTTGTTTGAATAATATAACATTAGCTTCGTTGTTTTTTTTCTCTTTAAACCTCCAGACTAAAACAGTCTTCTGGACGTAGAGGTCAGGGGTCGAGATAATTTATTATAGTAAATTTGATATCATGGTCCTCCTCCAAGACACTGCATAGCTTTCTGGCCCTCTCACTCCAAAACTTTTGCTGACCTCTGGTTTAAAATGATAACAACGTTTCTTTCTCGGTAAGTTTACAAAATTCAAGAAATATTGTAGTAAATCATTATTCATGTACGTGGTCATATGACTGAACCAGAACGAAACAAAACAACGTTTTTAGGGACGTTATTTTCCTTATAAAATTAAACGTGCTATTCCAAAAGACCAAACGGTTTGCACTTTCGCCTTGACTATTTTAAACAATACAAAATGGAAGAAAAGAAAAGCTCAAAGTAATATAATAAAAATTAAATTAAAGATCAAGATAGAATACTAAATAAAACATAAGTAATTAACAGTGATTAACTCACAGACTGGCTGATACAAATTCATAACTAGAGCCACTAGTCTGTGAATTTTAAATCGCTCTTAATTATTAGGTTGGTGCAAAAATAATGACGTAATAATGTCGTTTTTTGACGTTACGTCAAAAAACGACATTATTACTTCATTATTTTTGCACCAACCTAATACTTATATTTCATTCTCTCTATATATAATGGAAACGTGGGACAGCTCGAGGCGGTGTAATGGTTCGCAAGTTTCTCTCACTAGAGAAGAATTACGACTGAGTAGTGAGTTCGATCTTCACTGGGGGCCCCGTGCTTTCAGCCTTGTTCCACATCTAAGCTACACATAGATAAAAAGGGTACCTTGACGTGGTGTAATGGTTAGCAAATTTGTCTCGATAGAACAATTACGACTGAGTAGTGAGTTGGATCTTCACTGGGTGCCTCCTACTTTCGGGCTTGGAAAATCACGATACCATGGGAACGTGTGGTTAGAACGTTCGCTTTCCGAACACGTGACCCGGTTTCGAATCGCACTATGGTTGATTAGTTAGGAAGGTCACATTTTGATGCTATTGGCATGTAGAGGCGATCCCAGCATGCGACACATTTAGAAAGTGTCTGAAAACCATACCATGAAGACACAAGGCATCGTAACTTTTGAGTTTGAGCGTACTGGCTTGGTTCAGACATCGGATCACGACAAATTGGGCGCTCTCTCCCAAAAACTGTAACTAATGTCCGCTCAGCATAGTTGCAGTATAAACCAGAGGGCTCTGTGGGCGTTGAACAAAAGCAAATGTGCCTGAGCAGGCGTCTGCAATAGGGACTGGCTAGAAGGCATACTCGGATACGAGCCGGCAGTCATTCTCTCTCTCTCTCTCTCTCTCTATATATATATATATATATAGACTTGAAAAGATGTAGTGGGATCTGTTTAGTATTTTATCGATTTCAAAAACGGTTTTATGCACCGCATAATATCTACCACGTTCGAGCACTTTACCAAAAGATATAGAATGATTTAATACGCGTAGCTTAGGCCTGGCATAAGGCCTCAAGTATCGAGCACCGATTGAGAATCGAAGTCAACACTCAGACATAATTAACCAATCAAGCAAGCTAGCTAACCCTCACACCACGCCGAAGTGCCGAGAAATAAAATGATCGAAATAAATTAGCTGTGTATGCTCGCGCGCGCGAGAGAGAGAGAAAGAAAGAAAGAAATGGAAAGACAAAGAAATAAAAAAATTGAACGACAAGGAAAGGAAAGGAAATCCAAAAAAAAAAAGAGAGAAAGAAAAGGGACGACAAACAAAGAAAAAAAAAACGGCAAAGAAAGGACAGAGAAAGAAAGAAAAAGAACACTAACGACACAAAAAGAAAGACAAAGAAAAAAGGAACGACAAAGAAAAAAGAAAGAAAAGGAACGAAAAAGAAAGGAAATACAAAGAAAACAGGGACGAAAAAGAAAGGAAATACAAAGAAAAAACAGGAACGAAAAAGAAAGGAAATACAAAGAAAAAGGAACGAAAAAGAAAGGAAATACAAAAAAATAAGGAACGAAAAAGAAAGGAAATACAAAGAAAAAAGAAAGAAACGGAACGAAAAAGAAAGGAAATACAAAGAAAAAAGGAACGAAAAAGAAAGGAAATACAAAGAAAAAAGAAAGAAACGGAACGAAAAAGAAAGGAAATACAAAGAAAAAAAGCAACGAAAAAGAAAGCAAATACAAAGAAAAAAGAAAACGGAACGAAAAAGAAAGGAAATACAAAGAAAAAAGCAACGAAAAAGAAAGCAAATACAAAGAAAAAAGAAAGAAACGGAACGAAAAAGAAAGGAAATACAAAGAAAAAAGAACGAAAAAGAAAGGAAATGCAAAGAAAAAAAGGAACGAAAAAGAAAGGAAGTGCAAAGAAAAAAGGAACGAAAAAGAAAGGAACTACAAAGAAAAAAGGAACGAAAAAGAAAGGAAATGCAAAGAAAAAAAGAACGAAAAAGAAAGGAAATGCAAAGAAAAAAAGGAACGAAAAAGAAAGGAAATGCAAAGAAAAAAAGGAACGAAAAAGAAAGGAAATGCAAAGAAAAGAAGGAACGAAAAAGAAAGGAAATACAAAGAAAATAGGAAGAAACGGAACGAAAAAGAAAGGAAATACAAAGAAAAAAAGCAACGAAAAAGAAAGGAAATACAAAGAAAAAAGGAACGAAAAAGAAAGAATGAAAACTATGACACGTGTATTTTTTGTCTGTAATTTTTTACTGAACAAGAATTATTTCCAATGTTATGACAATGGCCAGCTGTCCTATCATGATTATGAACCCGAAAAGTGAAAAGACTGACTCCGTGAAAGAGCTCAATAGAACAATTTAATTTTAGAAAATGTTTGAAGACGCACACGTGAAAACATTTTAATAATTAATCCCAAGGACTTAACAAAATTTGACGTGAGGGTGTTGCAAGATTCCGGGATAAACCCACTTCCCAAAATCTGACCAAATGATCAAACATTGGTATTTGGGCATAGGAGAAAAAACGTTTTTGCTCATCCAGTGAACAAAGTTATTACACAGGCAAGTTGTTGTTCACTGGATGAGCAAAAACGTTTTTTCTCCTATGCCCAAATACCAATGTTTGATCATTTGGTCAGATTTTGGGAAGGGGTGCCAAAACGTGTTCCTAAAGCCTTAGAGTGATGTTGTTAAATATGTAGCTATCGACGCTACACATTCTTACACGAAACTAGTATTCATACTATGATTTAGGAGTCATATTTGTTTATGTATGTTTTATGTATCGCGTGCCTTCGAAACCTGATCAATCATGGTTCTCCACAATTTCCTATCTCGTGTGGCTCTTAGCAGTTTTTATCTCTTTGCTAAGGCTCCCGCTCACCTGTTCTGCCATCCGTTCACACAAGCTCTTCAGGTAAGTGGCTCGCATCTTTTCTCTATTTCTTTTGCCCTCAATATATCGTGTGAAGGTTATGTTTTCCAAGCCTTCCTTCCTCATTGTGTTTCAAGATATTTCAGATGTTTTCCTGATTCTGAGTATAAGTTCTTTCTGTTGCCATTTTCTTGTTGCCTACTCACTCTAGCCATGGAATTTTCAGCATCCTTCTGTAGAACTACAGTTTTTTTTTTTTTTTTTTAGTTTTTTCCCCACTCGTCTGTTGGGGAGATTGTCCAACGTTCTCTGCCATATAAGAGGATGGGGATGGATATCGCATAGAAATCCAGCAATCTTTTCTTTGTTTCGATCGAAGTTTTTTTTTTCTGTTTATCAAGACCTTGCTTTATTTTATTTTATTTTATTTATTTTATTTTTTGTTTTGAATGCTGCTCTGATTTCGGTGTCACATTTTCCAGCCCTGTTAAAACGCTTCCCAGATATTTAAACTTCTGCATCTGTATGATGTTTATATCTCCAGTTCGTAACTCGCGTCTTTTTCTCTTGCTGATGATCATATTTTAATTGTCGTGTACAGGGGGAACATCATTAAAAAAAAAAAAAAAAAAAATAGGTCAGTGTTGCTTTGGAAGCAAGAAGCCGTAGAGAGTTCCACAAGCGATAAGTGCGAGAGAAGAAACTGTTAGCATAGAACTTACGGTTACATCTAGCTATTTCAACTATAAAATGATGAGACTTTGTCGCCAATCTAGTACTTTCGTAAAGACTAGGTACAATAAAAGAAATCTCACCAGGACAATTTACTATGGAATATTGATAGAAAAGGCACAGGGAAGCTACGTTACGGCGATGGGAAAGGGACTGAAGCCGAGATGCCAGGTCAGGACCAATAATACTGCAGATTCTTCTCTGTATTTTATCAAGAATCTCTAAATTAGCAGAAGCACTAGAGTGGATGTGACAACAATATTCTATGCATGTTAACGTCGAACAGACAGAGACCTTCACCTTCTTTCTCCCACTCAAAAAAAAAAAAAAAAAAAAATGGTCAGATTTTTGACTAGGAAGTGTGTTGAGTCAAGAACTTTTTCAGCTCCCCTCACACATCAAAAGCGGCTACAGAAAGACGCATATGAATACGCAGCTCCTCTTCGCAGTATTTTGTACACACGCATTAGCATTGTATTTTTTTCTCACACATCTTTATTGTGATCAACGGGGGACGCACCCACAGCATGAAATAATACTCAACCTTTCAAGTTTCACACACGCACTAATTACATGCACACTGTTAGTGTTACAGTTACAGTTGTGTACACTCATTCCACTGGCCTAAAACAATCTTTGGCACATTTTTTCTGCTATGTATCAGCAGGATACGCATGCAGAAGAAATAACTAAGGCTACTCTTTTTAACTTTCACGTCACTCACAATAATACAGTAGATTTTTTTTTCAGTTGTAAAACTATAAACACACGTTTTCTGCGATAATACACAATTACACATCATCGGTACGAACATAAAGATGAAATGAAAAGATCTTTCTAACTTTCATTAAATAATTCATAGAGCCCTCTATTTTTCTCGTATATAGACTTTTACGCACGAGTATATACACATGAACGAGGAACGAAGGCATTCAAACACTCACATACATAAGTAAAAAAGGTTAAACATACATATCCCTACTTGTAACTAACGCACGCACCGCCTGGACTACGACGACGACTAAGTGGTAGGAGTGAAGACGCAAAGAAGAAGAAGAAGGAGGAGTAGTAAGAGTTAATCGCCATATTTGCTGTGGTAGAAGTTGTTTGGTGAGGAGTAGATATCTTTTTCTTCCAGTTTTCTGTATGCCTGGATTTGGAAAATGCCGAATTCACTTAAATGGATTTTTACAATTCTGACCTCTGTGGGACTTCAGCTAGGTAAGTCGGTGCCGAAGCCGGCCTTGTTTTTTTGACACCCCACCATACGGGCCACTCGACTTTAAAAAAAAATCTACACTCACGCATGACTGTGTAAAGTAAAGCTATCAGGATGGACCAAAAGTCAGGGATCATATTTAGTAGTAAAATGAACTACAAATCGATCCCTTACTTTTCCTTTTCCCCCACTTACTTACAAATGACATTTATGTAGGTTTCCTTATCTACAGGGGTTCTGAATTGATTTGATAAGTAAAGCGGATAATAAGTCAGGGTCTCATTTTCTTTTTAAATAGAAATTTAATAATAATCTAGGCCCTCTTTCCTTTTAAAAAGGCTTTTCAAAAGCCATCTTCCTTGCAGGTTGGGAATATGGGGGATCAGTTTACTACATAGAATTAATTATAAACTGATCACCCAGCTTATGACCGTGTTACTCGTAACTTGAATTAACCTCGTGTTTTTTTTCGCTATATCTTAAAAATAAATACAGGCAAATTATGTAATAATATCAGTTCGTGTTATTCGATTGTTTATTAAGGACTCTCCTTTATTTATAATCGGTTCTTAATTTAAATTTGTTCCCTTCTGGTTTTACAAGCTTTTTTAGTATATTTCATGATGAGCGGGTTAGAATTTTTAAAAAAGGTGTTTATATTTCGGGTTATTCGGTTTAAAAATATGAATGTTGATTCTCGGGAAATCGGGGTCCTGTTCCTAGTGTAAGTTGTCTTTTAAAAAGAACCCCCTTTTATGGGCTCCTTGCTATATTTTTAGTTCCTTAAAGGAAATGAAAGCTCTTCCCTTGAAAAATGATTTTTTTTCTTGATTTCATAACGGCATGACATTTTTTTTTTTCTTTTCTGCATGACCTGGTGAACTTAGATTATTGTAAATGTAAAGTAAATATTTTCAAAATCTTAATTTTAAAAATTAATTAGCTTGGCATTCCTTCAGCCTCCTTTTTTTTTTTTTTTTTTTTTTTTTTGTCTATTTTTTAATTTTTAAAAATAAGCCTGATTTCTTTTTTTTTTTTTTTAAATATTACTATTTTCTTGGTTAATTATTTTAAAAAAAGTTATTTGAAATATTTCTAACATTTGATGTTAAAGCTTTTTTAAGTTAAAATTTAACAAAGTTATTGTCACTGTAAGTAATAAAAATAAAATAGACTTTTTTCAAATTGAATTCTTCAGTTTTCAACTTCATAAGATAATGAAAAACATTGACTGTGGAATAATATCCTTCACTTAAAAATAAAAGAAAAATATTTACATTTTATCTTAGTTTTCTCTTCTTTTTTTTTAAATTATTTAAAATAAAATAAAAATTTTAAAAAAATGGGATTTTTCTTTCTTTTCTGGAGGGGTGGAAATTGCTGTCATTCTATCTGTTTTACTTTGTTTTAAAAGAAGGATATGGCTCAGTCGAAATGTTGGAGTAATAATAATAGTAATACCCGAAAAGTTTTAAAATCTAACCAACTCTTTCATTGTGAAAGGTCAATTTTTTTTCATAAATCTACAATTGTACATTAATGATTATGTTTATAACATATTTTTTTTTTTTCCTGAAGTTAATTGATTTGAGTTTTTTTTGTTTGTGAAATTGATCCGGGCAGATCTAAGTATAAATTATTTATTATTATTATCATTATTATCATTATGATCATAATTATCTTTTTTTTTTTTTTTTTTTAATTCCTTTTTCTTTTTTTGCTGTCATAAATAAACTGTTTATTTTTCCACTGGGTATTCCATTACTTAATTATTTTTTTGTTTATCTCTCATTGTTTATTTTATTTTATTCCTTTATGTCTAAAAAAAAAAAAATCTTTTAGAAGGTTTGCTTCTACTTTTCTCATTTAATTGTCATGTTTAGTTTTTCCTCACTCTCATTCTTCATATTTATTTTTAAAATTAAAATACCAGAAATCATAAAATACGACTCAAAAGAAATTGTTGAAACTTTTTTGTTAAAGAAATACATACAACTTTTTCTTATAGGTAATATTAAAAAAACAAAAATCAAAAAAACCTCGGTATCTTGAATATAAAATTCCAGTTAGCTTTTTCCAATAACTAGAATTACTTACTACTTTGTCTTTTAAACTCTGATTTTTTTAAAACCATTTCTTTGGCTCTGGTTTTTTTAAAAGTCACCATCATATTTTTTACTTAAGTAATAAAAACGCCAGCTAATTAATAACAAGGTAGTAAGACTAAGAAGAAATCTTTGTTCGAATTTCTTTCTTAACAAAGATTTTGATTTTTAAATAAGTAAATAATTTTTCATTCAATGCCAGTATTTTTTTTTTTTTTTTTTTTTTAAGTTATTTTTTTTCCCTTAAAAGGGAAAATTTAATTTATTCATACTTTGCATTTGCAATCATCAACCATTTAAAAACAGAAAAACTTAAAGGCCGTATCAATTTTAAAACTGAAAAATAAGTTTACTTTCTACTTTTTTTTTTGTTTTTATAACGTATAAGTTTTTCAGTCCAAAAGAATTTTCTGTAGTCTTTATTCATTATTCTGTTTTCAATTTAAAACTTTTGTGAAGAGTGAAGACTTTTTTTTTTTTTTTTTTTTTTTTTTTTTTATAGCTGAACAAATTTAAGATTCTTCAAGAATTACGAGTAAAAACTTGATAAACACTGTGATTTCTACGATAAGTAAAATAATAAAACATTTTTTTCACTTCTCTTATCAAAAAAAAAAAAAAAAAAAATGCAGTGTACTAAAGTAAACTAAATTAATATCTTAAATTTAAATACATTGGTGCCGATTCAATCACTCACTTCCTTCAATTTTCAAATTTCTTGGTCACCTTTTTGGGCAGAATTTTTAACACCTGTTTTATCCTCCCCGGCATGCTAGGTATCTTTTTTTTTTTTTTTTTTATATATATATATTAAAAAAATGTGAATATATCTGAATTTTTTTTTTTTTTCTTCCTGTATTTTATTTTGTGGTGGAGAAAATACATTTTTTATGTTATGTCGTATCATGAAGCCAATTATTTTCTTATAAATTTCGACCTGCCGCGACCACTACATTCGAAAGTCTTGATAAAAGAAAATGCGCATTGTTGGGGTGGGGGTATGGTTAAAAAAAAACAAAACACACACCCACATTGAGTTCTTATGTAATTTATGGCTTAATTAATTTTACTTTTACTTAATCTGTTCTTCAGTTGGTTATGAAATATTTGAATATATTTACTGATTGGATCGATTTATTTTCAAATGTTGTTATTCGATTGAGTAACCACTGTTTTCCTTTTCTAAATAATAATAAAAAAAAAAAGAAATTTATAGTTTGTGTGTGTGTGTGTGTGTTTTTAGTGGGTGGAAACAATAAAAACTCTTTCTCGTCATTGGTTCGTTAGTAGTAGGACAGAGTGGGCTCTTTAGCCTTGATTAGCAACCAGTCTAGGAGAAGGACAACTCTGAATTCAAAATCTGAGGATGACTGTTGAGGTTCTCTGTAGTGTAGTATTCAATAATATATTTACATGGTGTGTATGCTTAGATAGAAATACCGGTTAAGCAACCCCCCTACAATCCGAAATGTTTCAACCCACAAAGGGTGGATAAGCCGAAAAAAAAAATCCCTCAATCTCTGTATTCAGTTCTTCCTAAAAGTATGGATGAATCTGTGTACTACACGTCTCCACCATTTAATCAAATATGTGACCATTCAGTTCCTGAGCGGAATTGTTGGCCCTGTACATCGAAAATAACGGGGGAGGCCATCGTGTGTTTCTGGAGTGCGCAAGCCGATAAACATAATAAATATGTATTGCTTAAAAAAAAAAAAAAAAAAAAATGGGGCGTTTATTTCAAACACGGGTATCCACAAAAATATAACGTTCGTTGTTTGAAATAATATAACATTATAACAACAAAGATGTGGATAATAGTCCTAGTGTAAACTCATCTCAGAAATTCAGACGAATTAATAATTCAACAAACGTTTTATTTTTGTGGATACGATACCCGTGTTTGAAATAATCGCCTCGTTTTTATTTATTTATTTTATAAACAATGTTACTTACGTCTGTCGGTCTGTGCACTCCGGAAAACTTGAAGAAAATGTGCTCTCCGGCAGGGTTCAAATCTGAGCACCCTCTTTGTAGGAGAAACCACTGTCTGATAGAGAACGGTTCGTCTTTATTCCAAACACACGTTTGCACTCGAAATAACGTTTGTTAATAATAAAAATATCTGAAAAATAAATCCATTTCATATTTATCAAGTTGTTAACTAATTTCCTTCTTTCTGAAATGTCAAACACTAAAAACAACATAAAATGTGTGGAAGATATCCTTAAAAAAAATTCGTTTTGTGAGAGCAAAAATAGAAAAAAAAAAGATTAGACTTTTGAACTTTCTCTTAGATTTTTGTCCCCATGTCTATTCAACCTGTATTGTTTACTTTATTTATTTATTTATTTATTTTTTGTCTTTACCCCCATCCATCACATACTGTGTGGATAGAGTAAAAAAAACCCTCCATTTGAGGAGCCGCCCTTCCTTTAGTTTCAACCACCATGTTCTCAGGTCGCCTTCGGTTTTAATTTTTACCAAACGTGTAACAAAATAAATAAATAGATCTCTTCTTGTCCCATTCGCTACACACTTGGTCTAATTTAACATCAACAAATCAGATTGAAATGTTTTTGTTTAGCGAAGCATAGTTTTACAATTTACTTAACTTACATAATATAAGCAGTCGAATAGGATTTGATTGCATCGAAAAAAAAAGTATTTTTAAATAAACAATGTGACAGTCTGACAAAGATGCATTTATTTATTCAACTGTTTGTTGGTTAAAAATGGATCAATTACAGTCATTTGTGATTAAAAAAAGAAAAAGGGAACCAGATAATCTTGCTAATCAATTTGTTTTTCTCTCTTTATCTTGATAGACTTGCGTGGTGGCTGAAGTAGTTGCGTCGCCTTAAAGTTAAGTCTTAGTTATTATTATTACCAGTTCGGTAGATGTCACTTTCGTTGACGGCGATATTAAATTTATTTTCAAATGTAAATTCAAAAATCAAAATTATCTTTGTCCATTTTAAAATTCTACATTTTCAGAAAATATCTTCAGTCCCTAAATGAGGAGTCATAAATCTGACTTCAAAATTGTCCATTTTTAAAATTCTACATTTTATTAGAAATTTTATTCGGTTTAATAAATACATGAGTATTCATAAAAATAAAATTATATTTCTTTTTTTTTTTTTTTTTTTTTTTCCTGTTCCCAAGGGGTTGTTGCCAAACAAACAAACAAACAAACAAACAAAATGGAAAATTAACCCTCAAGACATTGATGTCCATTTTAGTTTCATTCTGCTTGTGTGTCCGTATGTAATGGCAGATGTAAAAATATTTCTACAAAATTAAAATATAAAAAATAAAACAAAATAATTCTACAATACCGAATAATTTCTGAAAATGTCAATGAAGTCGTGTGAGAGAACGAGAAATATGATTTTTTTTTTTTCTCCAATTTTAGGATTTTATTATTCAGACTGAGTGGGAGGGGAAATTTACTCAGATTGTCTATATGCGTGCGTATACCTATAAGCACATGTAGCTCACACATACTCATACATACTCATACATTCATGTACACAGTGCGACGAAGAATTGGCTTTTATTCTTTTTTTTTTTTATTTTTTCTTTATTTTTTAAATACCGATTCCACAATGCATTTGACTCTGTATTTGATGGGGGTGGAGGCAGAGGTTTGGAGCTTAAACCATTTTCCTCGTTCTACTGAACACACTTGTAATTATTTTTTTTGTTAGAGCAATTTCTGCCATCTCCTTAAATGACTGAAGTACTGCCTAGAAAATCGGCATTAAAAATCCCAGCTTGATGACCTCTGGCACCGGTGGGGAATTATGGAACCCGTTTTTTTATTTTTTTTTTATTTACTTATTTTTTTAATTTTTTTTTTTTTTTTTTTTTTTATCATTTCATCCCAAGCAAAGCAATAATGCCTAAGATGCAAAAGAAAGGTTACTAAGAGTTTACTCCTTTTTAGAGAAGGAACCGGAAACCTAATCCTAAACACTAACAGGGAACGAAAAATAAACCTCTACTCACGTTCAAAAGATGGGAGGAGTGTAAACCGGGTGATAGGTGACCTATCTATCCTCTCTACAAAACAGTTTCACACTGTCACATTACAAAAATTAACTGTGTGCAAATGGAATGCTAAGCTTATGTATTTCATATTAAAAAATAATAAGAGTCTGTTTAAAGACGAAATAGGGTGTATGCCGAAAAAATGTACTAGATATTTAATCTCTGGCCTGTTTACAGTATTGGATGTAATTTGGTGCTATTTATATAGTGAATACACAGGTCTGTAAAAAAAAAAAAAAAAAATATATATATATATATATATATATATATAAAACAAACTATTTCCTCTTTCCCTACGCATCTGGTTATTTTATGTGGGATACAGACTTACTGGTCTTGAATTTTTTTTTTTTTTTTTTTTTTTTTATGTTTGCCGTGTTTAGTTTATATTGCAGTATTGTGTCTGAAAAAAAAAGTTAAAAAGAATTTGAAGAATTCCAAACTTAAATTTCAAATTTTTTTCATTTTTTTTCTTTCTTTAAAAAAAAAAAAAAAAAGCAGCAAGGCAGGTGGTAGAGAACGTTAGTCCAAAACATGTTTTAGTTTTAAGAAATTATGTGTAAAATCCTAAGGTTTTTTTTTTTTTTTTTTTTTTTTTTTGCTGAAGCCGGAAGATTCATTTTTCATTCTTACGTGTATTTTTAACCAATATCTCTGTTTTTGTGTTAGTTTATAAGGTAATGAAAGGTTTGGTTATACGTGTGGATAATTCCAGAGAGCTCAATGTGTAACACATTAAGGTTGTCTCTTTCTTAGCCTTGTGTGTTTGCCTCAGGTTTCTGCAGAAATGATTTTTTTTGTTAATGCAAGTCTCTTTCTTATTTAGAGCAAGGATAGTTTTTTGGGGCGGAGTCGTTGTGGTGGGTCAGAATGTAAAAAGATATCCTGTGTACTTCCTAAATGAGGTCCTTTTTTCGTACCAGCTCACAAGTTGTTTAAGCGAATTTAACAAGATCTGTAGAAATTTCATCTTTCATCTTTTTTTCTTACTTTTTTTTTTTTTTTTTTTTTTTTTTTTTGAGTGGGGGGGGCATCAAATTTGTATAAAAATATGAAAATAATCTCTAAAAAATAAATGTATTAATTTTAGAGATTAAATATTTTCATATTGAATTTTTATATATCAAATAAAAATTCAACTATTTTGTTTTGTTATCTTGTGTTTACTTTTTATTGTGTTGTTATTATTGTAAATTCTTACAGTTTGTAATATTTTGTTTGGGGAAATTTAATGAAAACAATACAATCAATTTTCAACACTATTCAATTGTTGTATATTTTCGTCATAGTTATTTTCTTAAAATTTAAGCAATATTGCAAATTGTTTAAAATGGCTGAAAAAAAAATTCTTAAATGATTTCAGAAACTTCTGGAAGTTTTCCTTTTCTATCTCACATTTAGAGATGGAATCTTGGAGAAGTCATTCATCTACCCAATTTACTGATTCTTCTCTCTAAAATCTGTAGTGTAATATAAAGAATGATTTGTCTTGGAATGTTTGGTAAAAAAACTGATTTTGCAAAATAAAATAGATTCAATTTAGAAACATTTATTTTACTTGTTGGCACAAAACTTGACTTTATAACCAAATTTGAATTAAAATATCGATGTTCCAATGTTTAACGTTTGTGCTCTCCCCCCCCCCCAAAAAAAATGGTGTGTCAAAACTTAAAGGACGGTTATTCTCTTGACACCGTTATTACTGTATACAGTTTTGACTCCCTCGGCAATCTATATTTACACGATTATATGTGAACCAAACACGAAGTGATATTTATTATTTATAATTTACCTTTTTATAAAAGAAATAATTTTAAAAATCTTTTTATTCAAAAACGTATAAAAAATATAAATCAAAATGTGTTGCAAGCCAATTACAACGCGGTATTTATTCTTTGTCGTTTTATAAATGAATATAACAAGAAAAATTGAATAAAAAATGACAAACGTAAATTAATGTTTGCTTCAAAGGGAGAACTTATTTTTTTATTGAATGAAAGAAATGCTCAGAAAATTCATTTTTTTTTTTTTTTTTTTTTTTTTCAAAACTTCTAATTTCAGTTACTTTAATTTTCTTGTCCATATATATTTTTATAGTATACATTGTGAATAAAAGAATTATTTTCATATTTATTTCTTTATGAAATGATAAATATTTCATAGTTGGTTTACATTACAACTTTACATATTTTTCATATCAATAAAAAAATTATTCTTGTAAATAAGTCCACTTTTCAACTTTTAGTTATATTAAAATTTAAAATTCTAACCAATCACTTTTTTAAAATTATAAACATTGCCAAGGGCGTCAACAACTCTGAATACCAGCAATGTCAAGGAAATTAACGTCCTTTTTTGTCACCCAGTGTTTGTTGTTTTTGTTTGTTTCTTTGTTTTTTGTATCTTTGTTTTTGTTTGTTTCCTTGTTTTGTTTTTTTGTATCTTTGTTTTAGTTTTTTGTTTCTTTGGGTTTTTTGTATCTTTGTTTTTTGTTTCTTTGGGTTTTTTTAAGGAATATTTAATTCTAAAAATAATCATAAAATTTCTTAAAATTTGATAAAATTAAATTTTGTATTGACTATATTGAGTAAAATGTGTGTATGTATGTAATTACTTACAAAATTTTATATAAATATTTTACATATATTTCAAAAGGCGTTGGGTAATCTAATTATTTTTAAGTCAGTCATATTTGCAAGGTAGTGAGTAAGAAGATAGGATATTGACTTTTCTTTTTTCAAAATTTTCAAATCCCAAATGAACAAGCCTTTTCTCCTTCCGTCAGCATCTCTCTTTCATCCTTCCTATCAAAATAGATATCCTGTGGATTGGTCTATCGATTTTTAAGTTGCCGCCAGCAGAAAGGAAATAAGTGGCGGGTGGTGGTGGGGGCCTCGTAGCTAAAATAACCATTATTAACCTAATTAAATAATCAGAATTTATTCGCCACGGGTTTTGTAACTCTAGGCTTCTTAATATCTTTAGGCTTTCATTTTTAAGTGCAACTATTTGGTAACCCAAAAAAAGAAAACGAAAAAGCAACACATTCTCTGTAAAAAATAAAAATGTTTCACGTCTTATGTGTATGCCCTCAAAGAGAAAGGAAATAATGTCACGCTGAGCATTTCTTAACGAAGGTCATTATTTGGGGTAGGCTGACTGGCCTGTTAATTCGCTAAATGATCCCAGAACCAAGCAAATGCATTATTCGGCTATCTTAGATAAAGAAACTCGAGCATTAATTTGCCCTTTTTTTTTTATTTAGCGTAACGTTCGGTTGGTTACATGATTTTTTTACTTTTTTTTTTTTTTTTTTAATTCTTGAAAGTATTGGTTCTTTGATTAAAGAGGAGTATGCCTTTTTTTTTTCCCGGCACCAAAAAGCGGTGCCACAAAGATATACAATACAATACATATTCTGCAACCCAAAACCCCCGGCTGATATTGAGAAAGAAAGTAAACTTGTTTGAAGATGGCTCGGGCGTGAGGCCTGCTGATCATTCGATTCCTTTGCCATTAAAATACTATGGAAACGTCTCCACTTGATACCTTGTGTACCACAAGTCGAAAATAGTTCTTGTGTTGCTGTCTCTACGGTTCAATTACACTCGCTCCCCTTCCACGCCTGTCTGGGATAGTGTTCATTGATTGAACACTTGTCTTGTCTTTTTCTCCATCGGGCGGTGCTGAAGGATTTATCTTCTGTAGATCTGCTGTTCCTCGGAAAAGCTCAGCGTCTGTCTATCCATCTCTATTGGTCTAAAAATTTCTCGATGAAATCATTATTTTTGCGTTGGTGTTTTGCAGATCATCATTTTTACGTTGGTGTTTTGAATAAAACGAACTTTGTCAATGTTGCCAGGTTTTTAAGGTTTTCGCATGTCATTCTTTCATTTTTTTTTTTTTTTTTTTTTTTTTGTGTCCTGAATCCACGTAATTCTTGGTATTTTTCATCTCCGGGCTTCATGCAAATCTTGGAACAGTTTCCTATTACCGTGACAAAGGCACTGCCACCTGGCGTCGCCAATGTAAGGGAGATAATTTTTTTTGCATAGCAAAAAATTGCAAACAACTATACAAAAGGAGTTTGTGTATTTAAAATTGTTTATCAAGGTGTGCAAAGATAATTTCAAGTGTTTTGAATTGGCATCTGCAAAAAAAAAAAAAAAAAATCCAAAACGTTTGTCTGGAATATGTTGGTTTTCTCTTCAAGGTCGTATCAGTTTTTAATGTAAAAAAAAAAAAAAAAAAAAAAAAAGACTTAAGACTAAATTGGATCTTGTTTGTTAATTTGCCCCAAAATAAAAATAATTTATTTATTATTTAAAATTCACAACAAATTCCCCCAGGGCAAGATCCTTGAATTGACCTTTGTGATCACCCCAAATGTGGGCAAGTTGGGTGTGCTATTTCTAAGTGTGGGTTCTACATTTGCACTCAGCCTGATAAATAAACCAAAAACAGAATTTTATTATTTTTTTTAATTGTAAAGAATTTCTTGTAAGTATCTTGAATATCAAAATGTGAATAACTCCTTGATTTTTCGTAATTTTTCATTCTGAGAGTTGGAGTTGTTAAACAAATTTTAATTTAAAGAAATTATAATTTCGAGAGAGTGCCAAAAATTTAATAAAAAAAAACAGTTTCATTTAAAATTTATAATTCCTTGTGATGAATTAATATTTGCGATAAATAACTTCACATTATTTGATGGGAATTAACAGACAATTTCCACAAAATCTTCTAAAAAAAAAAAAAAAAAAAAAAATGAAAAATTTCAGTTAAATTTATGTCCATTTATTTATTTATTTATTTTTTTTTGGTTAGAATTTTGTGCTTTTCTTAAATTTGAGATTTTGATTTTAAGAGAAAAACGTGGCTAAGCTGGATGTTAAAATTTGTACTGAAATCCCCCAAAAAGTCACGAAAGATAGTCTTATTTTGGTGTTACTATAGTATATCTACTGTCCATTTTCTATATAGTATGATACTTGCCAACTGTTCGGAATATGAAATCTGTTAAGGTTATAGACAGTGTACTGGTTATGTATTAAAAATCATTAATAATTTTATACAAAAAAAATCAAAAGAAAAAAAAAAAAAATCCTCAAATAGTGATTTTAATGTTTGTAAACTGATTTGATGTCATTTAAAAAAAAAAAAAAAAAAAAGCAGTATAGACCATTGTTTTTCCTGAGAATGTTCCAGCAATAAGTGAATCATCATTTACAGTAGGTTGAAAATGCCTTGGTAGATATTGTACTTATAGTAGCACCTTTATTTTTCTAGACAAAAAATAGGTGATATAACTTGTAATTTATTTACTAATAAAATCTTATTTTATGAATTTTCTTTTTAAAAATGAAATATTAATAATAAAACTTGTTTTATAGTAATTGAAGTAATTTCAATAAGCTAATACTAATTTCATTGATACAAAATTAAATGATTTCTGTCTTAATGTCTGGGATGTTTGTTTTGTTTTATGGCATATCAACCTCAATGGGTTATTTAATGCAACAATTTTTATTGCTAGTAAATTTTTTTTTTTTTTTTTTGTTTTTTTCAAAAATGTATTGCTGGTAATGTTTTTCTTCAAAAATATATTTCTGGGAATATTTTTCCTTCAAAAAATTATTCTTGGTAATAATTTCTTACATCTATTTTTGATCCCAATTTGGGAGTTAACTATTTACCCAGAGCTGGGACCTTAACAAGTGGTTCCACACTCCTCAATACCTCCTGATCAGAAGCCTTGTTGTTGGCTGTAGTTTGTCATCTTATCCAGGGCGTTGATGTAGTTTATTGTCATAGCCAAGACAGTAATTTCTGGGATAAGCAGGCCTCATTATTTACACAATCTATTTATATATTCAAACAATTGTCTTCATCTTTCTTGTTTTCACAATGTTTTGGCCCTCCAGCCTTTCTCATTTATAACCTACAGGGATTTCTGAACTGAACTTAATCTACAGAGGTGGACTATTTTTGTTCCACTGCCATGTCTAATTCTTATTAATAGTACTATTAAGTTATTGCTTGTCTGTTTCCAAGCACACACTGACTGACCCAAAGATTGAACTCGTAACTATTATGACGCCAAATTCACAAACTATCGCTTTAAACCACTAGGCCATTGTGCAGTATTTGAACTTGGAGCCTTAAACCTGACCTGTCTGCTGATTAATGCTGTAACTGTTGCCTGTCATGTTTTGATTGCTGCCGTTGAAGACAGGACCATGTAAAATTACCTTGCGGTGGTTCTAACAGCGCCAAAAATTGGAAAAACACAATTGTTTTTGCACGAAATCAATTTGAAAACACTATCAAGAGGCATCGCAAGAATGAAAGGGGGACAACTCTTATCGAGTTTTACTTATTATAAAACCCAGGTTTGTGTGTGTTTGTTTATATATGGGATTGGATTTCCTACATTTTTCAACCGATTTTAACAAAACTTCACTTTTTTTTTTTTTTTTTTTTTTTTTTTTTGGCAGGTAGTGTTTCTTATTGTCTTGCACACTTTTCTTTATTTTTACATTCAGAATACTTTAAAAATTCCATTTACAAGACAATTGTTTATAATAAAATTCTATTCAATTGGTAGACTCATAACGATTGAAAACAGTGTTTTTGTTTGGGTTTCACCAATTCGTAAAAAAAAACAAAAAAAACAAAAAACTAATTAAGACATGCCTGTCCGTAAACCTTAAACAATAATCTTTGTCAATTTTATTTTTCAGTCTTTTTATGATGGTCGATACTTGATCTATCTCTTACTGTTACATCCCCGAGCAACGCCGGGCTCTACTGCTAGTTATTTATATTAGGGATTCATCACAGATTTGTACTTTTATGTTCTTAATATGGGGTGGGGTTTTAATGAGGATGGGTCAGAATTTTTCTCAATATTCAATCAACTGGTGTGATGTTCAGAAAATCATTTGATCCTCCCTATAAATATTGGCTCTCGATAATCAACTTGTTATAACCCACTCCAATATATACTCTGCCAGAATATATTCTGACATCATCACAAATAATGCCAGAAGCCACACAAAGGTGAGACTTTGAGTCAGTATTTATAGGATAGGCTTTGAGTGTGTTGAATGCTAAAGGGTCAAAAATTTAGAATTTAATTAAAGAAATTTTTTTTTTTTTTTTTTTTTTTTTTTTTAATAACTGGGACCAGTCTATTTAAGTAGTGCCAATTTGTTTTTTCATTATTTACATCTTCATTGTTATGCTCTTCACCAACAAGTACCGGGTCGGGAGGGAGGTTGAGGGAAAAACTATCAAAACAAGTCATTTACTTTTAGAGCACTTGTCCTGTTTCTTTGGTGGGTGGGGGTGTCACTTTTCAACAGTTATATTTGTTGGTATTTGAATGAGTGTAAAGTCTAGAAAATAACTTTCCTCAACAATATTTTCAAACAATACTTTAATTTGTTAAGATGCCACTATGAGTCATGTTAGTTTGAAAATGGGAAGAATATTCTGTTTGGCAGTAGAAAGCTGTTGCTAGTTTTAGTAATGGTGTTTGAAGAGTTCAATATAATACCACTTATGGTTTGTGGAATGGCGGCCACTTCTGAACGGAGGGTCATCGTAATCAAGACTTATTGAATTCAGCCTAATATTTGTTCATTAGTTAAATAATGTTAAGGAATGTTATGACATCCTCCAAGCATCATTTTTCATGGTTTATTTGGGTTAAATCTAGCCCAGTACGAGGGCAGAATTTTGCTGCCTTTTTAACTTAAATTTTTAGCACTCTGCATTATTAATATTACTTCTCTTTCCACTGTACTCTTTTTTCAGGCCTCTCAATTGCAATAACTTTATTGTTAATTTCATTCAAAGTTGTTTTCAGTTGCTATAGCAGGATATGACAACACCACTATGAAATTCAAACACACTATTGATCAGTATCGCATTCAATAGCAGGATGAACACTTTCTACAGCAAATGAAGTCAGACAGTGGGTGATAACTGTTAAAATGTCATGCAAACAATTCACTCGGATACCAATGCCTTCACAGGCTAAACTTGTAGAATTTGATAGTGTTTAAAAATAATAATTTTAAAGAAAATTTTAAATGTACCAGAATGGATTGAAAAATATAAAATAATCAAAAAGTATTTTGGTCTTTCCTCTTAATAATAAGAAACATTTTGATGATAAAACTTTGTTTTTTATCAAGTGTGTGTGTGTGTGTGTGTTTTATCATAGTATGCTCTTTTTTTCAGTGACTTATTGGAGGTACCTAACTGTGTGTGTGTGTGTGTGTGTATATATATATATATATATATATAATAAAATAATTGTCATTGGTGGGGGGGATATCAGTAATCGATAGTTTACAATCTAAGAAATATTTTCTGGCTTTAAATAATCTGCAAAGAGTTGATAAGCCATAAAAGAACAAATCAATCGATCATGTCTCCTCAAATTACCCCCACTCCAACTTTTTGGTTCCTCAGCTGTGTTCTTTTTTTTTTTTTTTTTTTTTTTTTATATTATTTTAGCAAAAAAGTCATTTTCTACTGGAATAGTAGTTTTCATTATAAATTTTTACAATTTATCACTCGAGCTCCATAATTGGAATTTTAAAACTAATCTTTAAAAGTGGCTATTAGAGAAATTTGTTTACACTATTTACAGTGTTTGGACTGTAATCTTTATCTTCATTGCGATATTCACAACATTTTGGCCGTTGTATGCTCCGGCTGTAGAATATTGATTTCTACACTGCCCTTCTTCAGGTGATTGGAATTTCAAACTGAAGCCTTTACTTCATCCACTAGGGTAGATTGTTCTAGTTCCTCATGCCATGCCTCTTCCGGATGTCTCAGTATCAGTTGTCTCCCTTTAATTCCACTGTGTGTGAGCTTTTTTTTTTTTTTCTTTTTTCTTCACCTCAGCTGTAGCCAGGTATTGAATTCACACTCTTTGGGTCAAGTCACTGGATTCAACCAACGCTTTTATCCAGTGGACTTATTTAATGGATAAAAGTGTTGGCTGAGTACGCATGGCCTAGTGGATAAAACCTTGGAAAATTTAGTTAAAGGGAGATAAATGATACTGAGACATCTGGAAGAGGCATGGCATGTGGAACTAGAACAATCTACCCCAAAATAAAATAAAGGGTTTAGTTTAAAATTCTGATTTAATGGAATAACCTGCCACCCCCATGACTGGTGGCATTATATGTGGTACCCACCTACAAGTGTCCGTTAGGACAGTGGACAGGAGAGTCGAGCTGGGATCTGCGAAAACTAGCAGCTTTCCGATAACAACACGCACACAACTGTACTGACTTGCAATGACTGTGCACATAACTATTACTTCCTTGCTTGTTGTACTGGTTTCTAAAATAAACCTGTTACAATTTATCCACCATGTTTGTCCATTCCATATTCCTATTAGCATGGAATATAACAGTCTTTAAAGATACCTTGAAACTGTAGACAGAATGATGATCTGTGTCAAAGAATATGAAAGAAATAAACTTACACATAACTATTACTTCCTTGCTTGTTGTACTGGTTTCTACAATAAACCTCTTACTATTTATCCACCATGTTTGTCCATTCCATATTCCTATTAGCACGGAATATAACAGTCTTTAAAGATACCTTGAAACTGTAGACAGAATGATGATCTGTGTCAAAGAATATGAAAGAAATAAACTTACACATAACTATTACTTCCTTGCTTGTTGTACTGGTTTCTACAATAAACCTGTTACTATTTATCCACCATGTTTGTCCATTCCATATTCCTATTAGCACGGAATATAACAGTCTTTAAAGATACCTTGAAACTGTAGACAGAATGATGATCTGTGTCAAAGAATATGAAAGAAATAAACTTACACATAACTACTTCTTCCTTGCTTGTCGTACTGGTTTCTACAATAAACCTGTTACTATTTATCCACCATGTTTGTCCATTCCATATTCCTATTAGCACGGAATATAACAGTCTTTAAAGATACCTTGAAACTGTAGACAGAATGATGATCTGTGTCAAAGAATATGAAAGAAATAAACTTACACATAACTATTACTTCCTTGCTTGTTGTACTGGTTTCTACAATAAACCTGTTACTATTTATCCACCATGTTTGTCCATTCCATATTCCTATTAGCACGGAATATAACAGTCTTTAAAGATACCTTGAAACTGTAGACAGAATGATGATCTGTGTCAAAGAATATGAAAGAAATAAACTTACACATAACTACTTCTTCCTTGCTTGTCGTACTGGTTTCTACAATAAACCTGTTACTATTTATCCACCATGTTTGTCCATTCCATATTCCTATTAGCATGGAATATAACAGTCTTTAAAGATACCTTGAAACTGTAGACAGAATGATGATCTGTGTCAAAGAATATGAAAGAAATAAACTTACACATAACTATTACTTCCTTGCTTGTTGTACTGGTTTCTACAATAAACCTGTTACTATTTATCCACCATGTTTGTCCATTCCATATTCCTATTAGCACGGAATATAACAGTCTTTAAAGATACCTTGAAACTGTAGACAGAATGATGATCTGTGTCAAAGAATATGAAAGAAATAAACTTACACATAACTATTACTTCCTTGCTTGTTGTACTGGTTTCTACAATAAACCTGTTACTATTTATCCACCATGTTTGTCCATTCCATATTCCTATTAGCACGGAATATAACAGTCTTTAAAGATACCTTGAAACTGTAGACAGAATGATGATCTGTGTCAAAGAATATGAAAGAAATAAACTTACACATAACTATTACTTCCTTGCTTGTTGTACTGGTTTCTACAATAAACCTGTTACTATTTATCCACCATGTTTGTCCATTCCATATTCCTATTAGCATGGAATATAACAGTCTTTAAAGATACCTCGAAACTGTAGACAGAATGATGATCTGTGTCAAAGAATATGAAAGAAATAAACTTACACATAACTATTACTTCCTTGCTTGTTGTACTGGTTTCTACAATAAACCTGTTACTATTTATCCACCATGTTTGTCCATTCCATATTCCTATTAGCACGGAATATAACAGTCTTTAAAGATACCTTGAAACTGTAGACAGAATGATGATCTGTGTCAAAGAATATGAAAGAAATAAACTTACACATAACTATTACTTCCTTGCTTGTTGTACTGGTTTCTACAATAAACCTGTTACTATTTATCCACCATGTTTGTCCATTCCATATTCCTATTAGCACGGAATATAACAGTCTTTAAAGATACCTTGAAACTGTAGACAGAATGATGATCTGTGTCAAAGAATATGAAAGAAATAAACTTACACATAACTACTTCTTCCTTGCTTGTCGTACTGGTTTCTACAATAAACCTGTTACTATTTATCCACCATGTTTGTCCATTCCATATTCCTATTAACACGGAATATAACGAATTCTAATCACCTGAAGAAGGCTGGAGCATACAATGGTCAAAATATGAATATGGCAATGAAGATGGGGATAACAATTTAAATAATTAGAATACCTCATCTCAAAAATATAGATAGATATTAGAGAAATTTGATTCTATCAAAGATGGTTGAATAATGATTGTTCAACTCTGAGGTGGGATTCCATGTGTCATGTCTGTAAAGAAATACATAAATGAAAAATTAATTATATTGTCACTTACTCTTGTCCATAAAATAAAAAAAAAAATCATCAAAAAAATAATTGTCTATTTCTGAGATGAGGTATTATGTACACTATTTACATTATTCGGACTATTGTCCTCATCTTTGTCGCCATATTTATTACAATGTTTTCGCCATTGTATGCTCTGGCCTTCTTCAGGTGGTTGGAATGTTGAACCCTTTATTTTGCTCACTGGGGTAGACTGTTCTAGTTCCACGTGCTATGTCTAATGGATATCAGTAATCTCCTGTTAATTCCCCTCTCCAAGTTCTCCACTGCCTTAACCAGGTATTGAACTCACACTCTTTGGGTCCTGTCACTGGATCTTACTAACACTTTTATCCACTGTGCCATTATAATTGTTATAATTATTTTATTTACACTATTTACATTATTTGGACTATTGTCCTCATCTTTGTCACCATATTTATTACAACATTTCTGCTGCTTTCGGACTCTTTGGGTCCTGTCACTGGTACAAAATGGTTGCTGAAGACATTAGGTTTATAATCCCTTGAGGACATCTGTGTATGAATTTCTGGGAAGCAGCAGAAATGTAATAAATATGGTGACAAAGATGAGGACAATAGTCCGAATAATGTAGTGTAAATAAAATAATTACAACAATTATAATTCACTCATTCTAAACTAATGAGAATCAGCCCCGCTTTTCTTCTTCTTCACACACACACGACATTCTCACTATTGGACAAGCAGTTCAGATGGACACTTTGTCAAAATGTGCATCATTAAAAATTTCATGTCTTTTTTTTCCTTTTTTAGGCCATAATAGTAACATTTATCTTTTAGCACCAAACAAAAATTTGAGGTAATAAAACCTTGGACATTTGTATTTTCCAACAAAATTACCTGGACACTTGTTCATTGCCTACATCTATAAAAAAAAAAAAAAAAAATAATAATAAAACATATGAGAAAGACTGTATACACTTTGCTTATTCTTTGTCCGATTCTGATGCATATTTGACCTCAAACTCTCAATTTTACTCTCGGTATTTACTGCTTCTCGTGTCTTGTTGTTTCCACATCTTGCTGTCTCTCATTTTTATAAGTATTTTTCTATATATCAATATTAGGGGCTTTATAATTATTTACTCAGAGATGTAACTATCTTATACAGGTCTTTCAGCTCAAATACCATGAAATAATTTCTTCTGAAGTCAGTTAAAAAAAAAAAAAAAAAAAAAAAAACACACAGTCTTCATACACAAATGTTTGTATATGCAGGTACAAACAAAGTCTTGTTTATTCAGTAAAGTCTTTTTGTTATTTCAAGAAGTTAATTTGTTCCTCTTTAATGTGAGTGGCTGTGAATTCTTAACATGTTTCCATGATGTTATACACATCTCAGAACTGACCAGAGTGCTAGACTGTGTGTGGCCAATGGTTTTTTTCTTTTTTCTTCCTCTCTCTCTCTTTCCTCTCTCTCTCTCTTCCTCTCTCTCTCTCTTTACTCTCTCTCTCTCTTTACTCTCTCTCTCTCTTTACTCTCTCTCTCTCTTTACTCTCTCTCTCTCTTTACTCTCTCTCTCTCTCTCTACTCTCTCTCTCTCTCTCTCTCTCTCTCTCTCTCTCTCTCTCTCTCTCTCTCTCTCTCTCTCTCTCTCTCTCTCTCTCTCTCTCTCTCTCTCTCTCTCTCTCTCTCTCTCTCTCTCTCTACTCTCTCTCTCTTCTCTCTCCCTCTTTCATGAGGATATGTGGGGAAGATAACATTTAACCCTAGACTTGAACAGGCTAAGATTTTACTGATCATGGAAGCATCCTCTTGGGAGTCTGCCACAAAACATTGGTGCTCGAGTGAAATTTACATCTTACTAGTGGAATATGAGTCAGTGTCGTTTGCTACAATGTGTGTACCATGGTGGGTCTTAACTGTGAAGATTAGAACTGGTGGAATTTCCGTGAGCGATGCACACAGTCTGACATTTTTCTTTGCTATATTCTATTCTAAACTCTTTACTGTTCCGTATATTTTTTTGTATTCGTTTAAAGCAGTCTTTCTCAAACCTTCTTTACTTCAGGGTACACTTGTAGAATAACTAAGTGTGGGGCACACTTTAAATTTTAATAAGAAAAAATAGGAAGTCTCCTGAAATAAGCATTTATTTTTTAAGACATTACATTGTATATTTAAGTATGCTTGAGTGAAACCCATGCTTGATGAGATTTGGCAAAGAAGAAAATTACCTTCTTATTGGTTGCCGTTTTTGGTTTAACATTCCCAAAGAAGATTAAGTGGTACAGTTTTCATTTAAAGGGATTTATGAAGAATCTAAAAAGGGGAAGGATTATCCACTCCTTAAAGATTAAGGAATTTAGCATCCAGTTTAAAATATCAAATGGTAAAAACTTGACTTAGACATGAGAGCCATGTGGTTGGTGTCTCTGGCTTTTTAAAAATAAAGATTTTTTTTTTTTTTTTTTGTTAATATAAAAATAATTCATAAATTATTCTTTGTTAATTTAGGGTGCACCTGGCTACTTTTCAGGTGTGCTTAGGTACACCAGTTGAAAAATGCTGTTTGTAGAGATACCAACTTAGACGTTCCAATGATTTATTTAGTTTTTTGAAATTGGAAACTTGAGGCTAAAAAATTATAAGGCCCCTCCTAACCCAGATTACTGTTTAAAAGAAAAGCCTGACCCCACAGCTTATTGCTTTGTGTGATTTAGAAATAGAGAGGCTTCTTGTTGCTGTTGTTGTAAAAAGTAAATCAGAAATTATTTCATTACACTCGTGGTTTAAATTCACTTATGAGGACTTTTGTGGAATTCATGTGCCATATACAGTTTAGCATCTCTTTGACCATTTGGGACCAGAATTTTTTGTCTGATGTCATGTCAAAGGAAAAATACATCTTTAAGCACACTGGGGACAATTTCTGTTTTCAACAGCCTTTTTTTAGCCAACCCAAAGACATAACATCACAAACTGATTCCTACTTCCACATGGCTAATGTTCAGATTAGCTCCTTTCCTTAGTTTCACCAATTCAAAAATTGCTATTGTCAGGGGAGTGGCCAAATTCACTTAATCTAAGAGCCACGCATGTTAAAATTCAAATGTTTGAGAGCTGCAAATACAAAATTTACACATATGTTCTTGTTACATACACATTTTGCTATAAATATTTTTATATAAGTATTAAGAAACGCATGTATGCAATAATATTTATTCATGTATGCAGTTTTTTAAACTGTTTACGAACCATGAACATTAAACTTACATTACGTTTTAGTCTCAATTCATACCCAATAAATATTTATAAAGCTTGAAATTTTTCCTTATTTGCCTTTTATATTAACTGTGATGAAAAAAGGGGATCAGCTAAAATATTTTCACGAGCCGCAGTTTGGCAACTCCTGCAACTCCTGCACTATGTTGTTGAACCACCCTCTATACCTCTGTATTCTAATTGTAAGCCGAAAATTGTTCTTGGACAGCATTTTCCTTAGAACCATTATCTTGACTCCCTTGAGTGGATGCTCCCTTAAAGAATTAGAATGTTAATCATTTCAAATCAAGGGTCAATCATTATCTATCCTCCATCATCTTCTTTCTTCATTACATTCATATCACACGTCTCCTTCAATAACACTCTCTACCTTGAGTGGTTCTTGAGCCTTGTATTGTGGGAAATATAAAAAAAATAAATTCAAACATGTGAAATCTTATTTTCAAGCTTACATCTTACACTTATTTTCATTTCTTGCAACAGAATATTTTAGACGGGACTTTACAATCTTCTTCAGTGTGTGTTTTTCTCTTTTTCTTCTCTCCAGTCTATTTATTAATGGAATCTTACAGAGGAGGCATAGTGCTAAATGGATAGCGGCTTGGATTGAGGAATCGGAGAGCTGAATTTAAATTCCAGTTGAATCCATTACATTCACTTACGTGCTAATGCCATTGGGAAAGGCATGAATCCTTTTCTTCTCCCCCCAAGCTATGGGTAAATAGGACAGACCAGGTTTTATAGCCTTGGATGGCAACTGGTTTACCGTAGAAAGAAATGGCAATCTACTGCAGGGGAAAAAATCTACCTCGTCAGTCATGTATCGAAAGATACATGATCACCTATGACGTGTATTATGCATGGCACATAACTGACTGATAGTTTAAGATATTGGGTGGAGCGGTAGGAAGTGCACTTATGAATGAATTCCAAGAGTGAAGACCACCAGATAAGTGCGTGAAGACGGCCAAAGAATATGCCTGTTGAAAAACTTTTAAAAAAGCGGGTGGTGTAAGAGAAGTGTAGGAATCTGTAGATTTGTGGGGCAGGAAAGTCACCACTGCCAAAATTATACATGCCTGTCTATATATTGCAAGAGAAACTACCCATCATTATGACTATTCTTTTTGTTCCAGTTTTATTAATTCTGCATTTGAGGTTTCCATGTGTCCAACTTAGGATTATGTGCCCACATATTCACACTTGCCTATATCCAACATGTGTGTGAATTGTACTTTCAAATCGACATGACTTTTAAGTTTATCATTTCCTTTTATACGACCCCCCTCTCATAATGATCTTTCTTATTTTCTTCTTTCTTATTATTGCCATCAGGGTGACTTGAAAGTTTGCAGTCTGTAAAATAATAATTAGAGAAAGAAGCCTCTATAGTAGCAGCATTTGTAACATATTGAAGAGAATGGGGGGGGGTCCCCTTTTTTACTTTTTCCTTTTTTTTTTTTTTTTTTTTTTTTTTTTTTTGTCCCTACTCTTGTCTTTTTTTTTTTTTTTTTTTTCTCCTCCTTCATCTTTCCAACTCTGGTGGCGAACAGGGTAGGTAGGCATCCTGTATATCTATCTGATATGAACATGATAATATACATACCCCCCCCCACACACACACATTCTTTGACAGATGCAAATGTTACTTATTTCATAAGCATGCTAAACAAGATATGTTTTTGTAGTTGCTTCTCTGATATTGTAGGAACTATCTTTCCTACGATATGTTTGGAGCAGATGGAAATAAATTAAAATACACATTTTTGTTCATGTTCTTTAAATATATAGAAAAAGTGTTGGGGGGGGGAGAAAAAAACAATAAGGGGTGAGTGTAAAGTGAGAAAACAACCAATAAACACAACATTCTAAATGTGTAGACATACTAACATTCACATGCATGCACACATACAGTATGAAAAAAACAAAACTTGCACCAATAAAGTGCATATAACAGTCAATTGCTGATACCCCCTTATGAGTGGACAGTGTTTCTCAGAGGGCCCATCTATAAAACTCTGAAGTCAGGATGCTAAAGGTAACATCAATCAGCTAAGTGACAAACCTTTTACTTGTATTAATTATATGTATTCTGGATGTGTTATGTCTATTTATTTTTATTTTAATCCTCTCGAATTCTCAGACCAACTTTTTATTGTTGAGGTTAAATTCATTAAGGAAGGCACCATAGTTTTTTCATTTCTTTTATTTTCCCAAGTACTTCCAATCTCGTCCAAGATCATCTTCAGCAGTGAATTGCTAAGACAAAAAAAATTAATGTAATTGGCAGTTGTGAATATTTTGTAAATGCACATGAAATGCACTTTGTTATAATTATAAGCATCTATGAACATGCTCCATTATAGTTAACTTAAAAATTAACAGTTAAGGCTATTATATAGTTGTAATTTAAAAAAAAAAATTACAATTTGAGTATTTAAAAACATTATTGTTATAGGTATTTCAAAATATCATTACTTTACTAATAATTAACCTTATTTAGTGTTGGTTATGTATTTTTTTCTTATATAGAGGGCCACAAGAATTTGGAGTTTGTTTTTTATTTTCATGGTGTAGTATACTTATATTATCAATTAAAATTTCTATAAATTGTGAATGTAAACAGGAATGTTCCTTTAAATATTGTGCAGTAGGACTTGAATCCGACATATGTAAACCTCCTTGATAATGTTGTCATAAAAACAACATATATTTACTTTTTTGTCAATCTCCCAAAGGAGTTTTAAATTGATATACAATGTTGGTCTTTTGTAAAACATTAGTTGATGGAGAAGAGTTATTGGAAATGATTAAGCTGGTTGTATTAAATTTAGTATGGTATATAATTAGTCGTTTTTTACTGGGATCAGAGGGGGATATATTAGTACTTATGATTTCTTTTGAGGAATTTTTCATCTTATTTGTAGTTAGTGCATTTGATTGCAGTATAGTAGGTTGATATGTTTAGGGTTATTTGAGGAAGTATTATGTTCTTTTTGATTTATGGTAATATTTCTAATAGCTCGTCTAATTTGTTCATCAACAATGCAATTAGGAAAGTCATTATTAATGAGTTCGTTTAATATATTTTTTTAAATTCAGTGTGAGATTTTCTTTTTTTGTGGAAGAGTTAACTTTTGCACAGTTTATTAAATTTTGTATAATAGCTGTTTTGTAATAGGGCATTCACTCTTATAGTTGAGAGTGCACGTGTTTATGCTAATTAGATTTTATTTGGGGAGGTAGTAAATGTAATATTATTGGTGTTGATATATCAAGAAAAGGAATTTTGTTATTAAGTTCATATGTGAATTTAAGAATGGTTTTCTTGGAAGCTTTTTTTGTAGTTCATGCATTTAATCTGTTTTTAACCAAGATGAGAATAACATCTACATATCTTAGATAGATGGAGGGATTTTTAGTGATATTAAATATCTTATTTTCAAGGTTAACGATGTAGAAGTTACTAGATGTTAGCTCTGAACAGAACTCGTGGAAATGTCATCATATACGTAGATATTATTTTGATGGCCATAGAAGTAAACCTCAGTGCTTTTCATAATATATTGCATTTAATTTTTAGTGAAAGGAGAGACGGATTGTTGTAAATGTTCTTTATAATTATATCAATTGTTTCTCTAACAGGGACATTGGTAAATAAACTTTCAACATCAAGTGAGGCTATGATTTCATTATTGGTTTTTTTTTTGTTAAGATTTGGATTAGTTTATGAGTTGATTTAATACTGTATTTACTAAGTATATATGGTGCATTGAGTTAGTTAATGATTTTGGTTAATTGATAAACTGGAGTGGGGATTTGGAATATGATAGGATGAAGTGGGCAGTTAGGTTTGTGTATTTTTACGGTCTTATACATATATCCTGGTTTGTAGTCATCAATTATTTGGAGTTTTTAAGTTGCCTTGTTCTGCATTGTTGGCTGTGATCAGTTTGTTTATTTTCAATTTCAGTTGGTTAATAAGATTTTTGTTGACATTTTTAAAATTTGGTTTGATTGTCAAGAATTTGTTATAATTTTGAATTATAATCAGGTTTATTTAATACAACAAAGATATTTGTTTTTTATCTGTTTTTTTTTTCTTTCTTTCTCAATTATATGAGTATGGTTATATAACTCCTTGGCAGTGCTCCCCTTCACCCCCCCCCATATCTGTCTTTTATTGTTTCTGCTTTGAATAAATTGTATGTATTGATATAACATTTTTTTTTTTTTTTTTTTTTTTTTTTAATTCAATCTGTTGTATTGTCTGTAGAGATGACAGTTAGGTCCAAGGTTGAGAAATTCCTTTTGGTGGTCTGTTAGTTCATAGTTAGACATATTGATAAATTTATCTTTTATTATTTAAGAGATGAATAGTTCTTATATATATATATATATCTCCCTCCCTCCTTTTTTTTATGTTCTGTGTTGAATTTCAGATTTATTAGTGTTTTTGCAAGTCTATGTAGGGTTTCTTTAAACTGTTCAGGAGTGTTTATCAGTTTTGGTCTGTTGTGGATCTCTTGTGCTTTTTTACAAAGAGTTTTTAAGTTGTCTTGCTATTTTGATCTGGATCATGTAATTTAAAATATGTATATTTAAGCAGCATATCTTCATTCAAGTATGTTTGGTTTAATAATCTGGACATAAAAGAAATGAAAAAACTATGGCACCTTCCTTAATGAATTTAATATCAACATTAAGAAGTTGATCTGAGGATTTGAGAGTTAAAATAAAAACAGACATAATATGTGCAGGTTATTCAACGAAACCTGCTTGAATGAAGATATGCTGCGCATATATATATATATATATATATATATATATATATATATATATATATATATATATGATTAATGGCATTATTTTCTTTAACAGTGTGTATTATGTCTAATGACCTGCATGCTTGATAAAACTTTAGAAAGTATAATGGTCCCTCTTGCAGGGTTTGAACATGCGTACCCCTTTCTAGGTGAAACCACTGTCTGAACCAGAGTGTTTTACAGAACTCTGCCATGGAGACTGTCACAGCCTAGCAAGGTTCTATTTATCCTTTTAAAGAATGTACACTTCCTCATTCAGATTTTCTTGATAGTCCATATCTGCTCAGTTTCATATGTGAAACGTAGACCAAACCATTTCCAAAGAATTTATTTTTAATCTAATATGTGCATTCGGTAAACATTTTTTACATTTTTATTTCACTCATTGTCTTCTTTGTGCTGGCAATGTCTTTATAACAATGGCGAAATGTTCAGATATGTTTACAAACCCAGGCGGTGAAAAGAATGGTTTGGTAAAAGAGTAGAAATGCAACAGTAATAATTGGTGGTAGGGTATATTTAAAAACTTTCTGTGACGAAAGACATGACTTACCTCAGAATTTAAAATGAGCGCAAACATGTCTTGCATGTAAAGTGATGATGAAAAAGAAATATGGCCGTTGTTGAAGACGCAATTTATGCATGCTTATCTCGTCCAAAACGAGACGATATTTGCACACATGCAACTTTTGGCTGTAGCATAAAAAGCCGGGTGCCAGCAGCACGGGGGAATCAAAAGTCATTTGGCGGATAGTGGGCAATAGAGTTGGACATGTGGATTGACAGTTGAGCAAAGAGGAAGTTGAAGTAGGCACTGCACTTTGTTACTCCCCCCCCTCCATCACCAGTTTTTTTTTCTTTTTTTTTCTTTTTTTTTCTTTGTCCACAAGCTATTTCACCGACTATGGCAAAGGTTTGCATAAGCAGCGATGTTATAAAACCATTTTCCAGCCAGTGCGATGTGGTAGCGGGGTTAAAAAAGGTCAGGATAACTGAGCTGGATGCCATGTTGAAAGGCGTCAATTTGGCCCTCCAGTGACAGAGCAAGATGCTGCAAATAAAAACAGATTCTATTTGCGCATACCACTGGGTATCAAATACTCTGACTGGGAGAACGCGAGTGCACACCAAGACGGCAAAGAAAATGCTCATCAGAAGGCGGCTGAATACTCTCAAGGAGCTCGTGGAAGAGTATCAGCTGACCATGGACATGACACTGAAAACCTTTTAAAAATAGTAAAGACTCAGTAGAATATACTCTCACTATGACAGCGTGGGTAAACTAGTAGATTGTACAGGATATAAGTGGCAGTTTTGATTCTTGCATTGTTATGAAGCATTAAACTGATCGCTCCCAAATTACCATATATTTATATATTTGCTAAAATATTTTTACATTTAACCTCTCTCCCGACCCCAAACTCATATCTAGACTAGGCTTGCACAATTAAAAAAAAAAAAAAAAAAAAAATTGGGAGGGCCTAAATTGACTGTAGAAAACAGGCCATAGGAGTAAATTTTTGAGTATAAGTTAGACAGAATCATATCTATATAGAGAACCATGGTGGGGAAAATTACTTCCTTTTCTTTGGAGATTTAAAAGGATTAATTAGATACAAAGGCAGTAAAATATTGGTTGAGTAAAAAATAAATTTACTCTTTTGAAAACGCCTCACAAGCTGTATTTTATTTTGTGCAGGAGTGATCATATTATAATTCTGCATGTTCGTTATTTAACATTTACGTTACATACAGGGAATATCTTTTAAATACAGTAAGTCTTATGTCTGTCCCAACCTATGACAATTCATGCTTGACACAACCCCCATTAATCTTGTTTCAAATGTCATTTGCCTTGTACATAAAGTGGCATAGGCTAGTTCCTTGTATGCTGTATTGGATTGTTGTGCACCCGTTCACTTTCATTTGTGTTGTGTTTATTAAAACCTATTGCTCTTCATTATGGCTTCCAAGCATATAAAGTTTTCTAGTAGTGGTGCTTTGAAGAAAAAAAAAAAGCCGCCACCATGGACGTGAAGTTAGACATTGTCAAACGCTTTAAAAAGGGAGAAACAGCAATGGGCATTGGCTGGTTAATTAAGCAGTTGAATTCCCAATAAAAAGAAAATCAAATTTACGTTTATTTTTCTTTCTTCCCCAGATTTGCTGTTTCCATGTATTGCAAGAGAGACGAGATCTTGCACTTCATCTTATTTCCGACAGCCAATGACATCACTGGCAATAAATATACAAGCAGCTTAACACAACTGAATTTCATTATATGTATTATATTTATATCTTCCGTGTACTCTATCCTCATTTTCTTCTTCTTTTTTTTTTTTTTTTTTTTTTATTACAAATTATGATAACATGTCATCGGAATATGTTATGTCCTAGATTATTGCCTTACTATTGCACTAGCATAAATGAGTGGTGTAAGTGCTTATTCATGGAAAATCCTGTTATGGCACATCATAGGACTTGAACTCTGTCCTAGGTCAAGAGCGTCCTGTAATTGACTCTTCTGTTTTGAATGTGAAAAAGACCTAGGGATGCTGTTTGGTTTCAGTGATGGAAAGAAAGGAAAAAGATAGATGATAACGCTCTCATGTGTTTAACATCTGCTTTAGTGAAAGGGAAAAATTTGTAATTATAAACAATGTTTTTAAATTGAAAATTTTACTGGAATATGTTAAGTTTTTTGCCTAAAATCAAGAAAATATAAACTTTAAGCAAAATGATCTACATATACAAAAAAAAAAAAAAAAGGTGTTTTAAACTCATGCCAGGTTTTTTGTTTCTTCTTTGTTAATCATTTTCCCCCCCCCACCCAAAGCAAGCCACTTAGATACAAGGGGTTACTGAATGTGTAAGAATATGAGCAAAAAAAAAAGGAACAATAAAAAAAAAAAAAAACATGAATTAAGAGGACAGACAACAATGCTTGGCATGGCATTTAATCTTTACCAACGCTGCAGGTATGTTGCCATAGAATTCTCTCCCTTTACAGTTGTAGACACATTCTGTTGCCTTGAGACGGTTGCTATAAATAAACACTTGTCAATTGTTATTTCTGGTATTTTAAGCTGTAAATTGCCTACTACTGCTTTGGAACATAGCTAAACTTCCGTTTTCCAGCACCATGTTGAATCCTTCCAGACTCTACACGAGGTGTAACCTCGACTGAACTCACGTTAATTTTTTCACAATTTTTTTTAAACAAAATGGCCTCATCAACATCCAACACAGCCTTTAATCAGGAGTTTTTCTTTGATTCAGACTCCGATGATGATTTTGAAGGCTTTACTCAAGTGGATATTAATGGTGAAGTGGTCAAAGATGATAACTATGCTAGTGACATGGAGGAAAGCCATAATGATCACTATCATGAGTGGCTGACTAATTTTATGTAAGCTACTGGTGACCAGTGATGTACCCAACAGTCTTTCTGAAGGTGAATGATTTTGTCTATTTATAAACAACAAAATAATGACTATATTTGTCAATGAGACAAATATGCTAGTCAGGTGAAAGGATAACCAAACAAATGCTGGTGTCTTCTTGTATGTAAACACGAGGAAGCACGTCAATTTTTTGACAAAATGAAAGCCACCTTAGACATTTTGCTTCTTATTGCACCCCTCCAACTCTACAAGGAGTAATAAAAGTATATAAAATTGTTAATGTATTTTTTATTTTGTGTTTCAATTTTTTTTGGTTTTCAATGTCAAAACCTGCATGCAAAACATAATGCATTACATCAAAATATTACTCATTCATTCTTTTATTAGTATACAAAAATTAAAATCGATACACACAATACAAGAAAAGTTATAACAATTTTAAAACAGTAGGTGTACATGTTTTTCGTGCCCCCCTCAAAAAAATGCAGTGGCAGGGTAAATAATTCTAAAGAATTTAGCGTGTGAAAGGTTAAATTTTTGAAAATCTACTTCAGCTGGAAAGCAAGATGCTGGAAGAGTGAGAAATGCAAAAGAAGAAACTGTTGGTATAGAACCTGCGGTTATATCTAGAAATGTCAACAGTAAAATGACAAGACCTAACTGCCATTCTAGCACTGCGCTTAAATTCCTAAAGTTAAGGTCTGAAAAATATGTATTTAAAGAGTTACATGTTGAAACTTTTTTTTTTTTTTTTACAGTAAAGTTCACTCTGTGCAAGGCCCGAGAGCCACATGAGGTAGAGGGTCAAGGGGCAGTATACATGGATAGAAGATAACTCTAGACTTGAACAGGTTAAGATTGTAGTGATCAGAGAAACATCCTGTTGGGAATCTTTCACAGAAAGAAGCTGTATGAGTGGAACTTACTTCTCATCGATGGAATATGGTAGGGATTTAACAAAACATGCTGTCATGTTGATCAGCATTTCTGTAGTAACCCAAGCAGTATCATTTCTAAAAGTGTTTTCAGAATATGAGGCAAGTATTCATGTATACATGTTTTTTAAAAAAAAAAAAAAAAAATTTTTGTGTAATTTGTTTTGTCCTTTAGATGTGTTGGCAACCAACGGCACGTGTGCCACACCAAGCAATTTCTAATGGCACGTGTGCCATACTTGCCACACCAAGCAATTTCCAATAGCAAGCAGCCGCAAATGACATCACAAAGTCCAAACCAATAACTACTACAACGCAAAGAAGATATTTAGGTGTTTCCAAACTGGTCACTCATTGGACTCACTGCTTGTTTCATTTTCTAAGAGCATCGCTAATATGGACACCTACTAATAGACAAGGAAACTTTTCTATGAACGTGAGTTTTTTATTAATGCTAAGACCATGCAAAGGCAAAGCTCCCATTGATAATAAAAACATTAAAGAAAAAACTTTTAAAAACACTTTCTATTAATGTGGTTTACATATTATTGTATATATTATGATATAAAATATATTGAACAGGTGTATTGATCTTGACTTGTATAAAAATACATATTCTGTTGGCACACTGAATGATTTTAAAACCCTAAGTCAGCACATAGTTAGTAAAAGGTTACTGGCATCAGTTTAGTCTGAAGTACCAGAGGATGAAATGCGTCACACAAAAAAATCTTTCCTTTTTCGTCATTAATTTTTCTTACATTGTACTGGTAGATAAAATTTTATATAATTTTCTTCCACATTTGTACTTGCGTAATTTCTACTGCTTTTATTTTCAAGTGGTTTATTTATTTTATTTTATTTTATTTATTTATTTTTTAATTTTCGTAAACAGATGTACACAGTACAATGATAACATACGAATGTATAAGAAGGGTTTCACATAATGTGATAACTTTAGGGCAGGGTCTTTTTAGATAACTGCCTGCTAAGTAAAAGATATAAACATTGGAACAATTGACATTTTGTTATTTAAAAAAAAAAAAAAAAGAAAAAAAGTTGGTCTATATTGGATTTGGTTGATTTAATAAATGCCTCCCTAACTAGAAAAGAACATAATTTATTACATAGAAAATACTTAGAAGGAATCCTGATAAATATTTTCCCATCAATAAATACATTTTATTATATCACCAACTTTTATAAAATCCATACTTAAAAGAATCTGTCTATCTCCAACCACAACTGGTGTAAACTAAATTCTTTTATTCCAACTCAAAACAACCCCAAATCAAGCAGAAATAAAAATGCCCAATAGATGTGTACACGCATGCACATCAACCAAATCCTGTATAGACCAGCTAGAATTATGATTCACAAACACATGAATTATATATATGAATACTACCAGACACTATAAATACCTGTGAGGGGGATGTAATCAAGGAAAAACAAAAATAAAAACTACCAGAATTTCCTTTTCTTGTCCATATTTCATTTTCTGATGTTTAAGTAAACACTAAACATGTTAAATCTATAAACATTTCCTATTTGTTTCTTATCCTATCACAGACACATGTTTTGTGATGTATAAATTGTCATCTAAATTATGCAAAAATGAAAATAACACAGACATCTCATTTTGACAGATATATTTACCAAAATTACGCAAGAATATCTTTGACTACTAAAGAGTAAATTTATTCAATAAAATCACCATTGGTTTCAACCACAACCTCCAGATGACTTCGGAATCTCCTGCAATTCTTCTGAACAGTCTCCTTGTTGGTGAATGCTGCCATAATCCTTGCCTTCAGTTCATCTTTGGTGTTACAAGGATTTTTGTTGGTCTCTTGCTCAACTTCACCCGACACATAATAATCAAGTGGGTTGCAGTCTGGGGAGCTAGGTGGCCAGATGTAACGAGTGATGGGGTCACAGAAATTGTCTAACAGCTATGACTGGGCTCTCCTGCTTGTGTGGCATGTTGCAGTGTCTTGTTGCTAGACATAGGATCTCCCAGCAGCCACCCTCTTGACAACCTCCCCAAGGCACTTGATGTAGGCCTCCGTGTCGAGTCTTAGGCTCTCACCAACAAATTCGGGAGTTCTTTGCCTATCAGAATGATCAGAGTGAGTTTTCCGAGCTGCTGTACCTTCATAATCACTGTTAGATGCCCTCCAACTCTTTCGAAATACTCTATGCCCTCCTCAGATCGATACTCAAACACTCTGAAATGTTCATATTGGAACTTTCGTCACAAGTGCCAAACAGTACAACATGCGGTCCTTCCAAATTTCTGAAGGAGCGAATGGTGGTTATGGTGCTATTTTCTCACAGACAAGGTGCCCAACTGACCCTATTATACTATCAGTCAACAAAATTAAAAACAAACAAACATGTATGCACAAAATTAAAAAATATAAAATGGTGACAATTTACTCATCACACTCTGTGTAGTATGTGGGCGCATGGCTAAATGGGTAGAAAAATTGCTATCTGGCCCTGAACCCATGGTTTGAATCTCACAATGCTCAGTTTGTCAGGAAGGTTACTTCTTGATGTTGTGTTGGCCTTTGGAAAGTGACTGAAAAAAAACATCCCATGAGTTGACCCAAGCCTACTCTCTCCCAGAAACTGTAACTAAAGTCTGTTCAGTATAGTTGCATAATAAACCGCGTCGAGGTGGCTCTGTGGGTGTTGAACAGACACAAATACCTGAGCAGGCATTTGTAACATCGATTGACTAACATATTTGTCATATTTCTTTGGTCTTGCTCCTCCTCTTCTGAAATATACAATATCAAAAATGGAGTCTGAAAGTTATAAATATTCTCTATAACTCCATTTAGTTTTGGAGTGGGTGGATGTATTGAATGATTATAATAAAATTTTATAGACAGAAGTTAAAAAAGATGGGGTTTTTTTTGTTTTTTTTTTTACCTAAACCAAATATCCTGATATTTCATTATAGACATTACTTGAAATCTGGGTATTACTTATTGAAACAACTAGATAGATAAATATTTATATTAGATAAATATTTTTTGTGCTATTTACATTATTCGGACTATTGTCCTCATCTTTGTCACCATATTTATTACATTTTGGCTGTTGTATGCTCTGGCCTTCTTCAGGTGGTTGGAATGTTGAACTGAACCATTATTTCGCTCACCGGGGTAGACTGTCCTAGTTCCACGTGCTATGTTTTAGTCTACCCCAGTGAGCAAAATAAAGGGTTCAGTTTGAAATTGCAACCACTTGAAGAAGGCTGGAGCATACAACAGCTGAAATGTAATAAATATGGCAACAAAGATGAGGACAATAGTCCTAATAAAGTAAATAGTGTACATAATACCTCATCTCAGAAATATAGACAGAAATATTTTTTTGCTATTGTCCCATTGTGACTATTTCTAGAAATGCTGTTGCCCCCAAATTTTGTATATATAATGAGGTGACAGTACCTGTAATAGATTAATTTATTTAGCTTTGAATATAATAATAAAAACTTATGGCTTGGAATCATATTATTACAAATTTCTACCAAGATACATTCTTCACTGTCGGGCAGTTAGCAAGGCAAACAAATCACACAAAACACTAACTGGAGAAAAAAAGACCTGAAGAGCCAAAAAAAAAAAAAAAGCAAAAGACTACCTCCCTCCCCACCTCAAAAAAAATAAAAATACTATTTTCAGATTGGTTGCACTGCTGTTGCAGACTTTGTTCAGGCAAAATCCAGTTATACCTGTATTACCTCCAGAAATATCAATTTTAACCTGTCGGTACTAATTTACTACTATTTGCCAACAATTGTAGAAAATCCAAATTTTTTTTGAATTAGACCTAGTTTAGGTTTCTCAACATTCTGCTCAAGGTCTTGTATTATTTTTAGCAACCATCATCTTATAATTCTGTTCATTAGCACGACCATTACGCCCTGCTAATACCATAAATAATGGACTCTTCCATTTTGATCAGAATTATGGGCAATGTTTAACCTTCATGCCTGCAAGAAAACTGTGTGTCAAAGGACTGTTATTCCCTTGACACCAATATTATTGCATACACTTTTGACTCCCTCAGCAATGACTTGTTTTAAAAAGTGATGATTGGAATTTTAATAAAACCAAAACATGTTAAAGTGGATTTGTAAATTTTCTTTACTCTTGAGAATTAGCAGCAAAGATATTAAACACTATTTATTAAATTAATTATTTAAAAGAATTTCATATTTACAAGATTATAAAAATATATGAACCAATGATAATGAAATATTTATTATTTGCCATTTAATAAAGTCATAAATATGAATTTTTTTTTTTTTATTCATAAATTTATAAAAATGTCTGAAAAGAAAATTTAAATAAAAACATGACATGTAACTGTAATTATAAATTTTTAAAAAATGCATTTTTTTTTTTTTTTTTTTTTTTGTTTGGGACATTTCTTTCTACTCTTTGTACGCACCATATTAAATTTGCTAAAATAGATTGCAAGCGTCCTGTTCCTCTGAAACAAACATTCTTTTAATTTATGTTTATGTTCATTCAATTTGTCTTCTATAGTTATTTATAAAATGGTAAATAAATGTTGCATTGTATTAGGTTGGTGCAAAAATAATGACGTAATAATGTCGTTTTTTGACATATTTTTTAACGTCAAAAAACGACATTATAATGTCATTTTTGCACCAACCTAATATTTGGTTTATATATTTTGATAATTTTTTAAATTTTTTAATAAATTTTTGAATAAAAACATTTCTTTTCAAATTTATCTCTTTATAAAATGGTAAATAATAAATATCATATTGCACTTTGTTTGCATTTTCATAATCTTGAGCAATAAAAATTGTGGAGGGTGTCAAAAGTGTATCCAGTAATAGCGGTGTCAAGGGAATAACCATAATTTAAGACACGGTGAAGAGGGCTACAGGAAGGGTAAACATTGCTGAATTATAATTCATCAGAAAATTCAAATAGCAAGACTGTAATTTTCATGAGTGTTTCTATTAAATGTTATTAATTCTCTTTTGCTGTTAAACTTTGTTCTCTTTGTGTCGTGAATGTGTTTGCATGAATGAACAATAATTTGTACGTTTCATTTTCTAAAGATTTTTCCTGTTGATGATCGAAGATTAGATTATTTTTCACAAAAATAGGATAATTTGAATCTAATCTTGTTTCGACATTTAAAAAGAAAAAAGTTAAATAAAAACCTACTTAAACCAGTTTCAGAACCTTTGTAAAACAAAGTCTCTAAACTAAAATCTTTCACATTTTTTTTTTTTTTTTTTTTTTTTTTTTTAATAATGAATTTATTTCATAAAAATATCTATAAAGTATTGCTTTAAATTTGAATAAGAGTGTCATTGAAATGGACTGACTAAAACCTCACACCATCAGTTTTATTTTATTCATATTATATTTGTGTGTTTGTTGTAGTAGTAGTAGTCCTCCTCCACTTCCGCCGTATGATTCTTTGTTAGAGATGTGGTCCATATTGGTTCTGACCTACCAGCCTCTAGGGGGTTGGGTGATCTAAAGGGTTATGGTTCAGTGGTTGATTGTACCTGAGAGTGAAGTGGAGAGAGGTGTGAGTTATTTGCTTCACTACCCAACTTGAGACAGCCTGGCTGCTCTCATCTTTGTTCTGGAAAATGGTCAGCTTGTTGTCTCCAGCATGTCTACAAGTTCCTTTCACCATTTGACTGTCTGAAAGAATCAAAGATTTGGTTCCTGATTGAATGGTAGTAGGAAAAAGTGGGATTTACCCTTTAGGATAGCCCCACCCCATTCCACCACCTCTCCCTAGGTGTGTGTGTGTTTGTTAGTTTTACACCCTCCTTTTCCTCCCCTGCTTTATTTCTTTTTATTGTCACTCTCTTTTATGCTCCCTCTCACTGTTATCACAGCATTTCTTCAAACTATGGAATTTCAATTCTATTTTTGCTATTCCTGTTATCTCTCTCCATTCCTCCTCCTGTTTGTTCTTCCTTGCCTTTCTTTGTGTCTCCTCTTCCCCGTTTTCTCTCCTTTGCCTCACTGTCTTTTGTCATTCTCCTCTCCCCTCTGCCTTTTCTTCCCTTTTCTCTTTCTCCTCTCCCCTCTGCCTTTTTTTTTTTTTTTTTTTTTATTTTTTTAAAACTTCCTCTACTCCTCTTTATAATGAAATATAGGATACATTTTCTTTGTAGAAATAATTTTTTTTTTTTTTTTTTTTTTTTTTTTCACACCTACCATGTTTTACCTGGTTCACTCTTTGAGCGAATCTAAGGGGGGAAACACGTGGAATTGGCAATTACCTGCTTCGTTCACTTTTGTATTAACTATCTAGGGCAGTGTTTCTCAACCAGTGCAAGCTAGCATGCTCTGGGTTAGCATAAGAGTAATTTAATTATTTTATATTTAAAAAAAAAAAAAAAAGTTTATTTTTTAAAAAGCTAGAAAAATACAAAGCACATATCTTCCATGTGTAAGAGGGGACAATCTTTTCCCTTTTGCCTTCCTCGAGGGATTTAAATGAGTCATTATCAGTCTCTCTCACTATATCTTTGTCTCTCTCTCTGTCTGTGTGTGTGTCTCTCTCTCTCTCTATCTGTCTCTCTCTCTCTCTCAAGAAGCAGATTCTTCATAAATCACTTGAAATAAAAACTAACATTTATATATACTTTGTCTTCAAACTAAATGCATAGTTTAGGAGACTTCTTTATTATGTTCAGATTAACATGACTAATTTTTCTTTTTTAAAATTTAAAAACACTGAGACACTTTCTCAAGAATTCATAGTAATTCTACAAAAATAATCTGCAGTGTTTTTGGTCCTGACATTGCATCTCGGCTTCACTCACTTTTCCACTGTTGAGATAATTTTCTGTGCATTTTCTGTAAATATTTTCGTGTTAATTGTCCTGATGAGCTTTTTTCCTCTTCATTACTGCAACTTTTTCATCTTTCTCCCCCTCGTTTGCCTTTTCTTCTTTGTCTTCCTCCTCTCCTCTGTCTTTTTCCTTTCTTCTTTCTCTTCGTCTCTCTGCCTTTTTTCCTTTCCTCTTTCTTCCAGATTATTTTTAACCTATTAGTCCTTGAGCTACATGATTTGAGATGACCTTGTGGCATGCCAAGAAGCTGACCTTGCTGCTGACATGCTTTTATTAATGGAAATTGACCCACTAATTTGGATATACCCTATTAAGCTTCTAATCAATAGAGCAAGCGGGGTGGCAAGGTTGAGGTCAGATTAAAAAACTGTTGGCTACCTGCATTCTATTTATTTTATTTATTTATTTATTTATTTTTTGTGTGTATGTGTGTGTGGGGGGGGGGCTTTGAAATATTTAAAATCATTAGAGGTGAGCTAACAGAAGGGACATTTAAAAACTGTCTCCATGGGTAGCAACCTTTGTTATCTGGAGTTGGGGCGGACAACTTTTCACATTCCATGTCACCCTTCCCAAATGAGTTCAGTTGCACCATATAAATGTCTTACTTCTATAAAACCTTGTTTTAAAAAAAAGTTTACATGACTATATTTAGCATTGTGTAATAGTAATTTATTGATTACCTATTATAAAAAAAAAAGAAAAAAAGTTGTATACTATTTCCCTAGTGATTCTTGAGTCTTTAGTACTTTTGCCTATTGGATTAAAGAGTTGGTTCATCATGAATTTGGTGTTACAGTTATTCTAAGTTCAATTCCTGGGTTGGGCATTGTGTACTTAGACTCAGTGAGAATGGACAAGGAATACTAAAAGTAAGACATTATACCAAGACATGGGCAGTAGAACAAAATTGTCTGCCACCATAGATTAAATAAAGGGTTCAGTTCAGAATTCCTTGTAGGTTTCCTCTCATATATATATATATATATATTGAGGAAGGTTGGAGAGCACAATGCCCAACAACAACAAAGATGTAGGACAATACTTTGAATAAGTTAATTAATAGTCTGTAAAATTTGATTGGTCAGTTGCAGTCTTTATTTTTTTTCTTTTTCTTCCTTTCCCTTGCCTCGGGCTGGAAACATTATTTCAGTGTTCTTCATGATCAATAGATGTACAGGTTATGTAATGGTTAATTAGACAATTTTGAATTTCACTTGAGTTTATTATATTCATTTTCAAACAAATACTCTTTATGGGTTTAATACCACATTGGGTTCTTCATCTTTGGTTCACAACCTAGACTTAGAACCATTTGGGAATGGGGTAAGCAACTCCATCCTGTTAAAAAAAAAAAAAGGAACAGATATTTGCTATGGAAGGAAACTTCACAATAAGAGTATTCTCAGTTGCTAACATCAAACTAATTTCACCAAGAGGATAATAGGTACCTTTGCACTTGTAAGTGTACCTACGTTGGCAGAAATTCTTGTCTTTTTAACAAAAAAAAAAATCTCATGTAAGTTATTTTTAATCTTTCTGAAGTTTTTCCTCTCCTACTCTGAGGCAACATTATCCCCACCCCACCCTTGGGAGCCTAAAAGTTGATGTTCAGCTTTGGTTTGGCATATAGACTTCATCTGTACTCCATGACAAATTCTTTGATACTTCTCCTCATTTCCAACCTGTGCAATCTTGTTTTAGGATTAACTGAATCAGTGCATTTTTTTTTTTTTTTTATCTTCTCTATCACAACTCCCTTCATTATAAGAAGATATTTTCCCTTACTATTTTATAAGAAACTATCTGGCTTAGAAAAAAAATAATGAATATTTTTAACACGCACACATTCTTGCATTCTTTTAAAAATATTTAGTAATACTAATGAGCTTTTCTAAAACATGGAGGCATTATTTAATTTGTCCTGATTTTTTAGATTAGGAATTATAATTAAATTTACCTTCAGACTCATCTTGGTTGGTATACTCAAAACATTTTAGCGGTTCTACTCTTCATGCGTCTGCCATACTTGGTCAGTAGCCCCAGAAGTTTCTGATTCATAAAGAGGAAAAATACCACCACCTCTTCTCCCTTCCACTCTAGGCTCCAAAATTTCACAACCAGATTATCTAAAAGGCACATGGACTAGTGGATTAAACCATTAGTTAAACCATATCTAGTACTCTGGTAGGGTTAGGGTTTCAGTTCCCGGGTCGGGTAGTGTGCAAAAATTATATACAGTGTAACCCGGATATAAGAGAGATTTTCTCTGGTCCCAAATTAGAGCCTGTGTTAATGTATATAAAATAGACAAAACCCGGATATAAGAGACTTCTTCTCCAGTTCCGACAACTCTCTTATATCCGGGTTACACTGTACTTTGTGTGGTTCATTTCTTCGGCTGAATCAAACATTAAAAATAGACTGGAAAGTATTGATTAATAACAGAGTAATTCCTTAAGCCTATAAGTAGTGCCTCTTATTCTGTAACCCTCTACCTTGAGTGGCTCTTAGGCTTTGTACGGTGTGATCATCATTGTAAAATAAATTTTAAAAAAATTAATTGTAAATATTAATTTTCCCCACACTGACTTCTAAGGAAATGAAAAAAAAGGAAACCTCTGCTTTGTCAATATTTTTTTATTAATTTTTAATAATTTCACCCCAAACAAGGCAATAAAGTCACTAAGATGCAAAGGGTTACTGAGTGTTAGTGTTTTTTTTTTTTTTTTTTTTTTTTTTTTCTCATATTCTCTTAGAAGGAACAATAATATAACAGGAGTTAAAGAGGCAGAAGATAACAGTGTACATTGCGTTTAAATTTATTGTAAATCAAAGTTGACTGGGAAGGAAGAAGCTCGAAGAGAGTTCCACAAGCAAGAAGTGCGAGAGAAGAAACTGTTAGCATAGAACTTATGGTTACATCTCACCATTTCAAATGTAAAATGAGGAGACCTTGCTGCCAATCTAGTACTGCACTTAAATTCATACAGTTTAGGTAACATAGCGGAAAGTAATATTTATTTTGAAAAATACAAAAATGTGGCCCAAGGCCAAAAAAGGGGATAGGAGGAGGCTAGCCTTCTATCTGTCTTGTCTTAAACTTAGTTAACCACTGTTTACTGACCCAAACATACCTCTGTATTCCTTACACCAAAACAATACATTCTTACTTACCATTCTTACTACAGCCACCATAATACTTCAGTCTCTAAGAAGTCCTAACTAGTTCCCATACGTACAGTTTGTCTGGGTGTGGGATGGGGAGTTAGCAATAAAAATGACATCATTTAAAAATGAAGCCAAATACTTATAATTTCATACCAAAGGAGAAAACTCATCAGAACAATTATCATGAAAGTATTTATAGAAAATTTATCAAGAATGTTGTCTTGTTTGAATGAAAATTTCAAGCAGTTTGGGGTGATCCCACTATAAATAAAAATTAAAATCTTAAATGTGAATTATAGGAATCAAGTAAAAATGATCTCTTTTTGAGAGAGCTTAAAAAAAAAACAACCTTTATTAGAACATCTGGAAAAATTAAAAACCAAACCACACTTGATAAAATTACAAACTGTTCTTACGATCAGATTCTGCATGAAAAATGGCCTCTTTAAGCCTGCTTTTGATTACTCAATTAAATCCAAAATTACAATAGACCCAAATTAATGATATTTACCCCCCCCCACTCTATGATTCTGATTTAGAATGTTTGTATGTAGTTTTCCAGGTCTCTTGTATAGTTTATAAAAAAAATCCTTGACACAAACATAACTCATAATTATAGATTTCGAATCTAACAATTTATTGTAATGTTAAAACTAAATATTATGCTTAGTAAAATACTGAGGATGTGCGGATGGTGTAATAGATAGTGGCTTAGAATGAGAAATTGGAGAGCCATGTTCAAATTCCAGTCGCACTCGTTGTATTCACTTACGCACAAATTCCCTTGGGAAAAGTATGAATCCATTTTCTGTACCTAGCTATGTGTTAAATAGTGGGACTGAAAAAAACTATTGTTATTCTCAGTAAAAATTGCTAATGCATTGTTCACTTGCAAAAAAAACAAAACAAAAAAAAAAATTTCTTACAATCTGAAGATGTGTTCTTGTGTTTTTTTTTTTGTTTTTTTTTTTTCGGTTATTTATTTATTTTTTTTCTTTAAAAAAAATGTTACCCTTAAAGGAAGAATGTACTTCTGGAGAATAACCAAAGGTTTTATTAGCAATTTCAAATGTTTCTGATATCATCTCATTTCTGTTTAAAAGTTGATTGTTTTCAATCCTTAATATTGTCATGCTGTAAAATAACTTTGATAAAGAATTGAGTGACCAACAGTTGGATAGGGAGTAGGGTGAAATTATGATATTTTTGAGAGTGGTGTTGTTCCTTAAACGACACCACTCTCAAAAATATGCAAGTCTAAAAATATTTTCTAGCTTTAACCTGCAAAGTGTTGATAAGCCTTAGAAAATTCCTCAATCAATCAATAAAATGACTAAGGGAAGTAATCACTCATAAATTTACTAACTTGAATTGATTCACCTCCCTTCCTACTACAGATGGGACAGGAAATATATAAATAAATACACATTGATGATTATTATATGATTTGATTGATGATTTATCATGAAATTAATAGTTAGAAATCTCTGTGGAATTTGGTACCAACTTCCACTCCCAATGGGATGTTGGTTGCAGTTTAATTATAAGAATTAAGACTATTAATTACTGCAGGAAAATCTTGTGTCCAGTCAGTCATGAATTGAAAAAGACATGATCGCCTAAGTGTGTATCATGTATGGCACTTAACTGACTGATTAATTAAAAGGATTATTAATTTAGTACCTTTTTGATGGTAGCAAAATAGCTGGACCTATAGAAATTCTACTGTATGTCTAAACAGAAGATGAGATAGTTTTTTTTTTTTTTTTTTTTTTTTTTTTTCAGCAATATTTTTTATTTTAAATGTTATTTCCTGTACAATAATATAAGTTAGCAGATTTAGACACCGAAATGTCTTGACGATAAATGTACATTTTAAAAAAAAAAAAAAAAAAAAAAAAAATGGGTCATTGAGCCTTGTCTTGCTGTAAGGACTTCTGTAGCCTGATGGTAAAGCATACTTAGTGAAAAGATGATTTCCTAGAAAAATGGAATGCAGGTTTCATTTCTGTTGAGAAGTACATTTACTTTGATAAGACAGGCCGGTAGAAGTTAATTTCATTGTTTGTGTAGATATTGCTGATAGTCATGTATAGTTAAATATTGGACAATCTTGGACTTTCATGCCCACAAAAAACAGTATGTCAAAAGGACCATTTTTCCCTTGACACTGCTATTATTTTAACTACCTTCACTCCTTGGCAATGTTTATTATTTTAAAAGGTAGGGTGGAAAATAATTGTCACTCACAAAGACATGGAGACGCTTTTGATCTCTATCTAGTAGAAAGTGAAGACTATCTGCATCTACCCATCTGCATCTATGGCAGCAGTATTCCATTTTCAATCTGATCTGGCTTTTGTAAAGGTACAGGGGATAGCAGGAGGAATTAGTCATTTACTGGAATGGTACAGGGAACTGACCATTTTTCCAGCATCTTTAGTGGTGGATTTAACGTATGTGTTCCACTTGAGGACTGGGCTAAGTTTAAGTCCCAATAGGTTTGAGCACCTATTGGGCATGGTGCTTCTCTGAGGGAATATCTGTCCATCATGATTGGGGATGGTGGAAGGTCACTAGTTTGGCCTTCAAGGTGTTAAATCTGACCTGCCATTTTTTTCCCCACCGAGCTGTTAGAGCTCAGTCAGAGGAGAAATCTGCTGCCAGGTTCTGGTCATCTAGAATTTTGGAGGTGCACCCATATACTGTTTTATCATTAACCATAGATATTCACAAATGATCGGAATTTTATATATATATATATATATATATATAAAAGTATAGGATTGCTGTATAAATTATAACATAAATATGTTATAAAATCACTAAAAAAATAGCCATTGTTTCAATACCTCTGGTGTCTTATCAAGTAATGATGTTGAATGTAGAATAAATGGTTTTAAAAGTTTCAAATTAATTAACGATCCTTCGCAAGGAGAAAACGCTGTTACATAAGCTAGAATGACCAATCATAACACAACTATACGAAAATTCAAAAAACTTGACAATGAAGTAAGGTTATAATAGCTATTAAAAGCTTTAAAGTTGGGGTCATACTAAAAAAAAAGAATTTATTCTAACTAATAAGTATTAAATTATATAAAATAAAAAATTACCCATTTTAAAATCTAAATTTAATCTCTATTAAGTTTGAAATTATAAAATTACCGAGAAAAAAAAAAAAATTACGTTATTCTATTTATTTTGTTTTTATTGAAATTACATTGGAATAGGCATCAAGATCAACTGCTCTTAACTTCATGACAACATGGATACATTTGAATTCCAAGTGTAGGGATGGGATTATATATATATATATATATATATATATATATATATATATATATATATGCATGCCCAGAGAGCATGAAGATTTTTGAAAATCATGTGTTGTACCTATGTGTCATGAAAAATGAGCAAATTGAAATTCAGCTGATGCCGTTTTATCTTCAGTTTAAATTCATAGAATTGGGAAAGCATGAATCCGATTCTTTCAGTATCCTCTCTAGAGCAAATAGCTTGTCACTGTCATGTCATTAGAGCTTACAAGTGAACATAGCCAGTATTGTCCTATAATGTACTCAATATATTGTCCTATAACAAGCTCGAGCTGTTAACCTCCATTGTCAACTTGTTAGTCAAAGAATGATGTTTGGGTTTGGATTAACCTTTAGTACTCTGCATTATTAACCTTGCTTCCCTTTCCACTGCATTCTTTTTCAAGCCATTTCAGTTGCTGTAACCTTATTGTTAACTTCACTTAAAGGTGTTTTTTGTTGCTATAGCAGGATATGACAACACAACTACGAAATTCATACAAATTCAAATTCAGGGATCAGTCACCTTCAGTGGCAGGATAAACTTTTTGTACAGCAAATGAAGTCACATACAGAGTGATAATGGTTAAAGGGAATTTTTTCTTTTCTGCAAAATAGCAGTTTACTTTCTGGTAAAATCTCCCATCATATGTTAACTCTTGGACAAATGTTTAACTAATTAGCAACCATTTTAGCCTTAATTATTAGTATGATGGCAATAATCTTTCATTAGGCTTTATTAATTTCTTCACATCTGTGGACAGTACTACCTAACTTTTTTTTCCAAGGTCACTGGCAGTATATAAACAATTAAGACATACTTTGAAATTTTCACCTTTTTACTCATCTATATATATATATATATATATATATATATATATATATATATATATTGTTTAGTCTTCCAATGATAATGTTATTAAGCTTATCAGACATATATATATATATATAGGCACGATGGAGTAATGGATATCGGCTTGGATTGAGGAATCGGAGAGCTGAGTTCGAATTCCAGTCGAATCCATTACATTCACTTACATGCTAATACCCTTGGGAAAGGTATGAATCCTCTTCTTCTCCCTCCAGCTATGGGTAAAATAGCAGGATAGACTGGGTTCTATAGCCTTGGATGGCAACTGGTCTAGGAGAAGGACAACTCTAAATTCAAAACCTGCGGAGGGTCGTTTGGGGACCTTGTGGCATTCGGTGCACCAGGTCTCTGTATTCGTCCCTCTAAAAAGTGTGGATGAGTACTGCATGAGGCCTTCACCACTATAATCAAATCTCATGTGTTGGGCTGTCGGTTTCCTGGAAAACTGATTTGCTCGACCCTCATACGTCAAATCTCGGCAGGAGAGTCGATCACATATCTATATATATATATATATATATATATATAATGTGTGTGTGTATTAAAATAAGAAAGAACAGTAAGATTTATAATCTGGTGTCCTTAGCTGTTATTTTTATTTAAAAAAAAAAAAACAGTGCTCGATATAAAACAGCATAGCAAAATATAATAATTTTCTTTTAAAAAATGATTTAATCACAACACAGAATTTCCATGTTTCAAAACTGAAACTAAATTTATGAATTTAATCCCTAAAATTAAACTCAAAATCCAAAGTATTGTTCCATTGTCAAGTGATGATAGGGGAATCCTATCATTGCTTGACGATGGAATAAGACTGTGAATTTTGAGTTCAATTTTAGTAATTAAATTTATAAATTTAGTTTCAGTTTTGAAACCTGGAAATTTTCTGTTGTGATGAAATCATATTTTTAAAAAGTGTGTGTATACTACCTGTCAAAGGTGTAAATTTTCATTTCATTTTTTGTTTCACCTTTTGGAAGTGATATCTGATGGTCCAGGGTACTTTAAAAACTCTGGTGAAATAAACTATTACAATGGAGCCTTAAAGTGGTCTGTTTTTCTTTAAATTATTAGCTCTGAATTTACATTGAGCTCTCAGGATTTCATCCTCCTTGGGACTACCCATACGGATTACCATGTTTTTCATAACTTAACTTTTATTTATAATTATATATATATATATATATATATATATATATATATATATATATATATATATGAAAGAGATGTAGAATATTTTAAAATAAATAGGATATCTTACATGTAATACTTACCTGGCACATTGTTAACTTTTGTGCCAGAAATGGAATAAATGTTTCTTATTTTAAATGGGAGAAGTTGTCCAGTCCTGGGGGTCCCAACCCTGTGACAGTAGCTTCCTAATTGCAGTAAGTGTGGGAGTGTTGGTGTATTATCAATGCCAGTGTGACCATGGTTGCGGTGACAGGTTAAAAACACATTTGTCCTTGGCCCATATGTATACATATGTGTATGGCATTTCCTATATTAAAACGACCTCGTGTCACATCCTGCCTTAGAGGGGAGGCCAGTTAAATGTACCTAATGTATGGATTTACCTTTCTGAAACTGAGTATGGGTGGGGAAAAAAGTAATTGAACTTTTTATTTAATTTTGTAATCCCAAAACTGTTTTTGTGATTTCTTTTGTTGTATTTGCTTATGCTAAATTTATTTACTCCTACTAAATTGCATAAGACGTCCTGGGTATGATGGTAAACTACATCCGTGTCCTGGGTATGGCGATAAACTGCATCCAACAGCAAGGTTTCAGATAATGTTTTCAGAAAAATAATGTTGCCAGCTCTACGTTTTTGAAACAATAATGTTGCCAGCTATACGTTTTTTATTCTATACAAAATAGGCATTTAAAATTCATATAAACTGGATTTGGCATTAAATGACCCACAGTGGTTGATATGCCATATGATAAAACCCAAACAAACAATTAAATTGCATAAGATCTCTTGACTGTTGTCCTCATCTTTATTGTCATGTTCACTGAACATGACTATAAAGATGAGGACAACAGGCCAAACAATGTAAATAATGTAAATTAATACAGTACCTCATCCCAGAAATATAAACAAATATAATGCACCTGTTTTATAGAAAGCTCGGTAGCATAGATAATAATTGTCAAGGGTCCACAGTTGAACATTAAGTACCATAAATTTAGAAATTTATGGAAAGTAAGCTCGGCATAAGCCCAGTGTTACACTGAACAGAAAATTAATGGCGTAAATGGACATATTTTGGTCGAAGCTGGGCGATGCATCCTTAATCTTAGTATTGATCATGACTTGAGAATTTGTGGCAGATTTTGAACTTAACATTGCTACTCTTGTGGTAAGGTAATTAAAAACATTATCAATTACACTACAGTGTAACCCGGATATAAGAGACTCGGGTATAAGAGAAACTCGGATATAAGAGAGATTTTATCTGGTCCCAAATTGGAGCCTGTGTCAGTTAATGTATATAAATTAGACCAAACCCGGATATAAGAGACTTCTTCTCCGGTCCCGACAACTCTCTTATATCCGGGTTACACTGTACACGGCTATCGAAAAAAACATGAATTATTGTACAGACCTCATATATTCGGATTGCAATAAAAAATTAATTTAAAATAAAGATAAATGGATTTTTAAAGGTTAAAAGTAGAACTCAGTTACTTATTGTTTAAATTATTACTTACTTACTTTCCAATAAAAACTAAAAAGGAGTAGGTCCGCTTCCGTATTTCCTTTTTAAAAAGATGTCGGCGAGTTTAAGTTTTCGCAGATATTGAAAAATGATTGTGAGTATTATGATTTTAAAACTCTGTGTGTACACACACACACACACACACACACTCATAAATACGTTAAAAAAACAAAACAAAAAAACCTCTTCTGACAATGTCCGTTGTCTAGGATCAAAGTGTAGTTCCGTTCCACTTTAATTCTCTGTAACAAAAGAAATACGACTCTTTATGGTTAAGAGAAACGTCACCTTAAAAACGAAAATAAAAAAATTTTTCAAAAGTGAACAAAAATTTATAATAAAAAAAATAAAATAATTTTAAAATTATTCAAATTTTATTTTAGCGTGTTAAATTAATTTTCAAATCTAACACGCTTTGAATTTTAAATAGCCGAGGCAAAATGCCTATGATGTAATTACATGTCTTCTTATTTGTGACATGAAAAGTGTATTATTATTTATTTACATCTTCACACACACACACAGCTTTTACTTATTCAACCTCCTCCTCTTTTTGTCTCTCGGTCTTACTTCGTTTCTTTAACCCCTCCCTCTTTACGTGTTCTCTTTTCTCTTCTTCCTCCGTAACATCTAACCCGCCTTACTGCAGTGGCCTACATTTTCACAAGGTATGAATGACAAATATATTTTCTTCGAGTATTATTGTGCATTTAGCCTCGGCTGCTGTTTCTACTATGGAGGAATAATAATAATAATAATAATAATAATAATAATGATTTTGAATCTGTTTTTTTCCTCTGCTGAATTTGTCTGACCCAAAACACCTCCCCCTCCTCTTCCCTTGCCACCACACACTTGCTGCCCCCTCCCCTTCCTTCCTCTGTTTCCTTTCCTGCACTCTGCATTGTAAAGTGCTTCTTTTTCTGAACTTGCTCCCCCCCCCTTCCTTCCTTCTTTCTGGCACTTGACCTTCTCTGCGAAGAGCGAGCCGACATCCCCCCTTTTATCTTACCACCTTCATACTATCGGGTGCTACCATCGAAGGGACGGCTACTTATCTTTCCTTCCCTTCTCGCCAATCTCGGGTTCACTTTGGAAATTAAAATTGCTTGCAGTTCAGTAGCCATCTTGTTTTTGGTGGGCGAACTGTTTTAAGTGTTAGGACTTCTTTCCAATGCATTTCACTTATTGTGTATTTTTTTTTTTTTTTTTTTTTCCTTCTTCTTCTTACTATTATTACGTCTACTATTATTCTTATGTCGTCTACGTCTAAAAAGCCAGCACCCAATGTGGATAAAACTAGCTCGACCTTTACGGGTCGATGACACATTTTTTTTAGTCCCATAAATGTCCACATTTTAAATTTAAACTAAAAACTAAAGAAAGGTTAAAAATGCAAAAAAAGAAAAAAAAGTTTCCAAACTTTTTTGTTGCTTGTTTGTTATAAAAATATTTTAGCGCAAAATGGCATGTCATTTCAAAAATATATTTATAATTTAAAATTTTAAGTATTTTTTTTTAAACGACAGTTAACTTGGGTACCTCCACTAGGTCGCGTAAAACAGCATAGAGCATGATTTTTAACAGCTGTAGTATTTTGTTTACACGGTAAGTAGAATTACTTAGATTGGTCCACTCATAAAAAAAAGTAGGGAATTTTTTTTTTTTTTAGGAAGTTTAGCATTCTTTAGGCCTTCTTTGAGCCGCGACACTTGTCAAAATAGAAAAATATTGATTTGTTATCGATCTAAGACGGAGGGGACCTGTTTATAATAACGATACACTTTACAGTATTAAATTGATCCCTGACTTTTACAGCGTTATCAGCTTTTGTGTTTTCGTCAAAATGTCTTATCTCTTGTCGCTCTTAGTAACTTTTTGTATCTTTTTTACCATCTCTCTCCTCATACCTCGCCATTAATTCACTCAAGCTCGCTAGGTAGGGACCCCTTCCAAATCGATAACAATAACAAATATAACATATTTTTCGATTCTGAAACTTGTCACGGCTAGAGGAAGGTCTACTCTAAACAATGCTAATCGATAAAAATTATTTTCTAAAAAAAAATAAATAAATAAAAACAAAAAAAAAATTTCCCTAACTTTTTATTTGTGGACCAATCTATTTAAGTAGTACCAATTAATTAAGGTTATCGGTGGAGAAACATGGGGTTAGTCTTTTTTAAGTGAATTTTTTTAGTTATGTGGACGTGCATGAGACAAACATTTTTCTATTTTCTACAATCTGCAGAATTCCCCCCACATAAAAAATAGTGGAAAATTGGGTTAAAATGGTGAAAGTTTATTTATTTATTTTTTTTTTTTCCCCTTTCTTACACAAGCCTTTTTTCCGTTTCTCTACTCTTTACCCTCTCTACAGAAATGTGCCGACCCGCCACACACAAACACCTAGGTAGTTTTCACACGTGTACGCAACCAACACCACCGACATCGACCCAGCCCTCCCATCCGGACTAAAGTTGCTGGCGAGATAAAGTGAGCAGTTATTGCTTCATAATTCCACTTGGCTGCTTCATTTGCAAGCAACCACCATTGGGGGCGCCTGATTTTTTTATTTCTTTTTTCCTCGCGCCCTCAGTCTGTGTGTGTGTATAAAAAATAAAAACTTTTTTTCTTCGTCTTCTAATCACTTGGCGAATTCAAATTCATTGTACTCTAAAGTTTGACTGTTTCTGTCAGTAGATTTAATAAACAAATGGTATTTTCTGTTTCCTAAACAAAAACAGCGATAAACTCGAAAAGGCCATTTATTATGAAATTGAAATTCCTATCAGTTAACTAATTTTTTTTTTTAAACCTTTGCCTTTCTGTAAATTTTATTGCTTTATATAAAAAAATAAATAAAATGACTGTCAAGAATGTTAAATTTTATTTCAAGCATGGCACATTCAAGTGCTTGGAGGGGAGTCATGATGTAGACTTGAAGGTCGGGGAATATGTCGGAAAAATATTTTTCTTTTAATAAAATAAGTGATTTTTAAAAGTTGTAATTTTAATCTACAATAACTGAAGCAATTAAAAAAAAACTTTAAATATATAGTAATTAAATTAAATAGACTTCCGATTTATTTAAAAAATTAATAATAGTTGCTATTTAAAAATGAAAATATTTCTGATTCCCCCCCTACCCTAACAAAGCGTAACTTCTTCCGACTTGAGCAATGGCGTCTATCATTTTTACAATGTTATATAAACTCTGAAGAACCCTTTTTTTTTTTTTTTTTTTTTTCTTTAATTGAAACTTAATGTCTTGAAGAGTTGTTAAAACCTAGGGCAAGTAGGAAATTCTGTCATCCAGGTTTAATCCGAATGGCCGAATTCCAAACACTAATAAAAAATAAAGAAAACCTTGTTACCTGTTAAATAAATCATTTGTATTTTATGTACATAGTCAACAAAATAGTCTTTACCGTAAACGGCATATAAGACACGGGTGTATAAGTCAGTTATGTGCCATGCGTGATATACTCTTAGGCGATCATGTATCTTTAAATGCATGACTGACAATGCAGATTTATTTTTCTCCGCAGTAGGTTGCCATTTCTTTCTGCGGTAGACCAGTTGCCATCCAAGGCTATAGAACCCGGTCTGCCCTTCTATTTACCCATAGAAGAATAGAGAAGAGAATTCATATTTCATACTTTTTCCAAGGGTATTATTTTAGCACGTAAGCGAATGTAATGGATTTGACTGGAATTCGAACTCCGCTCTCCAATTCCTCAATCCGAGCCACTATTCATTACTCCACCATATTGAAAATCAAGAAAAAATTCGCAATTAGTAAAATTATTAGTAAATGGTACAGCCTAGGCTTTATTTATGGGGTATTATTTTGGTTAAACAAGTCATGATTACAATTAAACGAAAAATAATAGGGAAAAAAAGAACATGAGCCTATAAAAACTTTTTATATCCAAGGGTAAGAAAACAATAAAAATCAGGCAATTATTACAATTGAGCAAGACAGTACAGTTACCATTAAAATTCAGTCAAAAATTTTCCTTTATAGGATCTGTACAACCTGCGTCTTGTAAACATCTTAGTGGAATAATAAGGATATAAAAATTCTGAATGTATTTCTATTTTCTACCAATGCAATCGGAAGTTATCGCAAGAAAAATATTAATGAAACAAATATATTTTACAAATATATAATCTGAATTTATTGCATATAATTTTAGTGAAACAAAGTACTAATATTAAACATGATGAAATTAAATATAATGAATATTATCAATGATAACACTTTCAATCTGCCTTTTAAATAATAATACAATAGGTATATGAAAGTTACTATAAAGTAATATGAGTTGCCAGGTAGCTAATGTCGGCCGACTATCATGAATTTTAAACCTACATTTGGTCTGTAAGACGCAGGGGAATTTTAAAAGATTTTTTTAGTAAAAAGGAAAAAAAAAATGCGTCTTATATGCCGTCAATTATGTAAGTTAGTCTTTTGCGGGTAAGTTGGCCGACAGTAAAAAGCTGTGGTTCAGAAATTACTTTTGCCATCAGCGAGGATTCGCTGACCATTTCTGCTGTTAGAGATGTATTCGTTTGAAGTCGCCGACCCATGTTTCTTTCGGCACGCGCTAGGAGTGGAGGAAGCCACATCTTTGTGTTTGAACGACTTGGAGACAGTGGCAGCTCTGCTGCTGAAAGTCGAAACCTGTGGGGTTTTATAAGAATTCCCTCACCGTACACACCGAATGTAGGCTCTAGAAAAATAGGGTTTCCTTTTAGTTTTCTATTTTGCTCAAATATTTCGCATGGTTAATTCCAAACCAATAGACACTTTGATATGAACAGCGTGTATTTGTGGAATGTTTTGGCATGTTTGTAACATTGTCAGTTATTGGTTAGAAAATAAAGTTTCGGTATGTTTTAATGTTGGGTATGTAATTATATTAATATGTGGGTATGTAATTATTTTGGAAATAAGGTTTCGTTTATTTCCTATAGTTGTAAACGTGTTTTACATACACCCAACCTTTTTTTTTTTTTTTTTTTTTTTAAGTAATTAAATGGTTATTTATTCGTAGTAACAATTACTATAAAGAAACGCCATATTCAGTTGATTAAATGTCCTTCAGTAAACTTAGACATCACTATTGTTTTTTCTTTTTCTTTTATTTTAAACTGAAATTTTGATATACTCGTCCAGAGATTAAAAAAAAAAAGCATGATTTACCATTAAGTCACAGGAAACCATACAGCAAACAAGGTTCAATATCAATATGCTTTTGTTTTCTTAACTCAAACTGAGCTCTGCTTTCTAGCAATGAATTTTTGTGGCTAAAAAAACATGCCTGATAAGAATGTGGTTTCTCAGATTAGGTTTGATTCCAGTCGGAAGATACATTTTCCTTAATGACTTTTAATCTTTAAGCTAGTAGATATAAATTTCAATTTTCACTATTTTGCTGAACAATTTTTTTCTTCCGTTTTCTTTCTTTTTTTTTTTTTTTTACTGAAAATTTAACAGGAATAAATAAATGGATTCTTTTTATTTTTTTAACGATACTAAAGTTTAAACAGATTGTCTACAATGTAATTCCACTAATTTGCTGAAAAAAAAGAAAAAAGGCCTGAAACTTAATAAAACAAAGTTTTGTCAAATTATGTATTATTAAGAGGGAAGACTACTAAAAATGATTTTCGGATTTTAATAGAACTTTTGGGACTTATTCACAAATGAATGGATTTTTGAAATTATTTGTAGAAAATTTTGGTAGAAATTCATTTTTTTTTTTTTTTTTTTTTTAACACTTTACACCCCCAATTTCATGAAATTTCTAGAAATTAAATTCTGGGCACCAAATCTTTTTTTTATTAATTAAAAGCAGGACTCCTTGAAGAATGTAAAATAAATGATTAATTTTTTTTTTTTTTTTTTTTTTTTTTTTTTTTTTTTTTCCAACTATTACTACTCTTTTCCCCAAAATCTGCTCTGAATTGTAAAATAAAAAACTGCAATGAAACATCTAATTAATTAGATAAGCTTTTAATTCCTTTTATAAATAATATATATTAAGGACATTATTGTCTGAAGAAAAAAAACTTTTCAATGAATAACGTACTTTTACAAGAATTGTTTTATATATATATTTATTTTAATTATGATAATTTATAAAGTTGCAAAATTGTTTTCAATAATTCTTCCAAACTCTATCCTCATTAGGTTAAGTGAAGACTACTAAGCAAAAATTGAAACGCTTAATAAAAATAATCACACCCATATATTTTTTTATGTGGTGTTTTTTTTTTTTTTTTTTTTTTTTTTTTTTTTTTTTTACATACCCATTTTGAAAGTATGGGTCAGCATAGTCAACATTCCTAAAATTAGATTACTGAGAATATTTCCAACATTTTTAAGATTACTGAGTACTTAAAAATTATATAAAAAGAGTTCACCCATCATTTTCTTAAATTATGTTTTAACAGATAAAGTCTGTGGAATAATAATAACACTGTCAACACCTTGTAAATCACTTGAGTGATCTATGAGCCTTGACAAACAGTTAATCACTGCTACTTTTTGATTTAAAATTCCATTTCTCTGTTATTTTCAACTTAAAGTAAATATTTGTTTTAAATCAGCTAATATTCCTCAAATGAAGTTTCAGAAAAGTATATTTTATTTTTGGAAGATTTTTAATAAAGAAAAATTCATTGTGATGACAGATGGTTAAAAAAAAAAAAAGGGACACTAATCAGCTATTTTTAGCCCCCCCCCCCAAAAAAAAGTGAATTGACTCCAACCAATAGAATTTCTTTCTTAAATGCACTACAGCATATTTTGCTTACTGGAAATAGTGAACTTAATCCTTTAACTTTCAATTAAAGCTAAAAATCAAAGCTTCAAGGAAGATGTTTCATTTATGATAATTCATTTAAACCTTAAGTATACCGAATAAGTGGAGGTACCTCCTACATCCATCGCTAGGGGTTGCTGAAAATAAATATTGATACATCCAAATAACAACAACAACAACAAAGATTGTAAAATAAACACTTCTTATTTATGTTTTCTTTCATTTAGCTAAAACTTATATGGAACTACATTCCCCATTCTTTTTCGTGTCCCATAAGGACGTGGGGGATCGTAGCCCTCCACAATTTCCTATCCTTCATAGCTTTTAGTGATGTTTGTCTTTTTACCATCTGTCCCACCTGCCATTCAAATAGGTGTACCCCCCATTGCTTTTGTTTTTATGTCTTGTGTGTCAAATTCTCCAAGCCATCCTTCCTCATGTGCCCCAGAAATTTCAGTTGTTTCTTTCTGATTTTAAATGACCTTCACTTACGCACTTTGTCCATGGTTTTCTCCTCATTGATGCATGTGGATAATAATAATAACAATAATAATAATAATAATAATAGTAATAAAGATTACAAAATTGACATGTCTGATTTATATGCATTGTTTCACTTTGGTAAAAGTTATATGGAACTACTTTCCCAAGATTTTTTTCTGTATGTTCCTTTAGGACATGGGTGATCATGGTTCTCCACACTTTCCTTTCTTTTGTAGCTCTTAGTTATGTTTGTCTTTTTACCATCTCTTCCACCCACTGTTTTGCCATCCATTTACACAAGCTCGTTAGGTGCATCCCCAGTCTTTTTTTGCCTTGTAAGTAACAAATTTTCCAGGCCTTTTCTTATGTGGCCAAGAAATTTCATCTGTCTCTGATTTTGAGTGTCCTTTTTGTTTCCATTTTCCTTAAGACTTCCTCGTTACTCACATGCTCTGTCCATGTTATTCTCAGCATTCTTCTGTAGAACAACATTTCTGTTGCCTCCAGCCTTCTCCTCATGAAAAAATAGTCCAGCATTCAATGCTTTATCAGAGGATTAATATTACATAGCAGTTCAGCACAGTTTTCTTTGTTTCTAACAAAATGTTTCCTGTTTCTTAATACTTGCTTAGTTCCTGGAAGGTATCTTTCTCTATTCTAATGTAAAAAATGAGATATTATGCAGTAGTCAGTACTCTTTTCTTTGTTCCTAACAAAATGTTTCCTGTTTCTTTGCTTAGTTTTTGAAGCTGGACTAAACATTCTTTCTAATCAGTTGTGGTCAAAGTCTTAACCCCTTTACCTAGCGTAGAGGAGTACTTGTCAGTTATGTGCCATGCGTGATACACACATAGACGATCATGTATCTTTCGATACATGACCGACAAGGCAGATTTTTTTTTCCCAGCAATAGGTTGCTATTTCTTTCTTCAGTAGACCAGTTGCCATCCAAGGCTCTAGAACCCAGTCTGTCCTGCTATTTACCCATAGCTAGGGGAAGAAGAGGATTCATATCTTTCTCAAGTGTATTAGCACATCAGTAAATGTAATGGATTTGAACTCAGCTCTCTGGTTCCTCAATCTGAGCTGCTATCCATTACTCCACCGTGCCTCCCAGGAGTAATTAAGCTAGTTAATAAAAAAGCACAAACAGTTGTTCTAACATGTAAAACTGTCAAACCAAATCTTTCCTACCTTAACTCATTCTTAGTTTTTCTAAGTACTGTTTGTTACAACTAAATAATTTTGTTTGCTTTCAGAATGTGAAATGCAACATGACCTGTAAGAATGTTGGCAAAACTTTAACAGTATCATTTAGAGCACAAGATTGTTGGCAGAGAAATCTGAGGTTTCCTCTTCTAATTTGGTTTGTTGTAAATTAATCTAATATATAAAGCTCAAAGTTTATGTATCCATTCAAAATGGAGAAAATTAGTTGTGTTCAAAAATATGTGGTTGTCTGTCCATGTGCAAATATTACATAAAAATTTAACTTGAAATAAATGTGATTTTTATTATTTAGATTTATCTGCATGTCTCTTAAACTTGGCCAACTTAACATGTTTTGTTTCAGGGAGATAAATAATTTGCATATATTTGCTTAATAAATTTTGTCTTTTTGCTGTCTTTTCTAAACCTTGTTCCGCAATCCATTCACTCAAGCTCCCTAGGTAGGTTATGTATTATTTACCTCTTCTCTGTGAGTATTAAGTTTTCCAAGTTCTCTTTTCTCATATGCCCTTGAAATTTCAACACTTCCTGATTCTAAGGTGTCCTTTTTACTTAGATATTCTCTAAAACTTTATTGTTGCTGACATGTTTGATTCATGGTATTCTCAGCATCCTTCTGTAGAACCACATTTATGTTGCTTGAAGTCTTTTTTCATCTCTGAGGAGGAGATTGTCCAGCATTCACAACCATATAGGAGGACTGATATTCCATAACAGTTCAGTACATTTTCATTTGTTTCTAATGAAATTTTCCCATTTCTTAATACTTTGCTTGGTTTTTGGAAGTTCTTTTTCCCTATCCCAATGTGTCTACGGATATCAGTGTTTCACTTTCTGTCTACTATTAAAACAATTCCCAGATATTTAAATTATTATACTTGTTTGAGTTTGGTATTTCCAATTTGCATGTGGGGCTGTTTCTTTTGCTAACAACCATACATTGTCTTCTTGAAATTGATGTTTAGTTCTTTCTTCTCACTTTCCTTCACTACCTTCTCTAAGAGATTTTGTAGTTTCCTTACCATGTCTGCTATCAACACTCTGTCATCTGCATATCTTACTTGGTTAAAATTGTGGCTGCCTATAATGAATCCTGGTAGGAAACCTAATTCTCTCAGAATCACCTCACTATATAGTTTGAACAAGTTCAGTGAGAAGACACATCCTCGTATTACACCTCTTTCTATTTTTGTATATTTACTGAATTAATTTTCCATCTATATGCAGGCAGCTTGCTGCCTGTATAGTTTCCAGATTATTCTAATATCCTTCTCAAATATACCAAGGTTATCCATCAGTTCTTTGTGACATACTTTTTCAAATGCTTTTATTGAATTGAAAAAAAAAAAAAAAAAAGATTCATTAATTTCTTTAAGTTATCAACACTAAAATATAAGTTGGCAGATAGAGACACTAAAAATGTTCCAACAAGGGAGGTAACTGAAATATAAAAAAACAAAAAAAACTTAAAGCTGATTTTGTTACTCCTGGGTATTTATCTCAAATTCTATTACAGATAGGTTTCTCATAATTTAAAACCCTCAAACTGGGTCACTTTTTTTTTTTTTAATTATAAAGGGATGACAAACAAAGTAATTGAAAATACCAATAAATTAGTATTTGGTAAAATTTATCTTTTTGCTATCTCTCCTAATCCCTGTTCTGCCAACCATTTACTGAAGCTTGTTAGGTAGGTTATGTACTAATTTTCTCTCTCCCTCTTTATTTCAATATGTGCTGTGAGCATATAGTAATTATACTAAGCACACCAGTTACATTTTCTAGGTGAAAGCACCTAATCTGGCATGATCAACTTGTTTTGAACAAGGCCCCATACGTTTAAGTCCTTAAACCAACGAGTATCGTATACACAATTTTATTCACAAACCTTGGGGTCAATCCACTGTATGGTCATCTTCCACATAAGACACATGGACAAACCTTTCAAACCATGACATATGGTAAACCTAAATAAGAAATATTAATAAGATGACAAAAGAATGGAATTGTTTGCTTAATATTTTAAAAACTTTTGATAGCTTGTGTTGAGGTAATTTTTTTTTTTTTTATCTTAATAAAAAGGTGGGAATTAGACTTTGATTATTAAAATCTTCTCTATTAGTAAAGTAAAAAAATTAATTGGGTAATTTAAAAGATTTTAGAACCCTTCCCTGGTATTTGTCTGTAAGAGTGGTCCCAAATAGAATGTGAATACCTCATAAGTATTGATGCTTTCTTTACAGATAAAATTATTTTGGTTATTTTGTTTGTTTTTTTTTTTGTTTTTTTTTTTGTTTTTTTTTTCACAAAGAATGCAAGTATGGTCCTGTCCTTCCAAAAATATGAATTATTTCATTTTAAAATTGTTAAATAATTTTATTTTAAATATTTAAAAAAAAAAAAAAAAAAATATAAGGAAAGCTAAATCACTATATAAAATTATTTCATTGTAAAATTGACACACGTGGACTGACAGAAATAAGATTTATAAACTATTTATTTTATTAGGTTAATGCAAAAATAATGTCGTTTTCTCACATATGTTACTATGTGAGAAAACGACATTATTTTTGCACCAACCTAATATAATAAAATTAACAATTACTAATTTATTATCATTTACAATATTTCTTTCAGACTTGTCCTCCTTTTTATTGCGATATTCACAACATTTCGGCCTTTTTTAGATGATATACATTGGAATTTCAGACTGAAGCCTTTATTTAGTTCTAATGTTGTTTTAATTCCATGTGCCATGCCTTTTTTGGATATCTCAGTTTCCATTGCCAGGTATTGAACTCACAACTGTTTGGGTCAAGTCACTCTTTGGATTACTCGACCATTACTTTTATCCACTAGGCTCTGTGTCTTTGGGGACATCAGTGAGTGAATTTTTGGGACTTACAAACCTAATGTCTCAGTAACCAGTTTATTTTTATGAGAGCTCGTATTACAATTTTTTTATTATTATTGTTATTGTCTAGCTCTCTGTGTTACTGGTTCTCTTGTTGTATTCTGTTTTATGCTTAGCCAACTTAGGAGATTTTTGTGGCCTAGCATATGCAATGATTCCTTAAGTTTTTGTATTTTCTAATGATGCTTTCTGTTTATTATATCAACCTCAACTGACAGGCAGCAGTGATCCCCCTTTTCCCTTTATATGGTCATCCAAGCCTGACTTTTTTTTCTTCATGTTACATCTTTACAGTGTTCCTGCAGTATTATCCTAAGAGAGCAGCCTGTTTCTCTTTTATATTTCTTGCCACAACTGCATTGGATTGTGTATTCACAGTCCTTAATCATGTTCTCCTCTATGGTTGGTCTTGCTCAGAAGAGATGTCTGCATAGTGTTACTAAATGGAATTAACTGAAACCAAGATATCCAAAAAGGTATGACACATGGAATTAGAACAATCTGTCCCCTGTAGATTAAATAAAGGGTTCGGTTCAAAATTCCAAGCTATATCACCTGAAGAAGGCCGGCATGTACAATGGCCAAAACATTGTGAATATGACAATAAAGATGAGAACAACAGTCCGAATGATGTAAATAGTTACAAAACCTCATCTCAGAAATATAGACAGATAATTTATAATCCTATTATAATTGTGCTTGTACCTCCATTTTTTTTTTTTTTTTTTTTTTTTTTTTTTGTTTGCACGACCATCACGCCCTGCCAATAACTAATAATGGCCTACATTGTTTTGATCATATGGAAAGTTGGGGAAACAACACTTAGTTTTAGTGAGAAAATAAAAGAAAGAAGGAAGATAAAAAGTTTTTAATGGCTTTTTCAGTGAAATGGATAAGTTTTCAATTTCATATCTCTTCATTTGTACCCCCTTCTTAAAATAATGACCAGCATTCATATTTATGATTGTTATTGCAGTGTTTTGTTAAAGTTGTTAAGCTCAAATACTTAATGATGTGATGGGGGAATTTCTATGGATATTTTATTGTCATAGAACTCAAGATCATTAACTTATGAATTAAGATTCATCAGAGTTATTAAAATAGGCAAACAGAAATTTTCATGTGTTAAAATTAGTAATAATAGTAATTGTTAAAAATATTTCTATTGAAATAACTTAATTTTATTTCTATCCATGTTGAAAAAAGTGTAGTGACTATGTTTGCATTCTTGGGGGTGAAAAAATAAATTCTAAACAAAATAATTTTACGCCTTATAAAAACACCAGTATTGCTGATGTAATCACTCGGGAAGATATTTTCTTTTTTTTTTTTTTTTTTTTTTTTTTTTTTTTGTTCCACTGGAAAGCAAGAAACTGGAAAAGAGACGAGAGAAAAAAAAAACTGTTATCCTAAAACTTATATTAGGTTGGTGCAAAAATAATGTTTTTTGATGTTAAAAAAATACGTCAAAAACGACATTTTTGCACCAACCTAGTAGTAATGTCTAGCAATTTCAATTTGTAAAAATGCTGAGACCTATCTGCCAATCTAGTTCTTTGTCTGCTATGTCCCCTCAGGATGTAGGTGATCATGGCTCTTCACAATTTCCTGTCCTTTGTAGCTCTTAATAAATTTTGTGTTTTTATTATTTCTCTTAAACCTTATTCCACTATCCATTTACTCAAGTTTACTATTAGGTTGGTGCAAAAATAATGACGTAATAATGTCGTTTTTTGACGTCTTTTTTAACGTCAAAAAACGACATTATTACGTCATTATTTTTGCACCAACCTAATAATTATGTTATATGTTGTTTTCCTCTTTCTTTCAATCTGTCCTGTGAGTCAGATTTTCCAAGCCCTCTTTTCCTCATCATGTGCCCTAGAAATTTCATCTCTCTCTCTTCCTGATGTTAAGTATTAGTTTCCTCTTTGTTTCCATTTCCTCTAAAATTTTGTTGTTGCTCATGTATTCGGTTCGTGGTATTCTTAGCATTTTTCTGTAGAAAGACATTTCTGTTGCTTCAAGTCTCTTCTTCATCTCTGAGGAGATTGTCCAGCATTCGTTGCCATATAGGAGGAAATATATCATGTAACAGTTCAGTACTCTTTACTTTGTTTTTGTTGGTTCAATTCTCTTCATCTGTGAGGAAATTGTCCAGCGTTCACTTCCATATAAGAAGATGGCCAATATTACATAACAGCCCAGTACGCTGCTTTTGTTTGCAGCAAAATTTTTCTGTTAATACTTTTTACTTTTAAAACTTTAAAGTTGTGATACTAAAGAGAAACGCTCATCAGAATTAGTTACCATGAAGATATTTATGTATTATTTCATATTCCTAATGTTTAACCTCTACTTAGTTTTGGGGTTAAGTTATGTAAAAATACTTTATTAAAAGTTAGTCCTCCTTTTGGAGGACTAACTTTTAATAGAGTATTTTTTTCCATAATTAGGTTACTGATATATAATCTTGACTTCAGAAACTTCCTCCACCACCCTAACATAGCATTCTTGTGCCTTCTCCATAAAAACTAGTGACTGAAACCAAGATGCCAGGCTATGACCAATAATATTGCAGATTCTGCGTTGTATTTTATCAAGAATCTTTAAATACATAACAGAAGCACCAGACCAGATGTGACGGCAATATTCTATGCATAGATGACTAGTAGGCTTATAAATATATAGAAGATGGATTCTGGTGAGATAAATTGTCTAGTATAAAACCGGTGTAGAACAATCATGCAGTCAAGATAAACACTCAATTGTGGAGCAAGCTGAGTGAATAATAACTCAACCTTGAGAAAGAGCTATTTATGGTGCCATGGAGCATCTCGTGCTAAAGTGGGATAGTCCATTGCTTGGGCTGTGATTGGTTGCTGGTACATGAGTGGAGGTATTTCTGTATAAATACCAGCTTGATTCATCAGTTAGTTTGCAGGGTTTGTATTGACCGCAGCGAGGTCAGCCCCCGGCCTTCGGGCTGGGTTGAGACCGCGGCAAAGTCTAGTTTGGACCATATCAGGACATGCTAAGACAAGCTAAGACCAATTTGGACTAAAACTTGATTAAGCTTGGACATGTTATGACCAATATTTGACCAGTGACCCTCTGCGGAAACGCTCGGGTTTCCCACGAAAAACGACCTTGTGTCACATCTTGACCTCGTGGGAGTCAAGTAAATACCGCAGGGTTTGTATTGACCGCAGCGAGGTCAGCCCCCGGCCTTCGGGCTGGGTTGAGACCGCGGCAAAGTCTAGTTTGGACCATATCAGGACATGCTAAGACAAGCTAAGACCAATTTGGACTAAAACTTGATTAAGCTTGGACATGTTATGACCAATATTTGACCAGTGACCCTCTGCGGAAACGCTCGGGTTTCCCACGAAAAACGACCTTGTGTCACATCTTGACCTCGTGGGAGTCAAGTAAATACCGCAGGGTTTGTATTGACCGCAGCGAGGTCAGCCCCCGGCCTTCGGGCTGGGTTGAGACCGCGGCAAAGTCTAGTTTGGACCATATCAGGACATGCTAAGACAAGCTAAGACCAATTTGGACTAAAACTTGATTAAGCTTGGACATGTTATGACCAATATTTGACCAGTGACCCTCTGCGGAAACGCTCGGGTTTCCCACGAAAAACGACCTTGTGTCACATCTTGACCTCGTGGGAGTCGAGTAAATACCGCAGGGTTTGTATTGAGTTACAACCTGCTTTATTTTTGTCTGCCAGCTGGACGCTCGCTGGGACCCTTATGCCGGTAAGTGCTGTTTATTGTATTGTTATTCTACAACCGGGAACTTCTCTGTTTTCGCTGTGGGTGTTATCAAGACTGAATTCCAAGCACTTCATAGATTAAAAATTAAGAAACTGGTGTTACAGTATTATTATTTAAAAAAACAACAAAAAAAAAAAACACCAGTAGCTAAGAATTTCTATATGATAGTTGTAACAAAACGTTGCTGTAAGATCTTAGCAATCCCACATATTAAAATTTTTTTTTTCTTTTTTTTAAGGAGTGGAAATTGTTATCGTTTCAGTTGTCCTTCTCCTGGATTGTTTACCAACCACAGCTTTCCTCCTATTTAACCCTTAGTTGGGGGGAAAGAAGAGATTGATTCATATACTTTATCCAATGTTATTTGCATGTAAGTGAATGTAATGAGCTTGATTACAATTAGAACCATGCTCTGGAATTTCTCATTCCAAGCCACTGACCATTATACCATCTGTAAATCTTTTGTGACCACAAAGTTCATTGGTGGGGTTGGGGAGTGATGTAAATGCTATCTAGCTACTGAGTTGCAGCTCCTCTGCCCTCATCATCTTGGTGCCTCAATTGCATGAATTTAAGTAAACTACTAGATTGACGACTGGGGCTTTGTTTTATTGATAAGATAGCTAGATGTAATACTAAATTCTTTTATAACAGTTTTTCTTGCACTTCTCACCTGTTGAACTCTTTCAGTTTGCTGCTTCCTTGTAAAAATTTAAATGCAACGTCAATCGCCATCTTCTGTCTTCCAGAAACCTGTTCTTTTATTGTCCTCCTTCTTTAATAAAGTCTTGTCATTCCCTTTCATTCCCAGTAACCCATTTGCATCCTAGTGACATTATCGCCTTACTTGGGGTGAAATGATTAAAAAAAAAAACAACAAAAACATATACAACTTATTTACCAATACTATAAAAAATGACTTCTTGCCTTTTAGTTTCTTTCTGCTTATTAGGTTTTTTACTTGTGAGTCCTTAAATATAATCCCCCCCCCCAACTATTACATTCATGTATAATATTAGGTTGGTGCATAAATAATGTCATTTTCTCACATATGTTACTATGTGAGAAAACGACATTATTTTTGCACCAACCTAATTTGTGTGGAGGGGGATCAGTTTAATATTCTATAATAAAAGAGAACCATTCATTAATACAAATTTACCTATACTAAAAGAAAAAGTCCTTTTTAATATTGTAAGTCCTTTAATTTTGTATATATGAATGTTTAAATATATTTACACTATTGGACTATTGTTGCCATCTTTGTCACAACATTTCGGCTGTTGTACACTCCGGCCTTCTTCAGGTAGTTGGAATCTCGAATTCTTCACTGGTAGACTGTTCTAGTTCCAAGTACCATATCTAATGGATGTCAGTTATCTCCTGTTAATTCCCCTCTGAAAGTTCTTCACTACCTTAACCAGGTATTGAACTCACACTCTGTCACTGGATCTAACTAACACCTTTATCCAATGTGCCATGTGTCTTTTAGGACATCTGTGTATGAATTTCTGGGAATTATAAACCTAATGTCTTCAGCAACCATTTTTTTACCAGCAACATTGTGATAAACATAGCACCAAAGATGAGGACAATAGTCCGAAAAATGTAAATAGTGTACATAATACCTCATCTCAGAAATAGACAGATACTTAAATATATTTCTTCCAATTATTATAGTTTACTTATGTAGTGTATCTATACATTATTCATTTGAATAGTCTGCCATTATCATAACACACTTGTCAACTGGTGTTGCCAGTACAAGGGAGATAAACACATCCTATATACTAGTAACGTTAATCTTTTGACATTACAGACGTACAATACTTTGGAAGATACCTGTTTAAAAGTATAGATGAAACTAATTTGCTTTTCATTAGTGTCAATTAATTAACTTTGCTATTAAATGAATTAACATCACTCTTGGCCAAGCTACAATGCTTATCAACTTCCGAAGCTTCACTAAACAATGAAAAGAGTACTAAATCTGTTTTCCTGTATGACAGTGAGTGCTGGACAATTTCCTCAAAGATGAAGAAGAGCCTTAAAGCAACAAAAATATGGTTCTGCAGAAGGATGCCGAGGATACCATGAACCAAACATGTGAGCAACAATGAGGTTTTAGAGAAAATGGTAACAAAAAGGACACTTATACTTAACATCAGGAAGAGACAGTTGAGGTTTCTGGGGCAAGCAATGGATTGTAAATTTTAACACCTTCAAAACGAAACTGTTTTCATTTAATCACCATAGAGAAGTTTTTCTGCCTGCTGTCAGAATGGGTAATGCTAAACTCCAGGAGAACAAAACTTTGCGCCTTCTTGGGCTCACATTATCAAGTGATATAAAGTGGCGTTCAGTATATTGAATCATTTGCTATTGCTAAGAAAGTTGGTTTGCTGTGTCGTGTCAGGCAATTTTTCTTGTCAGAATTTACTTTGTACATTTCTAGATTTACCATTTGTCCTTACATTGAATGCTGCTGTGATATCTGGTCTGGTGCTCCTGCTGTATATCTCGAGGTTCTTGACAAAATTCAAAGGCGGCTCTGTAATGTAGTACAAAGAAGAATCTGCAATGCTATTGGCCCAGACCTGGCATCTCGACTTCAATCATTTTTGACCAACATGACCTGTCTTTCCTCTGTTTTTTTTCTACAGATATTTTAACAGCAATTGACTCATTTTCATTAATGTCTCTTATTTCTTGCCTGGAGAATTCTTTTCTAATTTTTTGCTTCTCTACTACCCACAAAAAATTTAAATGTAACATCAATTGGCATCTGTCTTTCTGAACTCTATTCTTTTATTCTCTTTCCTCACTTCTCACTAAAGTTTTGTTATTCTTTTTCTTTTCCTGAACCCCCTGCATTCTATTGGCATAATTGCTTTGCCTAGGTGTGAAATTATTACAAAACAATCCAAACTGCAATCCTCTTTTTCAGTCTGTTTCCAGACATCCAGGCTACAGAACTATTTTTCTCTCCCCTATCCAACAGACATTCAGCGTAATATATTCCTTTCTGATATCAGAATGCTGGAACTACCAGATTTCCTAAAATTTGGTTGGAAGTGTTTTCTCCCCTTTTCTCTGAGTGACTGATAGAAGAACTACAAATTCTTGTTGGGATTTAGTGTGTGACCAAATTTTGGAAATTCTCCACAATTGTATTTGTGAAACTAAGTCCTTGTTCATTCATACAAATTGTGGTTATTAAGTCCTGTTAATAAAACGATAGTTGAAAAATTAATTTTGTTACCAAGTTCTCTGGTCTTTTAATTGTTTAAGGAAATGTTTCGAAACAGCTGTGAAGGGGAGTGAATTTACACTCCTGCTCTTTTGTAATAGATGGTAGTGAGAAAGATAATAGGAAGAAGGGGAGGAGTGATCTGATGACCACTTCTAATACAAGGACACTGCTTATTCTTCGAATTTGTGTGTGAGAGAGAGAGAGAGAGACTTTTAAAGACTTATGACTTCCTTTACATTTTGTAGTGCTTAAATACTCCTCCCCCTCCTCTCCCTCCTCCCCCCATCCTCCCTCCTCTCCCTCTCCCTCCTCTCCCTCTCCCTCCTCTCCCTCTCCCTCCTCTCCCTCTCCCTCCTCTCCCTCTCCCTCCTCTCCCTCTCCATCCTCTCCCTCTCCATCCTCTCCCTCTCCCCTCCCTCATCTCCATCCTCTCCTCATCCTCCCTCCCTCTCCCCCTTCTCCTTCCCCTCTCCCCCTTTTCTCTCTCTCATGTCACTCTCTCCCTCATATCGCTCTCTCTTTCTCACTCGTGTGTATGTATACACACACACAAGATATATATATATATATATATATCTTTTGTGTGTGTATATATATATAATCTCATGTTTAACTTTACATGTTACAAATACACAAATGCATGAAGCTGGCTGTTGTAGACTTTTCCTTTTATTATTATTATTATTATTAATAGTAGTAATATTAGTATTGGTTATTTTATCTTTTTGTAGTTGTCGTTGCATTCTTGGCCAAAGGCTGAGTCACTTATTTACTTCATACATTCAAAGGCAGGAAGGAAGTAGAGACTGTATTTCAGGATTTGTTGTTCTTTATCCCCCCCCTCTTCTTGGCAATGAAACTGGGAATTTGACAGCTGTGGAATGACGCATCCAGGATGTCGTCTAACTGGCTTTAATCCTTTACTTGCTGCTTCATTTTAACTTAAAATTTTTATTCTAATTTTTCAGCTTGATCAGCCCAATGTAAAACTTGCTTCAGTTAAGCAGAGTACTAGGTTTGGTTGGCTTCTTTTAGAGATAGGCCTTGGCCCAGTATGCTCTTCTACAAGACTAATTGTTAGATGCGGCAGCTAGGTGTGCTTGATATATCAATGTGGATCCCTCTCCCCAGGTGGAGTGGGACTTCTTGTTTACTTTTAAGATACCAACACTACAGCACTGGAAAATGGATTACTCATAAAAAAAAAATAGGGATAAACCTTTAGAATTGACTCCTGTTCATAATATAGATAATCTCAAATCAGTCTCTGATTTTTTTTAAAATAGTTATCGCTCCAGTAAGTACTTGACTCTGCCTCTTAATCTACCTTTTACAAGAGTTTGATCAGGAAATGGAATACTTCTGCCATGTACATTATTTACATTACCACCTGAAGAAGGCCGGAGCGTACAACGGCCGAAATGTTGTGATAAATATGGCGACAAAGATGAGGACAATATTCCGAATAATGTATATAATACCTCATCTCGGAAATATAGACAGACTCTGCTGCCATGTATGGATGGGAGCTGCCCAATTTTTACTTTCCAGTCTTGATAGAATCTAAGAATGTCTCCACATCCTTGTGGGTGACAAATTATTTTCCATCCTGCAATCCCTTTCTCACAGATGAAAGATCACAAGTCTCTCTCTGCTCTATTGCTATTTCCTTGGAAAGTGTTCAATTGAACTATATTTAATTCCACCAGCTTCACTTTCACCAGTAAAACCTTCCATGCCCATTGTAGCATACTACCTTCATCCACTTCATATTCCATTGATGAGATGTAAGTTCCACTCAAGCAGCTTCTTCTAAGAAACAGTTCCTTTGTGGAAATGACTCCCAAGTCTCCTCGATCACTACAATCTTAACCTGGGGTCATTCATTATCAACTGTACTTCTTACTCTGTAACCGTATTAACCCTGCCTGCAGTGGCTCTTGGGCCTTGTACAGGGTGAATATTAATGTAAAAAAAAAAAAAATATTGGTGGAAAATCCCTAATGGTAGGATTTATTTATGATAGACATTTACAATCTCCCTCTGTTATGAAGCCAAAACTAAATTGTAATGTAGTAAATAGAAATCTTTTGCAAAACCTTATTTAAAAATTGAGAAAAAAAACACAATAGTAGTACATAGTTTTCAATAAGGGGAGCATAGCTTTTGGATTCAGACATTTTATAATTAAAAAAACAAAGTAAAACATTTTATCATGAGGCAGACCCTGTTAAATTACATCTTTACTTCAAATTTTGGTGGTTCACTTTTTTAATTTTATTTTCTAATTTTTTTTTTTAAGAATTTTCAATTTGACAAATAAACCATTACCCATTAATGTTCACGATCCCCCAAATGGGTTACAGGTAGAAGCATATAATTCACACCACTAGTGTGAACAGACGTAAATATCAAATTTTTCTTAACTTAATTCTTCATTTAATGATTGAATAAGCTCCTGGTGAGTTCTATGACAATAATAAAATATCCATAGAAATTCCCCTATCACATTAAGTATTTGAGCTTAACAACTTTAACGAAATGTTGCATAACTATCATAAATATGTGCTGGTTGTTATTTTAAGAAGTAAGGAGGTACAAATGAAAAGATATGAAATTGAAAACTTATCCATTTCACTGAAAAAGCCATTAAAAACTTTTTATCTTCCTTCTTTCTTTTATTTTCTCACTAAAACTAAGTGTCTTTTCCCCAACTTTCCATATGATCAAAACAATATAGGCCATTATTAGTTATTGGCAGGGCGTAATGGTCGTGCAAACAAAAAAAAATGGAGGTACAAGCACAATTATAATAGGATTATAAATTATCTGTCTATATTTCTGAGATGAGGTTTTGTAACTATTTACATCATTCGGACTGTTGTTCTCATCTTTATTGCCACATCTACATTTTGGCCATTGTACATGCTGGCCTTCTTCTGGTGATATAGTTTGGAATTTTGAACCAAACCCTTTATTTAATCCACAGGAGACAGATTGTTCTAATTCCAGGTGTCATGCCTTTTTGGATATCTTGGTTTCAGTTAATTCCATTTAGTAACATTATGCAGACATCTCTTCTGAGTAAGGCCAACCATCGAGGAGACATGATTAAGAACTGTGCATGCACAATCCACTGCAGCTGTGGCAAGAAATATAAAGGAGGAACAGTAATAAAAAGTAGATACAAATGAAAAGATTTGAAATTGACAACATTTTCAGTTTCACTCAAATCACCGTTAAACACTTCTATCTTCGTTCTTTCTTTGTTTCATTCATTCATTTATTTCTTTTTTTTTTTTTTTTTTTTTCACTGAAACCAAGTAACATGTTTTTTTTTTTTGTTTTTTTTTCTCCCATGCCATCAAAGCAAAATTGCCCATTATTTATGTGGTATTGGCAAGAGATGTTAACTATTTTTATCTTCCCTTCTTTCTTAGTTTCTAGACAAATCCCCGTCGTACAAACATCTCTCTTAATAATTTAAGAATAATTCAGAAAATTTATTTTATTCATGATAACTGGATTTTTTGGCAGTTGCCTTACTCAGTTTCCGTCATTCGATCCTGTGTGTCTGCAAAATGGTGAATTTATTGCTGTCACCATGACTTCTTGGCTGGAATCAAAGTGTAGTATCTGCCCTCAGGCAAATAAACTATATTTCTTTTTTTTTTTTTCTCCCCTCTCTCCTTTCTCCACTCAGTAAAGCAAGATCAGAATTTGCCTTTACCCATGTATTTTTTTATCTAATAATTTATAGAAATGGTTTAGCAATCTGTCCCTCATCATGCTTCCTATGATAATCATAGGTAGATCAAATGTATGAAATTTTTTTTTTTTTTTTTTCACTATCTGAGAATAGCTTACTTGGCTCTTATAGAAACTGTTGCATAGTCCCCTCCCCAGTTTTAAGAAGCACCCAGGGCACAGGCCATATATTAAGTACACAACTGTATCTAAAAATATTTTTTCCTATTTTGAATTGTTTCTTTGTCTTAGAATATTAAAACTAGTAAAATTGGCAGCCAAGTATACGGAGCAAATATACTTGTAATATATGGTTGGTTGATTTGAATTAATAATAACTTTCTGGTCATATTAAACTGGTTTTCCTGCTTTTACCAGATAGTATTCTTTTCCTTGTCGCCTTTCTTCTTTCCCTTGTCGCCTTTCTTCTTTCCCTTGTCGCCTTTCTTTCCCTTGTCGCCTTTCTTTCCCTTGTCGCCTTTCTTTCCCTTGTCGCCTTTCTTTCCCTTGTCGCCTTTCTTTCCCTTGTCGCCTTTCTTTCCCTTGTCGCCTTTCTTTCCCTTGTCGCCTTTCATCACAAAACTTTGACATTTGCATCTGTAAACTTAAATATCTTGTTGAGATGTAAAAAGAAGAAAGTATAAAGTAACTTGTAAAAGCCGCAACAAACTCTGGAAACCTGATAAAAGTCTATGTTGATTTTTTTTTTTTTTTTTTTTTTTTTTTCTTTTTTTTTTTTTTTCTTTTTAAAAAAGAAAGTTTAATTCACCATATATAAAAATAAATATTATAAAAGTAATATAAAATATTATGTAAAAATCTCCTATTCTATTATATTTGTTCACAATATCCGAAATGGATGTTGGTTGTGTGACAGTAAAGGTTGAACCTTCCTACCAAAAAACCCATACTTTTTTTTTTTTTTTTACAGTTACAGATAGTTACTAAGCAGCAATCGGGTAAAATGGCCTCTGACATGAAATGTATGTAACAGATGTCTATCATTGGATATGTGCAGAAAATGTCACCTGTTTGATGTCCATCAACACTCTCTCTCACCCTCTCTCTTCCCCAACTCTCCACACTCTCCCCTTATTTTCCCAGTGTTTTGTTTTTTAAATTTTTAACTTTTTATTTCATTCTTCTGACCACAAATCTGAGAGGAGGTGGTTTCGTAGTTGCTTTAGTATTTAAAATTAAACAAAAATGCCCCTAGCTCCTTTTTTTTCCCACCCAAATTATTTAAAAAAAAATCATCATTATCATAATAATAACAATTATAATAAACAAACTTATTAATATATTAAAATTTTAAACAGTGTTGGATTTAGACTTGGTCTGTTCCTGAACTGTATAAATGCTTGGTGATCATTTGTTTATTTTTGGTTTTGTTTTTTTTTTTTTTCTTTTTTTTTTTAAAAAGACAGAATTTAAAAAGAACAGCTTGAATTTTATGGTGATTAAAGTTTAAACACCACAAAATAATTAAATAAAAACCTGGAAATTTGTAATGCCATAAAGAATTTCAGCTCAATGCAAGTTGAATTTGAATCTCTTGGTTGTGTAGACATATCCTTCTATGGCAACACCTAAAACAATCTTGACTGAAATTGAGCACCAGGCTAATGCAATTTCAAACATATAGAACTGATATTTTCAGGAGATTCCATGCAGAGTGCTAAATATTAATAACAACTGGTGGTTAGAATATTTTTTTTGTCAGCCTAAATTGGATCACAAGCCGATATTCTAGGTTACCGAAAAGAAAGTAGATAAGCCTTGAGGTTGTAATCATTTTCAATTTTTTTTTCTTTCTTCTTACCAGAAGATCCCGAATGAGCAGAGATCAAATTTTATCATTGTCTCTTTCTGAATTGTACATATCTGGCTGCTGCTACTTCAGTTACATAGGATCACTGAAGTTAAGCAATGTCAGTACCTAGATGGATGACCACTTTAGGATACCATGTGTGGGTGGTGTGGCTTACAGCCATATCACGTTGAAACCCCGGTTCCAATACAATCATCGAATTTAAGCAGTATCTAGCCTCTTCAGCTACACTGTCCGTTCTATGTTATGTATATAGTGTTCAGTATTTACATTGTTTTATGATGTCCTGCACTAAAAATGGACATGAAAATTAAGGCGTAAGAACAGCCAAGGATCACTCGGGTTATTTTAACAAGAATTCTTTTTTTTTTTTTTTTTTTTTTTTTTTTTTTATACATTTTGCCTTATTTAATTTATGTCTTTTGAGTTTGTATGTAATATCACCAGGTTTATGCTTAATTAAATTAAAGAAAGAAATAAACAAAGGTAGATCTAACCAAGAAAGTTATTGTACTCTCCATGTTGCTTGAAGAAGGCCAGAGAATGCATCAGCAAAAACATTAATTTCTGGAATAACAAGTGTCTAACACAGTGGTTTTCAACCAGGGTTCCATGGAACCCTAGTGTTCACCAGTAAAGCCCAGGGGTTCCACAAGAAGTTACACAAGCACTATGATTGACAGTAATTTTTAATTCTCCTGTGCAGATATGTCTGTTTAGGTACCTCCACTAAATCAATAACAAAACAGCATAGTATGAATAAAAATAGGTCCCAAACTTAAAATAAATGTAATCCATTTAAACTGAAGTTTTTTTTTAATATGTGTAATAACCGTAGAAGCAAGATTAAAATTGTATTTGTACATATAAAATATTTTTAGAGTTTGTCTTTGTATTTTTTTGTAAATAAATCTGAAGATGAGCATTTTCATTTTATTTTAATAATTGAAAGCTTTTTTTTTTTTTTTTTTGCATAAGACAATTAATTTACTGCAGGGGTTCCTCGAGCCACTAGAATGTTTCCTTGTGGTTCTGCTCCAATAAAAAAGTTGAAAACCACTGGTCTAACATAAGTCTGAAATCTGAAGGGACAGCTGGAATAATTGCAACATGGCTAGTGTAATTAGATTAGGTGATTTGTATGAAATCAATTGAAATACCACCCCCATCTCTCTCCACAAATACTTAAATTAATACTTACAACAGTCATGAGCAAACTGTGAAAGCGCCCTCCCCCGGCTACATGTGACCTGTTTTTTTTTTTCTTCTGATTAACATAACTGATTTCATGAGGAAAATAATGTTTCTTAAAATTTGGTCTGTTTTCTTTTGTCCTCACTTGTTCACTCACACTTTCTCATACGTAAACAATGATTAAATGCAATGTTTCTTGAATTTTTAAACTTTTGTTGAAGGAATAGATTTTATTTTAAATCATTAGCATTTTTTTTTTTTTTTTTTTTTTTTCACTGAGTAAGGTCACATGTATAAATATCTTTTGCTTTAGAAATGAGAAACGTTCATAATATTTTTTTCACTGGAGAAGAAATATATTTTTTATTTAAAATTATTATTTTTTTTGTGTCTTTTCAAACAAAAAAAATTCATCTGTGTTAATATTTATACCTAGACTTCAATTTTTTAATTATAGAAAAATCTTTTTTCGAAAGAAAGAAAAAAATCAAATTTCCACAATTTCTAAGGTCGGCATATTGAAAATGGCTGAGGCGCCTTCAACAAAAAATTATCTTGAATTTTTTTTTACTAGTGTGGCCAGCCTTATGATGAGCCATATCTCATGCTGCCCACTGATCGGAAAAGGTTGCCCATGCTTGTCTTATAACTGTATGCAGAATTTAAATACGGTTTTTCATTTCATTATCTGTAAGGACGAGTGTAATTAATTAGAAATTATCACAATAACAATGCTATAAATAATATATGTATAATATATAACAATACATTTTTTTTTCTTTTATTCTATGTATTATGACCTAACCAAACGTGGGTTCCTTTATTATCTGCGACTTCTTAGGAAAGATAGTGGAATGGTTTCCTATTTCCTTCACTGTGGTTTGGAATTCAGTTTTTCCTTTGTAGACATTTTAGCCCATATTTGGGAGAAAGAGACAGTATCATACCCTTTAGTGCAAAATTGAATGGAATAAACTTTGCTGGATTTGGAATTTGGTTTACCAAGTCTATATAATTTTTCATTAGCTATGTTTATTTTTCACAAGCAAATCAAAGTGTAAAAAGATGTAGAAAATCAGCTATTTAATTCATAGAGAAAAAGATGAACTTGTACGTTTCCCAAGTGAAGTGAATTTTTTTTTTTTACAAATAAATCTGGAAGACAACCATGGACAATATCTGGTTCTGACCCCCTTCCCCCCACTAAAAAAAAAGTTATTGCACATTATCTTTTTCCAAATGTTTCCCATGTCATTTTAACATGGAATTTATCCAAAGTCAGTTTCAAAATTAGTTGGAACCAAATTTTTAAAGGTCTTTGGGGTAACTTCAGTTTTTCTATTCATATGACATAGTCATGTAACCTTTAAGAATGTAAGAATATTTTTTTTATGAATGATACTTCCAGTTCTGGTTTATTTGATGTGGGTGAATGACACTTCCAGTTCTGGTTTATTTGATGTGGGTGAATGACACTTCCAGTTCTGGTTTATTTGATGTGGGTGAATGACACTTCCAGTTCTGGTTTATTTGATGTGGGTGAATGACACTTCCAGTTCTGGTTTATTTGATGTGGGTGAATGACACTTCCAGTTCTGGTTTATTTGATGTGGGTGAATGACACTTCCAGTTCTGGTTTATTTGATGTGGGTGAATGACACTTCCAGTTCTGGGTTATTTGATGTGGGTGAATGACACTTCCAGTTCTGGGTTATTTGATGTGGGTGAATGACACTTCCAGTTCTGGTTTATTTGATGTGGGTGAATGACACTTCCAGTTCTGGGTTATTTGATGTGGGTGAATGACACTTCCAGTTCTGGGTTATTTGATGTGGGTGAATGACACTTCCAGTTCTGGGTTATTTGATGTGGGTGAATGAGCTTATAAGTGGAGGTCTTTCATTCAGGTACTTGTATTTGTTGATTGGTGTCAAAATTAAACCAATCCCATGGCTAAATCAGTTGTTGCTGAAACCTGCTTCAGTGCAATCCGTTTACTACCATTCACTGACTTGACATATAAACTATACCACAAAAGTCAGCAACTCCTGACTAAGTTATTTTGAAGTGTTTCAACTGTTAAGCCTTTTATGGTTTCTTTTTTCTTTTTAGCCATTGACCAAATCACAAAAATTAAAATAAAAACTTTTTGTTGACTATAAAACTGAGTTCGTTTTCCTTTCATTCAATTCACTTTTTATCTTATTTCTTTTGTCACACACATGTGACAAAATCAGAATTTGTGTCTGTCTGTTTATGTGTGTGACTGTCTATTGTTCTTCAAGATCTATTGGCAAATTTTATTCTAGCTTAATTTCTAAATGTTTTTCTTTGACTTGCTATGGTGTGAAATTGGTAACTCCTTTTTATGGGCAATTATGTTTGGATTGTGTGCCATACTGATGCATGAAACATTCTCCATATTGACCTATAGTGAAATCTTATACAGTGTAACCCGGATATAAGAGAGTTGTCGGGACCGGAGGAGAAGTCTCTTATATCCAGGTTTCTCTGTATAAGCCAAATTACAAAAGTAATTTTAGAAAGTTAATACCAAAAAAATTTTTTTTTTTTTTTTTTTTTTTAAATGACTTCATGTTAGTTTATTTATTTATTTTTTTCATCCTTGGAACTCCATTGACAATCCCTTTCCACACTGTTTGGTCCTTGCATTACTGTCCCAGATTCCCAATGTCCAACCCTGAGTCCTGAGATATAGTGTCTGGGAAAGTAAATTTTTGTGAGAAGACACTTCCAGTGGGATACCATAGGAGTAAGGATGAGATGATTTCCCTGTCCATTTGGTAGGTAGGTAGATAGATTCATCATCATCAACTGCTAAGCTTGTCACATATGTTGTATTCGTTGTCGTCGTCCTCCTCCTCCTCCCTCCTTATGGTTGGTCAGAACACCATTGACAATCACTTTCCACAGTGTTTGGTCCTGTATTGCTGTCTCCAGATCCCAAGTGTCCAACTCTGAGTCCAGAGCTATGATGTCTGGGGAAAGTCAATTTTCACGAAGACACTTTCAGAAGGATGTCATAGGAGTAAGGATGAGACAATTTCCCTGTCTGCTCAGTGGCTGGCAAACTGTAATCGTTTTTGTTTGAGCTTAAGAAAGATTGGTCTCAGTTCCCCATAAATTGTTTTAAGTATTGCATGGGATCTCCAACTGATGTTCTGGATTTTTCTAAGTAACGTAGTTGTCACTACAAATTTGGTAAGTCCGTGAATAGTCATTGAAATGAATAAATTGGTGTCATTGATTTGTCGGTTATTTCAATTGAAAACACTAAAAAAGCATAATAGAGATTAAATGAATAAGAAAATAAATTGAATGTGTGGGAGGGGGGAAAGAAAAAAAAAGTTTTTCTTTGAAATGCTTTCCTGGGCTGCAATCAAATTGACTGCAGGCCAGATGTAGCCAACAGGCTGTAGTCTGCAGACCCCCCCCCTCCTTACAAAGGCTTGTCCTAGATACAGGAAGATAAAAAGGAGGTATTAGAAGTGACTCATCCTGCAAATACCAACACTTCAAATGTGGGACAAAATTTAACCTTTGCTGATTCAAATCATCAACAGGTTCTCTCTGTCATATTAGAATTCATTTAAAAAGAAAAAAAAATACTTGGCAAGTTCCTGAAATCTTCTGTCCCAACAGCTGGCAGATATATGTATACAAGTGTCAACACCACTTGTTAAATTGTCATGCAAGAATTTGGATATATTAATTTTTTTAAATTTATTTATATTTCTAATAATATTTTATTTCTGTCACTTGTTTAATATGATGCTCATAATATCGGGTTTTCTACCAAGTAGGGTTGAAGAAAGCTAAAATCATAGCATGATACGTTTTTTGGTTTTAGAAGCAACAGTCATTGGCTTATATTTTCCCTTGAGCACCATTGTCTTTGTTGATGCTCAATGGATTCTTTAGCCTTTTTCAGGTGTATCTTGTATCCTTTAATTATGTTTTTGTATTTATAATTTATATTTAATTATATAATGTAATTATATTTCTACACTGCTGAAATCTTTTCATAATATTTATTCCTCTCACAAACCTGAACTGAATAATTGCTTGAATAATGTTTCCTCTGAGAAGTTTCTAAATTTCTGAGAAGGGCTTGAGAGTGCATATGCTATACAAAGGGCTGTTGAAAAGTTCTTGGCTCTGACTAAAGAGCCTTTCAAAAAAAAAAAAGTGTGTATATATATATCCATGTAGGTAAGCAACAGATAACTTGCCAAAAGACCTAATATCTCGAACAAGGAAGAAAAAAAAGAAAAAATGACCTAAAGGCAAACACCTACCTACTCAGTAAAGTGCTCCACATTTAGAGTACTTAGACAGAACAAAAAAAAGACCAAAGGTATTCTAGTCATCTGAAGATTGCGATAGCGTGAAACTCGAGTAATAACTCTAGCTGTCCTTGATGGACAGGTCTGCTTATGAAACTCTAGAGTTGAGATGCTGAAGGTAACATCAATCAGCTAAGTGACAAACTTTTACTTGCATTAATCCTATTAATGCTCTGTCTTTGATATTGAGCACTTTATTACAAAAGACCGCTTGTTGTAAATGTCTTTTCTCTCAATATACCATTGACTGTCAGCATTTTTGACTTCATACTATCTTTGACAGCTCTTATTTTATATATATATATATATATATATATATATATATATATATATACATTAAGAAATGGACAAAGTCCGACAATTTATTTATTAAAGACATTTTTATGTTTAACGTTCTTTTTATAGATATAAGTATTTAAGTAAATGCTCTGTTTATAATAAACAGTATTAAATAACATTTACCGGCCTGAATGTCCGAGAAACTTTCATACAAAATATTCGTCCTTTGACAGGATTCGAACCTGCATCCTATACGGAACCACCATTTAGCCGGGCATGCCTAACCGATTCAGCCACAAAGGATCGTTCGGTTGGCAAGGTCGAATTTACTGCTTATTCATGGAAGATTGAAGTTTATAAGCAGTAAATTCGACCTTGCTAACCGAACGATCCTTTGTGGCTGAATCGGTTAGGCATGCCCAGTTTCTCGGACATTCAGGCTGGTAAATGTTATTTAATACTGTTTATTATAAACAGACCATTTACTTAAATACTTGTATCTATAAAAAGAACGTTAAACATAAAAAATGCCTCTAGCTCAGATCGAAACCCGACTGAATTGGTATCAGCCGGAGATTCTACCACTAAGCCGTCGGCGTACGGCAGGGAAGCAGGTGGATTTTTTTAGCATATTTTTATTTTTTAGAAACACGCCCAGTGACTGATATGTCATCCACAGCCACTTTTGCTGTATCACAGCTCATCAGTGTAGGTAGACATCTGATTGCTTCAAGCCGAGATTGAAACCTGACTGATTCGGCAACAGTTGAAGATTTTCCCCCTAAGCTATTGGTGCATGGTTGAAAGAAAGGTGTATTTTTACGTACTTATTCTGTGAATAGACACACCAATGACTGAGCTCAATTCAGGGAAGAGGAAGAGCCTTGTAATGTTAGTAGTAATAGTCATTGTTTACAAATTCGCACTTGTCTTCCAAGAGTGCACAACCGAATTTAAGTTTTTAGGTGCATATCTACAGACTGTTTCACTGTGTCACAGCTCATCAACACACACACACATTATTTGATCAGATTTTGACAAGTGGGCTTAGATTTTGTAAGGACTCTTTGGTCAAGTTGATGACTTTTCAGCACCCACTCCTAATTTACAGATGTAGACAAAGGTTTGGATGCTAAATGCTTGACACTTTGACAAACATTAGGGTATGCTGGGTACTGTAAATGACCTTCAACAGTTTGGAATTTATTTTGGATTTAAACAATCCACAAAATTGCTAAAGCATAAAAAAAAAAAAAATCAGGTTTTTTGCAGGTTTTTTCTCCTTCAAGTAGTAGTAGTAGTAGTAATAATAATAATGATAATAATAATAATAACAACAACTTTTAAAATTTATATTTATCCTTCAGATATTCCCTTTGGTCTCAATACAATTATCCATTTGGTACCCTTCAAGGCTAAAAACTTGGCAAATTTGGCTTTTAAAACAAAATAATAAACAACTTATGTTTTTTTGCTCATTATTTTTAACAATGTATAAGGTAGTATAGAAAAAGTACATGTCCTGATCTACGTTTTGAAATTTGATTAAACGCCAGAATTTTGGAATTCCTTCTTCGTGCAGTCTAGAATTTTTCAGCATGCCCTTGTAAAAGGTTACTCTTCCAGAGTTTTAATATTAAAAAGAAATTAATTACCATATATCCGTACATTTGATTTTATTGAGAGATTGTTTCTTTCTTGGATCAATGGTTAAAAATTGATTTGAGCCAATGAGACCTGTGAGTCTTGGCAAAGACCATCTTTTTTTAAACTGATGTTACAGAATCACAAAGAACTGTACCAAATAACAGAAACCACATCACTTGAGGACTTTCAACAGCAGCAACAACTAAAATGGATAGCACATGTAACTTGAAGAGAAAATAACAACATAATCAAGATGTTGATATTTCATACGACTTCAAAGAAAAGGTTGGGGAGGAAGACCTTTTCCCCCCAAGTCAATACTGGAAAGAGCGATAATAGTTACTGGACTTGAGAAATCTATTTTTCTGAAAAATTGCTTCAAGAGAGAGATTTTTAAAAAAATTCAATCGACAGTAGTACTGGCTGATTGGTCAATGAATACCAAATGTTTCCTTATAAGGAAATGTCTAATATTACCATTACAATGTCCTTAGCATATCATGTACTTCAGTGCCCCCATAGACAACATTGCTGCTGTATTAAGGAAATAAACTGGAACCATTTTTAATTGAATTTTGCAGTCTTTGGCAGAGCCTTTTCAGTAACCATGCCAACAGACAACACTTAAAAATACCCCTTCATTTTCTTCACTATTCTTCAGATATTTCCCAAGTTTTAAATTGTATAACTTAAGACAAAAGGAAAATTGATAGACAATCCCTTTAATATGATTGATATAAGAATAGGTACCTCCACTTTTGGCATAAATTTTCGATACCTAAGTTTTAAAATTCATGCAAAAATCAAATAATTGTCGGATTTTAATGAAACTTTCAGGACTTATTCACAAATGAATGAAATTATTTTGGAAATTTTTTTTTTTTTTTTTTTTTTTTTTGTTTAGAAAATCTTGTTAAAAAGAGATTTTTTTTTTTAACATGTTTCCACCCACTTACATATTTTCATGAAATTTTGAGAAATTAAATCTTCAAGCGCGGGATTTGTTTTATTAGTTATAAACAGGACTCTTTGTAGAAAGTAAATCACCAGTTTTTTTTCGTTTTTTTTTTTTGTAAAACCGTACCCCATATCATAAAAAATCTGCTCTGAATTATAAAAAGAAAAAAATGTAAAAAAAACTGACATTAATTAATTAGAGAAGCTTTCACCTGTTTTTATAAATACATTATACTAAGGACATTATTTTGTGAAGAAATAAAATTTTTTTGATGAATAATGTATTTTTTACAAATTTAAAAAATTTTTTTCATTAACTTCTTAATAATTCAAAAATCATTTAAAATTCTTTATTGCTTTCAAGCACGTAATGCAATGATAACGTTAATGAAAAAGTAAATTTATGAATCGAAATTTGAAAAGCACATAAGTCGTTTGACCACAAATATTTTTAAAATAATTTTTAAAAAAATTTTATTGAAAAAAACATAATTTCTACGTATGGAAATGTATACATGACATAATTCTTAAAAAAATTTAAACAATTATCTAATTAATAAAAAATTTTAAATAATTACCTAATTAAGTATGAAATAAAAAATAGATATTACATAATTTCTGAATAAAAATGTTAATATTTAAAAAGTACTAGTTAAAAACGAAAAACTGCATTCGCTTACTTTGCAAAAATTCTCAATTTTGATCATACATAGTAATATGTCATCACCTTGTCACAATCGAGCGTTTTTTAATCGTGATATGCTGCTTTTTTACGTGACCTAATGGAGGTACCTTTATAAGAAGATATAGATGAATTATAGATAATATCTATATATTAACACCATAATGTCTGCCTATCTTTCAATATAGGGTGTTATATAATAAATAACATCTATATATTAATGCCATGATATCTGCCTACCTTTGTAAGGAGTTCATTAAGCTCAACTAAAAACAAACAAATAGATCTGGTAAAAGAGTGCTAAAATCTTGGTACAGCAAGTCTCTCTTTTCTCTTTGCTTCTTTCTTTGCACCTTTTTTTTTTTTTTTCTTCTTTTCTTTCTCTCTAGCCTTTTTGTTTACTTTCTACCTTTCCTCAGCCACACCTTTTATTTCCTTTTCCTTCTCTCCCTTGCTTATCTCAATTCCTTTGTGGATAGCTCTTTTGTGTGTGATTTTTTTTTTTTTTTTTTTTTTTTTTTTTACTTTATACAGATACTACACTCTTATCCTAAGCAAGGGACTGGGAAACACACACACACACACACACACTCTCTCTCTCTCTCTCTCTCTCTCTCTTCCCCCCCCCAAAAAAAAAGCAGAATTGCTGAACCATTTTTGACAGGTAATCTCCTAGTGGATTGTAATCCATTTCTCTTACAAGCTTAGTATAATTTTAAGAATGGATTTTAAGTTTGAGTGCTTTGGTACTGAATCTACTTAATTTTTCCTCTCCTTACAAAACCTTTTGAATTTGCTTTAACATTTAGCAATTCTGTTGTTGGTGTCAATTTGACAGATACATTAGAGAAGGCATCGTCTTCTAAGTGTGTCAAGCAGACTGTACTAGTGTAACAAGTTTGATCCTCACTGAATAATTACTCCCCACCGTGTCTCCCACATTTTAGTAACCTCAGTTTATAGGTCTTTATGTTTCCTTGTTAAGTCAAGAACTTTTCACCTTTTTCACTTAAATAAACACTTGCTGGCTTTTCTTTGGAAGAGCAGAATTGCCAGCTTCACTTTGGTGACATTATTAAATAAAAACGTTTGAATTCTTTTGTGGGTTGTATCTGCATGCTAATAATTTCACTTTCAGGAAACCTGTCTTTTTATCATCTTAACAGTAGGAGCTTATAATCTTCTGTAGATTGGTTCCCTTGAAAACATTGAAATCGTCCTGATAATATTTGATTTGGGTATGCCCAAAGATTTGTTCCAGGGAAATAGGCACTCTATTTTAAATGTTAAAAAAAAAAAAATAAATAAGATAAAATAAAATAAAATGTAAGAAATTTAGCAATCATTTGAGCTTTTCCTCTCAATAGGATTCAAGAATAACATCCTCCATGGAATGAGTTTTTATTTATTTTACATTGCTGGGAAGATACAAATAAACTTTTTATTCTAAAATCACTAATCAACAATGATGAGCTTTTAATGAATGAAACAAACACACACACACACACACACACACACACACACACACACAAATAAAAGTTAAAGCCTTCCTTTTAAATTGGTGAATGAAACCAGAACAATAATTGAAAGACAAAGGAATTAAAAGTTAGACTTTTGAAATTATTTATCTCTAAATGTGAAAAAACATTAAGATTGTCTAAGCTAATTTTGCTTTAATAAACAAAGCAAGAAAATGTCTTCTGATTTATTTTTTTTTTTTTTTTTTTTTTTTTTGTAAGCTTGACTGAACCGTTAACAACCATTTGTGTTATCTTTTCTGATTATCATAAACTGAATTGAAATACTGAGTTTCTTCATGCAAATCTCTGCCCACAGCCCTCTTGTGCAACAATATGACCGAGTGGAAGCAGTTGCAAAGTGCTGGTTGAAAGGACTGGCAATCACTTTTTGAAGATTGAATGGATCAAAATAAATATCTATTTCCTAAACATTTTAATGGTGCTGCTATTATTATTATTTCTTTTTTCTCTTTTTCATTTCTACTCTCTCTCATTTCTACTCTCTCTCATTTCTACTCTCTCTCATTTCTACTCTCTCTCATTTCTACTCTCTCTCTTTTCTACTCTCTCTCATTTCTACTCTCTCTCATTTCTACTCTCTCTCATTTCTACTCTCTCTCATTTCTACTCTCTCTCATTTCTACTCTCTCTTCTTTCTACTAATAACTATAAATGGTAATAACATTTAAAAAAAGAAAAAAAAATGTTGGGACTACTTGAAATTATTTTTCAGAACAATGATTCCAGAACAATGCACAAAAAACTTAGTCTGGTGCCCTACCATTTGTGATCAGTAACTCATTTTGATAGCTTTCATGATATTTAAATCATATCTATATCTATCTATATATATATATATATATATATATGATTGACTCTCCCGTCGACATTCGACGTATGAGGGTCAAGCAGATCAGTTTCCAGGAAACCGACAGCCCGACAACTCCACATGAGATTTGATTATAGTGGTGAAGGCCTCGTGCAGGACCATCCACACTTTTTGGAGGGACGAATACAGAGACCTGGTGCACTGAATGCCACAAGGTTCCCAAGCGACCCTCCACGGGTTTTGAATTCAGAGTTATCCTTCTCCTAGACCAGTTGCCATCCAAGGCTATAGAACCCAGTCTGTCCTGCTATTTTACCCATAGCTGGAGGGAGAAGAGGATTCATACCTTTCCCAAGGGTATTAGCACGTAAGTGAATGTAATGGAATTCGAACTCGGCTCTCCGATTCCTCAATCCAAGCCGATATCCATGGATATCTGTCCTTAATGGATATATAAAGAATAATGGATATATGTCCTTATATATATATATATATATATATATATATATATATATATATATATATAATTTTCCCAGACAGAATATATATCTGTAAAAGGGAAATATGAATAAAGACAAAAAGGAAACTTACCTTAGCCAATGCATTTTGTCCTCCAATGGACTTTATCAGGGCAAATGCAAGGATTTTATTTTTTAACAAGTATTTATAGATAAGAGCCAAAATCTTATTTTTTCAAAATTTTTAAATTTAAGAAATACTCATAAATATTCATCTTAACTGAAAAGTCTAGGTAAGTTATGGAGGATGCTAAGTGACATTTTATGTCTAATAAACGAAAGTGAGTAAAAGATGTTCTTAAATTTTTATGCAAATTAATATTTAAATTATTTTACTTTGGGACTAATTTATGTGTTATGTTTTAAATAACATGAGGTTATGAATTCAACCATTTTTTTAGATTTTTTTTCTTACATTTTTATAGGTATGTTGTCTTGGGGAAAGGAGTAATTCTTTCAGGAATGGAAATGTTTGAAAAAAAACAAAAACTGGGGCACTGATTTGTATTTTGATAAAATTTAATAGCAGCACTCTCAAGAATTTTTCTTTTTAAGTTACTTTCTCTTTTAATAAGTGGCATTTTAAGATCAATGTGGTTGAATTTAATTCTTTGTATAACTAATGCATTTCATAAATTGTTCTGTATAAAATCCCTTTTGTATTCATAGATACTTTTTTTTTTTTTTTTTCTTTAAATTTCTGCAAGTTTCCCCAATGTATTGTGAGGAACAGTTCTGGCAATTCATTTGGTATATACCTGCTTCAGAATTATTATTTTCATAGGTATTTTAGGTTCTGATCAGATCCATAATAGTTTTGGATGTGGTTGTTCCAGTCGAATCCATTACATTCATTTACGTGCTAATACCCTTGGGGAAAGGTATGGATCTTCTTCTCCCCCCCCCCCCTTAGCTATGGTTAGGTAGCAGGATAGACTGGGTTCTGTAGCCTTGGATGGGAACTGGTCTACCTCAGAAAGAAATGACAACCTACTGTGGGAAAAAATCTGCCTCATCAGTCGTGTATCTTCGATACATGATTGCCTAAGTGTGTATCACATATGGCACATAACTGATCTGTAATTAATTTGATGTTAAGATTGGATAAATTGTTTTAGATAGTGGATGTTATGGATTAGCTCAGTTGCATATTCTGTTTTACCATTTTTTTTTTTTTTTTTTTATTAGGGATTTTGTTGGAAATACTAAAAGATGAGAAAAATATTACAAGTAAATGTAAATTTCACTTAGAATCAATAGTAGTCATCGAAGTTAGTTTCCAGCATTTGTATGTATTTGTTTACTCTTGCACACATGTATATATTTCAGTAGATATTTACTGCATTTATATTAACCTGGCTCATAACTATGGTAGTGGGTCATTTTGTTATCGTTCCCTGTACAAGGGATGTAATTGATGGTGCATCAGATTGATAAATTGGAGAGATAAGTTCAAATTCCAGTCGGGTTAGTTGCATTCAATCTGTCTTCTCTTCACAGCTATGGGTTAAATAATAAGAACTGTATCTGGAAAAATCAGTTATTCTCAAAAAAGAAAAATCCTTAATTCAATATTAACTCAAAAAAAAAAAAAAAATTACAATCCTAAAAATGTTTTGGCTTCAAATAACCCACAAATGGGTTGATAAATCATAAAAAACAAATCTGTCACTTAAGACTGGTATCCTTTTAATATAGTGTAGTCAGTGTCCTGATATATATTGAAGAGCTCAAAAGCTGGGTCAAATAAACAGTGGGAACTTTTATACAGGGTGTGGCAGAAATACCTCCCACATAATAGTAACATATTAGTGGCAATGCTGTCTTCATCTAGCTAATGTCTTACCTGTATGTGGATGGTATTTCTGTTGTACCATGTATATTTTTAATAAAGTAGATGAAAATAACATATTTGATGGTGGTATATAAGGAGCACTTTTTTTTCTCTTTTTTTTTTTTTTTTTTTCTTTTTTTAACTAAAAAATATCTTAATATTTCCTCTGCGTCTTATATGCCATATGCAGTTTTAAAATTCGCGATAGTCATCTGAAATTAGCTACCTGGCAACTCCTATTAGCTTAGACTTTAGAGTAACTTTCATATATCTGTTGTCATTATTTAAAAGGATATTATGCAGATTTAAAGTGTTATCATTGATAATATTCATTATATTAATTTCATCATAATCTGTCTATATTTCTGAGATGAGGTACAGTATTTACATTATTCGGACTATTGTCCTCATCTTTGTCGCCATATTTATCACAACGTTTCGGCCGTTTTACGCTCCGGCCTTCTTCAGGTGGTTGGAATTTCGAACTGAACCCTTTATTTCGATCACTGGGGTAGACTGTTCTAGTTCCACGTGCCATGTTTGATGGATGTCAGTTATCAGTTATCTCCTGCTAATCTTCCCTCTGAAAGTTCTCCACTGCCTTAACTGGGTATTGAACTCACACTCTTTGGGTCTTGTCACTGGATCTAACCAACGCCTTGAGGACACATGGCACAGTGGATAAAGGCGTTGGTTAGATCCAGTGACAAGACCCAAAGAGTGTGAGTTCAATACCCGGTTAAGGCAGTGGAGAACTTTCAGAGGGAAGATTAGCAGGAGATAACTGACATCCATCAAACATGGCACATGGAACTAGAACAGTCTATCCCAGTGATCGAAATAAAGGGTTCAGTTCGAAATTCCAACCACCTGAAGAAGGCCGAAGCGTAAAGCAACCGAAACGTTGTGATAAATATGGCAACAAAGATGAGGACAATAGTCTGAATAATGTAAATACTATAATTTCATCATGTTTAATGTTAGTACTTTGTTTCACTAAAATTATAAGCAATAAATTCAGATTATATATTTGTAAAATATATTTGTTTCATTAATATTTTTCTTCGAATAACTTTCAGTTGCATTGGTATAAATACAATCAGAATTTTTATATCCTAATTATTCCACTAAGATGTTTACAAGATGCAGGTTGTACAGATCCTATAAAGGAACATTTTTGACTGAATTTTAATGGTAACTGTACTGTTTTGCTCAATTGTAATAATTGCCTGATTTTTATTTTGTTTTCTTTACCTTTGGATATAATAAAGTTTTTATAGGCTCATGTTTTTTTTTTTTTTTTTTTTTTTTTTTTTCCCCCCTATTATTTTTCGTTTAATTGTAATCATGGCTTGTTTAACCAAAATAATACCTCATAAATAAAGCCAAGGCTTTATTAATAATTTTGCTAATTTTTTTTCTTGATTTGCCCTGCTCAAATTGGGGTGTATCTTATACACCATCAAATACAGTAATTGTACTTGTACGGTAGAGAAAATAATTTGAAAGAATAAGTGAGCCATGTTGAATACAGACAATACCAGTTGGGGTTGGGGAATTAAAAGAAATAATTTATGGCATCATTTCTCAATTCGGTATTTACGCTGATGGCACAACCATTTATTCCTGTCTTAATAGTAAATCTGATCAGTTCGATAAAGTTAAATTGGTAGTTGATCTAAAAAAAAAAAAAAAAAAAAAATGATCTAGATTCTGTGTAAGGAATAGCTTGTTAATTTTAATGCCTCCAAAACGAGAAACTGTTCCCTTTTTAATTGTCTGAGAGAACCCTTTTACCTTCAATCAGATAGCTATCAGATGCTAACCACCAGGAGAGTGACTCATTGTGCCTTCTCGGACTAACATTTTCTGCTGACATGAAGTGGAAAGACCATATTAAATCAATTTCTAGGTCCGCTGCTAGGAAAGCTAGCTCCCTGTGTTATGCTAGACAGTTTTTTTCTTGCCAGAAACTGTTACATATTTATAAGTCATAAATTTATGAATAAAAAATTGTTTCCATATTTATTTCTTTATAAATTAGTAAATGATAAATATTGTATTTGTTTTAGAATTTCATAAATATAAAATTATATTATAAATTAAAACCTAATAAATAATGTTTAATACTTTTAATAAATTTAATTAAAGTTAATAATACATTTAATAAATAATATTGATAAATAAATAATACTAATAAATAAATTTATTTATTAACCGTTAACGTATGTAACGTATGTATGTATTAACGTACGTACGTATGTATGTATTAACGTACGTACGTATGTATGTATTAACGTACGTACGTATGTATGTATTAACGTACGTACGTATGTATGTATTAACGTACGTACGTATGTATGTATTAACGTACGTACGTATGTATGTATTAACGTACGTACGTATGTATGTATTAACGTACGTACGTATGTATGTATTAACGTACGTACGTATGTATGTATTAACGTACGTACGTATGTATTTATGTATTAACACATAGTTATTTCACATTTTTATAATTTAGTCAATGTGTATAAATTTATGAATAAAAAATTGTTTCCATATTTCTTTATAAATTAGTAAATGATAAATATTGTATTGCATTAGTTTTAATTGTATTGGTTTTTAGAATGTTGTAAAAATATGAAATTATTCTTCTAATTAACTAATCTAATAAATAAAATAGTTTTTAATATTTTTGTTATAAATTTTCAATAACAAAATAAATGTATTAGTTCACTTTCATCATAGGTTTATTCAAATTTTAATCATCACTCTTTTAAGACATTGCCAAGGAGTGAAAGTAGTTAAAATAATAGTGGTATCAAGTTTGCTATATATATATATATATATATATATATATATAGTGGTAAATATACACATACATATGCAAAATATATAAATATATATACATAGGTGCATACACATACATGTATATTTTTTTTTTAATAAAAAATCCCAAGAGGCTAGAATCCAGATAGAACTCAATGTCCAGGACAGAGTAAGGATATAATAAAAAGGCTTAAACACTAATATTCCATGGTCATAATTTATTCCATTGGAATTGTAAATAAAATCCAATTCATCAGACCTACAAATTCAAAAAGAAAACAGAAAAAAAAACAACTCCGGAAATAAAAATAGAATTTAGAGAGAGTGTAAGTATGAGAACATTCGTCCCACACTCTCATACTTACACTCTCTCTAAATTCTATTTTTATTTCCGGAGTTGTTTTTTTTCCGTTTTCTTTTTGAATATATATTATTTTATCTTTTATTTTTTTCCTCCCCACCGTTGGCCCCTTTAGTTTGGGATTAATGAATATAATAATAATAAAAAAATTTCCTATGTTGGCAAGTTTAGAGTTTAGAGGACAATCTGACTTCCATTTTTGAAATTGCCCACGTTAACATCTTTCTCTCATCCTCTAGAAAATGTGAGTTATTCACCATCTTTGATTCTTTTTAAGCACCCCCTGCCTTTCACCTTCCAGACAGTCTGTCTAGATTGGAATCTCTTGGAAGGCAAATGACTACAGATTGGATTAGTTTGAAATTACCAAGATCAAATCTATTTTTCTACACCCACTGCTCCACCACCGTAGCCCCATATCAAATCTGATCTGGGATTCCCCAAGAATAGAAAGTATAATAGCTGTGGGGGTGAAGAGTGTCTTGAGTATTTGCAAAAGATGATGGTAATAATAGTAGTGTGTCTGACTTGCTGATTGTATGAGAATACAATCCACTAGAAATACTGACGTATTCTCCTCCCTCCTTCCCTTTCCCTCTTGTAAACTGCTTATGTAATCTCTGCTATATTGGGTAGATTTATGAAATCTATCAAAACTTGTCTTTCACTCCAAGGATTATGTATTGTTTGCCACTATGATAAATTCTGACAATATCAAGGGTGGTGGGAGATAACTTAAACACTAATCAGGTTATGTTTTCGTGCCAACTACATTTAAATATGACACACACACACACACACACACATATATATATATATATATATATATATATATATATATATATATATATATATATATATATATATTAGATATAGTCTTAAGGACTGCTATATTAATGGATAAAATTGCTCAATATTAGAGATAGAGCATATGTAAATAGAAAAGTGGACACTGGGTTCAACACCAACTGGCAACAGTCTGTTTCATGTTTGAACACAATCTTCAGGCCCAAAGGTTGCAGTCAAGCATGAAACTGATTGTCACCACTTGGCTTTGAAATCAGTGTATGTATGTATGTATATGTATGTGTATATATATATATATATTGTTGTAATGGAATGTTCCACACTCCCTATCACCTGTGTGGACTGACTATATCAGTGTGTGTGCATGCACAGGATATACCTGGCGACTTGGTTCGAGAATTCCTAGCCTGGTAACCTATTCCCTGTCTTTCAGTAGTGCATTCTCTTTTACAATAAACTTCTCTCTCTTTCATCTCAGCCTGTGTTGCTGTTCCTTTCACTCTAGTACCACCTTTGTCTGTTTGTAACCCCTCTTTAAGGATACTTTACGTACTGCTGCCCACTGACTATACAGATACTCTATTGCTCTCTTACTACTTCTCTTTATTTACTTTCTTTTATTTGTTTATAAAATATTCATGCTGGTGATGTTTTTTTAAAAAAAGTGATTAAATAACAAATTTAAGATTAATATATCCCAGGATTTTTAAATTGGTGTTGTGTGAGATGTTAGTGTCCAGGAATTAATGCAAACATTACTGACAGGAATTTAAAAAAAAATTTATATACATGCAAGATGTGGCAAAAGTAACATACTTTCTTATTTATTAACTTTTATTGAACAAAAATAAATTATAGTAGTTTAAGATGGCTTAACTACGGCTTACATGTTCAGGAATGGTTAAATCTTAATTTCAAGCTGAGGTGGATAGGCCGACATGGAGCAATTGAATGTCCATTATGATCACCAGATCTAACATCAACAGAGTGTTTTGGAAGATCTTGTTTAAAGGATCACACCGAAAACAATTCCTGAATTAAAACAAGCAATTTCTGGTAAATTTTCTGAAATTAATATAGAAATCTGTCAAATTGTTTGTAGAAGTGTTACTGAGACAGTTTAGTGTCGTATTGGACATTTAGGGGAGCATTTTGAAAATGTTAAGTAGTTTTTTTAATCATAACAAATCATGTTGTTTTGATCTGACAATGTCAATATAAATTTTCTTAAATTACTCTAATTTATTTTTGTTGTGTTGTGTAGAAAGATGACTTTCTCTACACGAATTGTTAAACATTGATTTGTCCATCCAGTATGAGTAGCATGTCTACTTATAGGCACGGACACCGCAAAGTGGGTCGCAATGCGTAGCGTTTGAATCATATGCATTGCCGCACTGAACTACGGTATTCTCTATTATTGTAATGTTAATCCATGTTTTTAATGTGATTAAGCCTGTCCTTCACTAAACCTCTTGTTCCAGTGGTGTTTCCTTACAGTGTTAATAACCAGGACTATGAGCGCTATACAAACTTCATGACAATCTGACAGAATGGCAAATCTTATAAGACAGTTTGGAAAACTTATTTTCACATGTGCTGAAACACTGTAGGATAAAAAAAAAAAAAACAACTTTAAAACAAATATGTAAAAAAAGTTTGAATTCTTAAAATCTAATTTAAAAAAAAACAAAATTATAGTAAAAAGTTCAGCTTTCATCAATGTAAATAATATTTTGACTTACTAATGTTGATTTAAAACCTCCTAAAAAAAAAAAAATCCATTTTCCTGTTGGTTTGTGACCACTTCATGTTGAAACACCAATTCCCATATGATCACCAAAGTTAAGCAACATCAAGCCTGATCAGTACCTAGGTGGGTGACTGTTTGAGAATACCAGGTGCTGTAAGCTTGGATGTGCAGTTAATGTAAGGGATAATGTTTCAATTCCAGTTGGGTTCGTTATATTTATTTATGTACTAACACCTTCAGGAAAGGTATAAGTTCACCTTCTCTCCCCAGCTATGGGTTAATTAGTAAAACGTGTATTGCTAAATCATTATCTAAAAAAAGAAAATCTTACAATCTAAAAATATTTTCTGGCTTTAAATATCCTGAAAAGGGTTGATAAGTCGTAGAAAATGAATGAATCAATCAATACATTTTTCTGATAACACTGATCAGTGAAACATATCAAGTTTTCAAAATTTTCTTATCTCTCTCTCTCTCTCTATATATATATATATATATATATATATTGTCATTATTTTTAGTGGATATCTGTATTTGAGTAAATAAACAGTATTTTAAACAGTGTGTATTACATATGTTGGCCTGAGTATTCAAGAAAACTTCAGATTTGTGTCACATTTTTTGTCATCTGTTACTATGCTACCAAGATTGTCAATTTTTTTTTGTCTTCTTACAGTTAATAGTTAGTCCTTTCTTCTTGCTTCCCTGTACTGTCTTCTCTAAGAGTTCTTTCACCATTCCTTCTGATTCTTCCATCAACACATTCTGAAAAGTTACTAAAAAGAAATGACTTGTCAATCTTAGCATTAAAACAATTATTTTTCAAGCATTTGGCTTTACAATATCAGCACAATGCAAGCTGTGAATGCTCTTGAAATCAAACTAGATATGAGTGATTTATTATAAGCAGATATATTAATATGAAAATGGGCTGTGCATCATATAAGCATTAGAATAAAATATTGAAAATGGCAATTCTTGAGCACATAAGACACACGTACCAATGCATTTTGGGAGATATCTAGCAAGTAATTTTGACTTGATGGCAGTGAGTGCAGGAATCACATTCCTCTGACTTGTTTGATCTCCAAAAATGCATTCTTTGTTTCAAATACAGAAAGTCATTGACTGCTTTGCTTTATGATTACCTTCTCTTCCTTAGGGAATAAATCAGTTTTTTTTTTTTTGTCTTTTTCTCTCTGTCTTTTCCCCTCTCTCTTATATATATATATATACACACACACACACACACACACACACACACACACACACACTTTATCTCTATACACATACAAAATGTGACCCTAAAGATTTTCTCCAAGATCTAATCTTTATGAATTAAATTAATTAATTTGCTTTTTATTTTGCAATCAATAATTCTTTGTATTTCTCACTTTCTCAAAACTAAACTGCTACTTACATTTTATGCTACTCATAAAAAGAAGTTGGATTCCCAATGAGAGCAAATCAAAATTCCTATCATTCCTCTGCATCTGAGGTAGGCATGAGCTCAATTCTCCCTCTGCTTTGTCCTATTGCCAGTCATTATAATCATGAACTAGTTATAGTACAGTGCAGATGTTAAGATCCTTATCAGCTTAAGCAATACACGAGTTAAGTGTATTTAGTCATGACTGATCATTTCTATTGGATTAACTGAAAGATTTTGTTTTTGTTATGTGATCCAATTAGGTGACCAAAATGACCTAATTTTATTGCAACACCTGCTGGTTTTGTGTGTGTTATATATATATACACACACACACACAGCAATATCACATTAAAACATCAGTTCTTGTGTGATCACCAAAGTTAAGCAATGTTGAAACTGGTCAATATGTAGATGGGTGACAACTTGAGGGTACCATGTTCTGTATGTTTGGATAACAGGTTGGAATGATAAATCAAAGAGCTGCGTTTGAATTCTAGTCGAGTTTGTCACATTGATTTATGCACAAATTGCCTTGGGAAAGGTATGCGTCCATCTCTTCCCTCTCCAGATATGGATAAATAAGACAAACTGACAACCAGTCTAGGAGAAGGAAAATTCTGAATTCAAACCAGTTTATAAGCCAACATGCAGCTAGGAGATGAAAAATTCTTATCCAAAATAAGGCCAGCAATTTTAGCATTATCTGACATGTGGCACACAATGCACCCATGGAAGGGGCTTGGTGCTATGGACATTATCTGACATGTAGCACACAATGCACCTGTGGTACAGGACATGGTGCTATGGAGACTGTGCATTGCAGGGCGCAGGTAATTAACCACCTTAAAAAATTCACTTGTGTAGGTTGTTCACTAAACCCTCATCTGTTGTTCTTGATGTAGAATCCATTTCATATATAATGTGAAGAGAATAATACCTTTGCTACGGGAGTTTTACCCTTTTCAATAAGGGTTATTTTGACCATATCTCTCTATCACTATATATATATATATATATATATATACACACACACACACTACTCTATATTTTCATAGACAAACCTTTTTGTAATTTGTTTGGTCCACTTGTCAGGAAATATCAGTAAATGTCTCCTTATTTTCTTGTTTTTGTTATTTTTATTAAGTTAAAAAATAATCTGTGCTTTTTTTTTTTTTTTTTTTTTTT
>OZ010608.1:33755353-33757853 GCA_963932145.1 Acanthosepion lycidas | reverse complement strand
GATTCAACTCTGTGGCAGCAACATAAAAGAAAATGGCTAAATTTTACTCTTTGGTTCCTGTCAATATGTTAAGACTTGCAGATGTACAAAGTCTGATAAAGATGGTTAAGTTTGTTTCGACTGTAAACCTGGCAAGATGACATTTGTATCCTAAATTCTGAACCACTTGTAATTTAATTTTAAAAAAGTTTTTACCACCACCCCCTTCCTTAATTTTCACTTCTGTTTATTTTCAAACTTTCATGGCTAATCTTTGTTTATTCACTTTTTAACTCCAATCTTGTTTTAGTCGATTTTTCTAGATTCACATGACCATATTTCTAGAGACTTTGTTCTTGAATATTCTTTTTCTTTTTTTTTTTTTTTTTTTTTTTTTTTTTTTTTTAAAGCAAATTTTGGATTTGAAATACTGCATTACTTACCTTTAGGTCTCTGTCACATGTCTTGTTATATATATATATATATATATATATATATATATATATATATATTTGCCTCCATTCTAAAATCTGGAATGCCTGAAACCAGAGTGATACAAGCTGATAATTATTCCACTACTATATGAATAAATTCATGTTGAGAGAAAAACTCTTTCTCATCAAAACAAATTTTTGTCTCTTCCCCCCACCCTCTGCATCTATTAGCTGATTTGACTTGAATATCATCTCCATATAAATTCAAATATATTGGCAGGAGTAGTATTTTTCCCCCCTTTTGGAGATTAAAAGACTATAGATGAAATAAATTATCTTGTATTATCTGTAAGCCACATTTATTTTTGACATTAAATATTTTTCTTAATTACTTCTGTTTTAATTTAATTTATTTTTTTTTTTTTTTTTTTTATTTTTTTTTAATCAATTCACCTTAAGCAAGGTCATGATGCCACTAAGACACAAGGAATACTGAGAGTGAAAGAGAATGAAAGATTTTAGGATTGGCTTTCCAGTTCCTTCTAAACAGGAAACCAGATAAACTGCTGTTCATATGACTGGGGAGGAGTGTGAACTGGATAATAGGAGACTCTATCTACTCTTAAATTCTGAAATTTTATTTACTATTTATTTTTTTTAAGTTGAGCCATTAAAAGGAACAGAAAACAAATCTTGAACCCATCTACTCTTGAATTGTAAAGTAGGTTTTAATGTAACTAAACAAACTGTTTTGTTCAGGGTTTAAATACCTACTCATAGTTTTTAAAAAATCATTTTTTTAGGGTGCATTCTTGTGTATTTTGTTTGCAGGAATTATTCTATGACAACTGAAAGTAATGCCTCCTATTTTAATACATTGACTCTTTGCTGACACAAGCAAATGTTGGTGGTATGGCAACAGAGATTGAATCATTACATGAATAACTCATTTTTTTTTTCCTTGTTGCAGGTAGCAACTGAGCAGTAGTCTGGCAAAATAGCATTTGACATAAAATTTTCCATGAAGCAGAAATTTCATTGCATTCTTTCATGTTCGAAAAAAAATACAATACTCATCAATGTTTGCTGAATGTTTTCAGAAACGAAACAGTAGATGTGAGCACAGTTAGACAGTGGGTAATCTGTTTCAGAAGTGATGACTGTGAGGTGTGAGGCACATTTAGGAGAGTTGTTGAAAATTAATATCCAGTACTGATAATTATAGCTGGAGGTGGGGGGGGAGAATTGTTTCGTAACTTACAACTTGTTTTATCTACTATTGTTACTCTGCTCCCCTTATTTGTAATAGACTTTTTAGAAATAAGTAGGAGGCATTTTGGAGCATATCTGAATCAGTATTTGAATGAGAAAATGTCACTAATATATTTTTCTTCCAATCGTAATTAGAAAATTATTAACATGTAGAGAGAAGAAACTTTTTTTGGAGAAGAAAAAAAAGCAACTTTAATATTTGACTGACAAACAGGAAATAACTAGATTTGCTTTTGGCTCTCCAGGTCTGAGGATGGGAGACAAAATCAGAAGAACTTACTGCCAACAAGATGTTACTGTAATTTCATTTATCCATTTAGTATTGCTTAATGCTTACATGAAAGTCTGTTAGCCTTTTGGCCTTATAAGGCAATGGCTTTAAAGGATTGTTGTTTGTTTTTTGTTTTTTGTTTTTTTGTTTTTTTCTTTTTTCGGCATTTATTCCAGTGATGTAAATCTGAAAATAATTGTTAACTTAACCAAATGAGATGTGACGTCTCTTCTCTGAATTTGTCTCACAGTGGATTAAAGCCTTGGTTAATGAATTTGGTGACATAGTAATTATGAGTTCAATCCCTGATCTTGGTAGTACAGACTTAACTGGAATAACTGTGTATTGTCCGGTTCACACTTTTCCCCTGTCTTGAATAGGAGAAAATGTTTATCTCTTGTTCCCTGCTTAAGATTGGGTTTCCAGTTCCTTCTAGTTTTCTCTTTCTCTTTCACTCACTTGCATCTTGGTGGCATTATCACCTTGCTTGGGATGAATTGATTAACAAAAAAAAAAAAAAAAAATACTAAATAAGAACTAGACA
>OZ010608.1:33697853-33750353 GCA_963932145.1 Acanthosepion lycidas | reverse complement strand
TTACAATCTAAAAATATTTTCTGGCTTTAAATAACCTGTAAAGCTTGATAAGCTGTAGAAAATAAATTTTTTTTTTTTTTTTTTTTTTTTTTTTTTTTTTTATTCTGCTCAGAATTCTATCGGTTGTTATCTGTGAATCAATTTTTCATCATTTACCATAATGTGACTCCAAAAGGAAAAGAAGTCTTTTTTTTTTTCTTCCCCCCCTGCCTCCTCTCTTTCAAAGGAAAAGAAATGTCAGGAATAGTTTTTTAATTTTTTGCTCAATTTGTGCAACATTAGTTTGCTAAACTTTTTGGTTTTTCCAGTTTGGTGCAAATATCAGACAATTGTTTGTTTGTTTGTTTCAAGCAAGAATGTATCCACAACCCTCATTAAAACATTGCTTGAATCCTTGTTGAGCTCCTCTGAACAAATATCTGCTTGATATTGCAGTCAATTTCCACAGTTTTTTATGTCCCATTTTGAACTCGTTCAAAAAAAAAACAAAAAAAAAAAAAAAAAAACTGGGGGTGGGTACCAAAATCCAAGATATTATGAATCCCTTTCTGGAAATTTGGCATTTTTATACATATGTTCTAAAATATTTTAGGGAGTGGATATTTTATTGAAACCTCACTCGTATTTTTAATAGGTTTTATTTTCATGTCCTATATGCCTGGAATAAGCCTCTTGCTGTTGGTGTACCTGGAATAAGCCTTTAAGCAAACAAACTAATACTCCAGGTCAGGGGGATATCAAGTAAGTCATCACTCAGTTTGCTTCTGAAATTTCAGTAAGTACTTGGGTACTAAAATGGTTATACCAAATTTTAATTAAATACCAGTATACCAATTTCTTGTTACCCACTTTTGTTTTGATAAAGTTCTTGGATCAGGCTAGTCACTTTAAAACATAAATGCCAATTTTTTTTTTTTTTTTTTTTTTTTTTTGTTAAAAAAATTAGAGGTACCCTCCGTAATTTTTAATCCCATTAATTTTCTGTGTGTTTTGTAAGAACCAGAGAAAGTGTGATTGTCTCCCACAGTATGGTGTTTGTTATGGTGTCACCTTTAACCTTTCACCTAATTTGCCTACACCTTTCACAAGGAAAATCTTGTACTTTTTTTTTTTTTTTAATTGGATTATTTACAGTAAATCCATTTTTTTCTATTTTAACAAACAAAATTGTGGTACAAAAGTGTCACTTACACTCAAAATTTGAAAGAGAAGATGAAATAATTTCTTGGACATATAATAATGAGAGCTTGGAGAATTTAAAACTCACAGGGCGTATTGCGGGAAAGACAGACATGAGAAGGTAGCAGGACAGACACCTACAAGACATGCTTGTGGAAAGGGATGGGGGAAGTTAAGTTCAGGGACAAAAGTTGATAAAAGCTACAAGGGATAGGCAATTGTGGAGAGCCATGATACATCCTGAAATGACATTGCATGTAGAAGTAGTACATCTGTACCCAAATATTTTTAATAGAAACCACCACGGTACTAAATCTCATCTCGGATTTTGGTGCGGCCTTCTTTCTTCACTGTCAAATTGCTTGTATTTGTTGATTTATATATTTGACAGAAGAGAATAGAAGGAAAAGAAAACCATTAGAATAAATCAATAAAAAGAAATTCACACTTTAAAATAAAACAGGAATATAGCTAAATATTCTGTTCCAAAATAAGCCTCAATGTTTAAAATAGCAAATATCACAATTATTTTCTTGCACCAATTTAATAAATTAGATAACAGTTGCTGTATTCTCCCCCTGCTATTTTTTTTTTTTTTTTTTTTTTTGCAATCAAAATAAAATAAATAAATAACGAATAAGGCATGACAAATGAAGCCATGATTGTTTATAGTTTTTATGTATGCCAAAGTGTCCTGCCACCCAACAGTCGGTCAGGAGAGCAGGAGGGGCTTTCCTCTTCTCAGGTCCTGCTCTTCCTGTGCCCTCAACAGACACTCACTGTGTTCTTGTCTTTCATAGAGCAACTTTTCTTATCACAGATAAGCATGTTAATCCCAACTCTGCATCTGCTTTTGCTATTAATTCAATGGTTTGGGCCTTTTACAGATATCACTGTTTTCTTTCTTTCTTTCCATATCATGATCTATGTGAAACTTTACCATGAGTCTCTGAGCCCAGCATGCTGAGAGCATGTGTGGCTGCAGCTGATAAAGTCAGTTCTCCATTTGCTTAGAAAAATGGGAACCAACTTCTGATAAGGTCAGCTATAGATACATAGATGGCCAGAGAGAGAGAAAGAAATTAGGAAAACTGAAAAAGTGTGTGTGTGTATATATATATATATATATATATATATATTCAAATATTGCTGCCTTCCATAACTTGGTTTCATGTTAAATCCCATTTTGTTGTAACTGCCTGAAGACTGAGACAATCATATAACAAACTGAGTCCACATGAAACCTTAAATTATGAAAAAGCAGCAATATTTGATTATCATTTTTTTTTTTATTTTTTTTTAATTTTTTTTTTTTTTTTTAATTTTTTTTATTTTTATTTTTTTTATTTTTTTTATTTATGTGTCTTCATTGGCTGTTTATATATTTTTTTATATTTTACATCAAGCACTGTTTGTATTGGAGCTTCCAGTGTAAATGCCAAGCAAACAGTACAGCATGCCATTTCAGAATTTCTGGCAGAGGGAATTGCATCAAGGTGCTTTTTTTTTTTTTTTTTTCCCCACAGTGCCCAACTGACCCTGCTATACTGTGCAGTCGACAAAAACAAACAACACACACATGAAATTAAAAATATAAAATGGTGACAATTTATCCATTGTGTGTGTGTGTGTGTGTATATATATATATATATATATATCGGCTGAAGTACCATCTTAGTACTGAAGCATAAAAGTTTTTCTGTAGCATTGTAAAATGTTTTGATTATAATTTATTATAATAAAAATATAATATTTTGTTCTACTTTGTATTGAGCACTTTCTTCAAAAATAAATGTTATGAACTGGATTTTTATCCCATCTGTTTTTTCTCATTTGTGTGTGTATATATATATATATATATATATATATAATCATTATTATTATTATTATTATATATATATTTTTTTTTTTTTTTTTTTTTTTTCTCATTTTCTTTACACCACTTTTCCTGAACTTGTAACATAAGCATGAAATAAATTATTGATATTTGTTCTTTGGTCAGAAATGATCTTAACCTTGGCATTCCAGCATGAAAGTGACAGCACACATCACCTCTCTAAATATTCTTTGGCAGTATTCAAGTGACATGACCATGGTCAAAATGACTGGCTGTCGGGGATGAGTTGGATTCATGCTTAATAAACAAGAACATAAATTTTAATATTTTACTTATGTAACACAATCTGGCACAAGGTCTGTTGTGTGGAAGTATCCAATGAGGATCTCTTTACAGTTGTAATTATCTTCAATGGTTAGCTTGTTAAATTTGTTAGAAGTCCTGAGCAGGATTGACTGGAATTTGAACTCAGATTTCATTTTAAAAGTTGGTAATGCTTAAGCGGTCTGACATGCATAGAACAATTTTAATGAAATAACACTTGTATTTTCATTGAAGAACTATTTTATTTATTGTCTTAGTTGTGGTAGGGGTTTAGTTGTAGTTTTTCTTTGTTTTTTTTGGTTTTCTTTTTGGTTTTTCTCTTCATTTTTTTTCTCTCTTTGTTTCGGGGTGGGGAGGATTTTTGTCATATTTTTTTTTTACCACATCTTGTAAAATGAAGTTATATATATATCTATCTATATCTATATCTACCTATATATATATATATATATATATATATATATATATATATATATATATATATAATTTTTTATTTTCTTTTTTTTTTTTTTTTTTTTTAAATGTCAAGTTTCTTCAGGATTGTAGAATATTGGTTAGTTTGCCAATGATCTGACACACAAGTAGGCAAGTGTAGCCAAACTGACTTGAGTCATTTCATAGAGAAATATGCAAATGTATTGGGCAGGTTCATTCTAGCAAAATGGACCAACCTAACTCTCCTATAAAATGAGGTAAAATCAGCTGGCTTGCTTTACAAGGAAACAGAAGAAGGCAGCCAAGTCACTTGACTTCTACAAGGATGTTAGTCAAGATATCCTTAACAGTGTCAGTAGAAAGAGAACCTATCCCCATAGATTAAATTAAAGGTAACCCAAATTGACAAGTATCTGAGAACACAATGGTCAAAATGTGATAACAAAGATGAAGTCTTTAGTCTGTCTGTAAATAATAATAAAAAAAATTACATCAAATATATTTTGCTACTTCAGTGTAATGGATCTTAACTGTCAGTTCTACATACAAGCAGGTGTTGGATTGCTTAAAGCAGTGGTTCTCAAATGTGGTCCATATAAACACTTTGGGTCCATGTAACATTACTGAAAGTCCATGCAAAAAATAGTAAATTGGGGGTTCCACACTAATATTTTACTGGTCCATAGAGTAATTAACTTTGTGACGGTTGTTACAACTGTGAACTGGAATTTCTAGAGTAATCTATATCATTTAAATACTAAAAATAGAAAACAACTCTAAAACTAGCAGAAAACAAGATCAAGCGCTGTAATTTAGCGTCCCTTTTACTCTACCAGTTGTTTTCATGTCTAACACTTTCGTCCCAGCACCTCAACCTCCAACGTCTTACTCTCTGGGTTCAGTTGCCTAACTGAACTTAAGGGAGTGGCCGTAGGTCCCCTGAGCATCCGTAGATTATTCGACTGGTCTACTGGTTTAATCCTGCTTCCTGTCCACGTTGTAATTTGTTTAATCCAGAAAGCAGAAGTGATGTCCATCCATTCACGGTCGACTGAAGATGTACACACGGCTGGAGAGTTTGTGCTAAGAAATTTAGGATGCAGCAAAAAAAAAAAAAAATTAATATCTGCAGAAAGCCAGACAAACAACTATTCAATGATTGAATTGCTAATGTCTTTTATATAGCAGAAAAGAATAGTATAGAAAAGAAACGAGAGAGAGAGAGTGTGTGTGTGTGTGTTATGATTAACTTGTTAAATCGTCTCAGAATGATATACGTCTCTTGCAATGGGGGAATAAGATTTTTGTGTGCGGCTTAAAGTTTATAGTGGCGTTCCTCCTTAGCAGTAGTAACAGCAGTAGTAATATTTGTTGTAGCAGAAGCAGCAGTACTTATATCAACAGTACATGTTAGCGAACAATTCGTTCCAATCTCTGATGTCACTCTCTCTCCTTCTTGAGTCCCCAACTCGACTCTCCACCGTCTCTAGCCCAACTCTTGCCTGGCCTAATTCTCTTCCGTCTCTCTCTTCCATCTGCCTCTTCCGTCTCTCTCTTCCATCTGCCTCTTCCGTCTCTCTCTTCCATCTGCCTCTTCCGTCTCTCTCTTCCATCTGCCTCTTCCGTCTCTCTCTTCCATCTGCCTCTTCCGTCTCTCTCTTCCATCTGCCTCTTCCGTCTCTCTCTTCCATCTGCCTCTTCCGTCTCTCTCTTCCATCTGCCTCTTCCATCTCTCTCTTCCATCTGCCTCTTCTTCAGCATAACTGTGTTTATATAGAAAAATCCAACTGGTTACAACTGAACCTTGGCCCTACTACTTCGCACGTGATTATCACAGGGTTTTGGCTGTTTCAACCAAAATCATGTGAATTCAAAGGGTCCTCCTTGCTTACTCATCTCTCTTCCAAGTTTTAATCAATAAAAATTATTTTGACCATTTCCATTGTCTGCTATTGACCCAGTTCCAATGGGTACAACTTCTGCCCTAGATCAGGTTTCACCATCAGTAAACAAAAATGCTCTGATCTAATTTCGCTATTCAAATTCACTCCAATTTCACTGAAAAAAAAATATACATGTGTGTGTTTCCCAGACTCTCTCTGTCACACATGGTAAAAACTGATATGGATATATAAAGGAAGTATTATATGAAGATTATAATTTATTATATAAATTAATTTAATATATTTTTATTATTATTAATAATAATAATAATAATAATAATTTTAAATATTAATAAAATATTAATATAGTAATAGACTCAACATTGTGAAAAGGTCTAATCTTCGACTATGATTGACATCAATAGAGCTGAATATAAAAAAACTCACAGAGCAGTCTCAACCACAGGGATTTCTTTTAATAAATCTGCACTTTTTATTAAATTTCTTACATTATTTTAAAGTGATTTATATTATGATTTATTTTTCTAGTGTACATAAATGTTCCCTAGAATTATTAAATACAAGTTTATATTTTATTACATTAGCTTTACTTCAAAATAAAGTATATTCATTTACTAATTCTATAATTAGTCAGTTATGTGGCATACATGATACACACTTAGGCAATCATGTATCTTTTGATGCATGACTGACAAGGCAGGTTTTTTTCATGCATTAGCTGGCCATTTCTTTCTGTGTGCCTTCCAAGGCTATAGAATCCAGTTTGTCCTATTTACCCATAGCTGGAGAGGAGAAGAGGATTCATACCCTTTCCCAAGGGTATTCATACCCTTTCCCAAGGGTATTCATACCCTTTCCCAAGGGTATTAGCACAAAATGAATTTAATGGATTCGACTGAAATTTAAACTTGGCTCTACAATTCCTCGAGCCAAGCTGTTATCCATTACTCCACCATGCCTCCTCCATCTAAACATTTAAATGCAACGTCAATTTTTATAATATAATTTCTAAAACTTGTCTATTAGTAAAGAATAAAATAAGCTTTTTTTTTTTTTTTTTTTCCCTATCAAATAGTTATGGGGTTCCACCAATAAAAAAAATTAAGAGTAAGAATGGTCCATTGGTTCACTTATTGGGCTCACATTCTTGACTGACGTGAAGTGATTTCATTGAATCAATTGCAAGGTCTGCTGCTAGAAAAGTTGGTTCACTGTGTAGTGCCAGACAATTCTTCTTGTTAGAATCCATTTTGCACATTTATAAATCTATCATTTGCCTGTACATTGAATATTGCTGCCATATCAGGTCTGGTGCTCCTGCTTGAGATTCTTGACAAAATTAATATTAGAGCTTCTAGCGTGAATGCCAATCAGCACCATATGATGTTTTTAAATTTGTGGCAGAGTGAATTGCGCCATTGTGCTCTTTTTCCTCACAGAGGGTGCCCAACTGACCCTACTATACTGTGCAGTTAACAAAATAAAAATAAAAAAAAACAATGTACATGCGCAAAATTAAAAATATAAAATGGTGACAATTTACTCATTGCACCTTGTTTAGAATTAATAAGTAAAAAGTTTATCACTTAGGTGATGGTAAATTGTTCAGTATTGGAGATATATATACAGCATAGACATAAGAATCAATACTGGATGGTCACTGTTGGTTTCATGCTTTAAAGTGATTTTCATGCCAAGTCATCAGTCAGTTAAGCAAAAGAAAGAAAAAAAAAAAAACTGATGGACCATCTGTAAATATTGTTTCTAAACCAAACTAAACAAACTTCCACTGTACCAACGGATCATCTTCATCCCAAAATGCTGCTTTCATATTTGATGGTATTGGGAGGTAGTTCTCTATTATGAGCAGCTTCCATCAAAGGACCAAATAATCGATTTAAACAGGTACTGTTCCACACTAGCCCAATGGAAGACAGCAATGGATAAAGTGTCCCAAATTAGTCAACACAAAGGCCATAGTACTTCACTGGTATGGTACTAGATTTATATGTTCCTCTGTGACTAGACAAAAATCCTTACTGTTTGGTTGGAAAGTTTTCACTCCTTTACCCTTTTCTTCAAGACTTGCAGCCAGACCACATTGAAACATTAGTTCCATAGGATCACCAAAGTTAATGTTGAGCCTGGTAATGTAAGCTTGGATGTGTGGATGGTGTAATGGAAAATTCGCTCAGAATTGTTAATCAAAGAGCAGAGTTCCAATTCCCGTTGGTTTTGTTATGTTCTCTTTACGTTCAAATACCCTTGGGGAAAGTTATGAATCCACATTTTCTTCTCCCCTGCTATGGGTTAATTAGTAAGACTTGTATCACTAAACCATTATTATCTCAAAAAAAAATTAAATTAAATGTAAAAATATTTTCTAGCTTTAAATAACCTGCAAATGGTTGATAAACTGTAGAAAACAATCAATCCAAAAAGCAAATTTTTTATTATTGGGCAAAGTGTAATTTTTAAGAATATTTTTGATATGTGTTTGATGGTTGAGAAATTTAATATTTGTTCATGACTATTAATGTTGCAGTTGATATGTTAAAAAAAAAAAAAATCTAATATTTATGATTCACTATTGCTTGTTCATAAAATGCAGTCTTTCAGTTTTTGATGTAAAGAGTTTACTTTGTATGTAGCAAGTGTGCCATTTCCAGTGCTTGCAATATGAAGTAAATACTAATTTAATTTTCATTACTGGTAGTGATATCTGAACAATAATGATACAACCATTTACAAAGTCACAGACAAGTGGGCTTTCTCTTTACTAGTAAAACCCTTCATCTGGTCACTCTTTGTAGAATCTAAAATCGTTGCTTTCAGAGAGAACATTCCGATAGACAAACAAATAAATTGGCCTGGTATCTACTGCCATTTTATATTTTTTTTTTACCATTTCTCCCAAAATGACTTGAATCGATGACAGCTAAATGTTTGAATATTCAATAATAATGATAATTCTTCTTCAATAATACACTCAACTTATGACTGTTCAAGTTCCTGACCGTGAATTCGTATGTCTGGCCACAATTGCTCCACATCTGGCCATGATTGCCCCCGCATCTGACCATGATTGCTCCATGTCTGGCAGTGTGAGTGACTCCCAGCTTGGTATACAACAATTTCCACCCTAGCTCCTTGCAGTACTAGCATTACCTCATGCACCTCAAGGTCGGTGTTAGGGCAGCCTTGATACAACACACTCCCCTAGGGAGCCCATTTGTGTCTTTTTAAATTTTTGTGATGACACACAACCAAGCACCAATGGCTAAGATGTTTTGTATTTGTTTATATTTTGGTATATTTTGCGACTGAAATGTTTTCTGTTTTTTGTATGTTTTAGCAAATATTAAACCAATTTTACTATAGTGTACAATGTTTTCCTTTAACTGGATGAGTGTAAAAGTAAGAAATAAAACAATGTGTAGGGAGATGATACAAATGTGAAGAAACCATAAAAATTAAAAAACCTACAATAATACCTGAAGAAAAATAATACCAAAATTACAGGGTGACTGGTCTGCTTGATCAGAAGCAACTCAAGCCGTGAGTACATATTTATCCTCACAGGCAATGTCTGTCACCACTTTGTTGTAGCAAAATGGTAACATTAACAAGTTAACCATTACTACTTGTGATCTTGTCCCAAAACTGAAGTGAACTTAGTAAATAATATAGTGATTAAATGTTCAAAAAGAAAATTCTTTAGTGTGCTAAATTCCTTTGTGACATGTACTCTCTACAACTTCCTCTTTTTTTTGTTTCTCTAAGCAATTCTCAACTGTTTACCGTCCCTTTTTAGTCCTTGTTCTGCCTCCATTCACACGAGATTAACTGTTTTCCTTTGCTATTCTTGCCTTCAAAATTTCTTGTGAGTATTAAATTCTATAGGCCTTCTTTTCTTATGTATCCCTGAAATTTTGATAAATCTCTTTCTGTATCTGTCTATATTTCTGAGATGAGGTATTATGTACACTATTTACATTATTCGGATTATTGTCTTCATGTTTGTCGCCGTATTTATTACGTTTCGACTGTTGTACACTCCATCCTTCTTCAGGTGGTTGGAATGTCGAACTTAACCTTTTATTTCGCTTACTGAGGCAGACTGTTCTAGTTCCACATGCCATGTTTAATGGATGTCGGTTATCTCCTGTTAATTTCCCTCTGAAAGTTCTCCACTGCCTTAACTGGGTATTGAACACACACTCTTTGGGTCCTGTCACTGGATCTAACTAATGCCTTTATCCACTGTGCCATGTGTCCTTGAAGGGAATTAACAGGAGATAACTGATAACTGACATCCATTAAACATGACAGGTGGAGCAAGAACAGTCTACCCCAGTGAGCAAAATAAAGGGTTCAGTTTGACATTCCAACCACCTGAAGAAGACCAGAATGTACAACGGCTGAAATGTTGTAATAAATATGGTGACAAAGATGAAGACAATAGTCCAAATAATGTAAATAGTGGAAATCTCTTTCTGCTTGTAAATATAATTTTCTGTGTTGGTCTTTTCCTTAAAACTTACTCATTATTCACATGTTCTATCCATGGTTGTTCTCTGCATTGTTTAATATTCACTGCCATATAGATTAGATATTACATAAACGTTTTGTACTTTTCAAAAGCAATCCTCTTAAAAAAAAACATGAAGGAACTTTTTTAAAATCTGTATTGCAATGCTTTTAACTATGAGAGCTTATAATTCTAGACAGTTTTAAAAAAAAAAAAGCATATTGCTTCATTGGTGATCATGGCACTTCACAGCTTCTTTTTCTTTTAATATTTGTAAACTGTGCATTGCTATGATTGTTCTTGGAAAATATAGTAGGGTGATTTCCTGTTGCCTTTTCAACCCTTTGGTGTCAACCTTCTTCCCCAACTAAGGCTAGAGAAGCCAGTGTGCTCTGTTATTTTGATGAGAGTGAGAAATGCTTTTCCAAAAGTTAAGAATAAAGTTTGGGTTTGAAAACTTTCCACTCTTATCTTATACCACCAGAAAGCATTTTTTCCCCTTGCATTTGAAGAGAAGTTAGGACATTTCCTGGTGTCTATCTTGAGCTTTATTTTCTCCCTTAAAAGCCTACAGTATAATAATTGGCCTGTTGTACCAAGTGGAGATGAGAAAATCTGTTTGTTTTGAATTTAGGAACTTGATCCATCACTTGTACATTTCCATCCTTTCACTCTGTTCTATAGAATCTGTCTAGTCTGTGTTTCACAAGAATTTATGACTTTCTTGGATCCCCCACCCACAGTCAATGGGTTTGGCTAATAACACACATTCCACAACTCTTCTCTTCTCTTCTCCTCTCTTCTCTTCTCCTCTCTTCTCTTCTCCTCTCTTCTCTTCTCCTCTCTTCTCTTCTCCTCTCTTCTCTTCTCCTCTCTTCTCTTCTCCTCTCTTCTCTTCTCCTCTCTTCTCTTCTCCTCTCTTCTCTTCTCTCTTCTCTTCTCTTCTCTTCTCTTCTTCTCTTCTTCTCTTCTTCTCTTCTTCTCTTCTTCTCTTCTTCTCTTCTCTCTTCTCTTCTCCTCTCCACTCTTCTTCTCCCTTCTCTTCTTCTTCTCCTCTTATAGCCTCTCCTCTTCTTTCTCACATCATATGGAACAAGGCCTGAATTATCAACTTAGCTATGACTGGCAAGATTATGGTTCTGTTGGTAATTTTTATAAGAGTCATAGTAAATAAACTTCCAATAATTATGATAAAATTTCAAACAGCACATCAGTTGATTTTTGATGATGTCTCTTTTCATAACAAAACTGGATATGTGTCTGCCATAGAGAAAGTTCATACATTTCTGCTAAATGTCATTAGAGTTTATAGGAGAAAAAAGTTGAAAGTATAATTGTATTGACCTAAAATTGCACGTGGTTTTGATTTTCAGCAAGTCTTTTGATCTTCAGCTGCTTCACTATTCTCTTTGGAGGTTAAGAGAGATTGGTAGAGATTTTGTGTAGAGGAGTTGGCATTTTTGTGCTGACTGATTACAACCTGATGAAAAGTTTTGCATCTGTGACCAAGGGAGATAACTTATAATGCGAATAGGACTTAAAACTTTTGTCACTATAAACATGTGTTATTTTAACAACAAACTGTTTAACAATGTTTTTATACCATTAATTAAATTGTTGCCTCATCTTTTAGTGTCAGAAATCTGTCATGGAATAACTGATCCAATTTTTTTTCTTCCCTCAATAATTTCCTATCGTTGTTGCTCTCAATAACTTTTTACTGTATTACCATACCATGGTCTGCCATCCATACATAAGTCAGTTAAAGTAGGTCAATTGGTGTTTCAACCTGTGTCTCTTATTTTCACTATGTCCTGTGAGTGTTGAATTCTACATCTTTTTTATTCTGATCGAGTGCACCAGAAGTTTCAGTTATCTCTTTCAGGTTTCAGTTTCCTTAAAACTTCCTCATTGTTCACATGTTCTGTCCAGCATATTCTCAGCATTTGTCGGTTGAAGAACACCTGTTTTCTTTTTCTTTTCATCAGTGAACAGATCGAAAGTAAAAATATCTGTGTAGAGGTCAGTTAGTTGGTGTGACCTCTCGAATTTATATTTACACAAAATACCACAAAATATGAAACAATAAGAAGGAACACAAAACAGTTTTATAACAATAATATTCGTATTTATGTATGTCAATGATATACAAGCATAATTAATAGGAGTTACTTCCCTTTGACTGGAATTAGCCTTTAATAAGGAAATATTTTTATCTGAACTCGTAGAATGTTGAATGAACTTGCTGCTCAAAATATTCACCTTAAGAGAGTTGAAAGAATTCTGGAAAGCTGAAAATATGTCGATAAACTTTTAATTTCAGAAGAGTTGAAGAGAATGAATGTTCCGTAATGTTTAATTAGTTTCCGTTGCTTGTAGTATTCATAATAGGCTGATGCTTGTAATGTTTGTAAATAAGTTTTCGTATGTACGTGCATGTGTGTGATGTTTTCATAGTGTCCACCCGTAAAGGGTTGAAACGCAATTTCTTAAACAGCTACATTTTAGTAAGTGAGAGAAATCAAAAAGAGAGAAAGGAAGACCTTGTGTCTGCTATAATCAACATAATTGGCTCTGGAAAGCATTTATGATTTTTGGAGGAAAAATGGTTTTGAATAACATATAGGCATTGTACGGACGTAGGCGAGAACATGATTTTAATATTAACTGACCAATGAGAAGTGAGAAAAATATCAATGCTCTGTGATCCACGTTTTGCACATATTTGCACAAAAATTGACATTGATAGAAAAGTGGTAGCAGGATGCTAAATCTGTAAGCAAAGATTTAAAGACCCCATATATTGACCCATTTAAGTTTCTATTTGCTACTCTTGTGATAATTGATTTCCATAAACTTGGAAAATAATTTAATCATTATGGTTGCAATATAAGGTACGGTAAAATATTCTCAATGACTCAAATAGGTAAGTTGATCACTTTTTTTTTTTTTTTGTCTTTTATCCAATCCTTATTTACTGGAGTCACTTCCTTCTTTCCATAGCTATAGAGAACCCAGTACTGGTTTCACCCACCTCTCGCATTTGCCTTGCAGCTTTTATAGACAACTTATTACCTACTTGACTACTACTACTACTGCATAGATTTAGATCCCGGCCCTCAGGAAATATCCCACCCAGCTGGACTTTGTGGCGCCAATCATCTCTCATCGATGATAAAGACGGAGAGGGGAAATTGCGAGATGGATAAGAAGACGAGTGAGCAGAGCAGTATGGGATGGGGTGTTGTAGAAATTCTTTATTGAGAAAGAGAAAAACGAGTCTTGGTGTGTCACTTTTTCTCTCCTTTCCCCTTGGCTCACACACACACACACAATATATATATATATAAAATATTGTGTGTGTCTGTACATGCGTGTACGTTTCCCCATCCACATATGCACACTTTTTCGACAATGAGTAAGCCGATTTTAAATTGATTGGCAAAGCACCGACGAATTTAGCCAGCCGCCACTCTTTACTTGATTCTACCTTTCTTTCCCTTGTCTCGACTTGTCTGTCAGGTTGAGTTCTTTTACAGCTATATCATCATCATAATCAGTCTAGACAGTTTTATGTTCATTGTTGTTTTGTTAATATTCAACCTTCCCTCTCTTAAAAATGAATACTACACCACAAAAACAAACTCGCCTCTTTTTCTCTCTCTCTCTCTCTTTTTTCTTTGCTTTCATACATTTCATTTGTTGAGCAACTTAGGAAAATATATTATTCAAGGTGAATTTTTTTTTATTAACGAGTTAAAATACGCTTGATTTTAAAGAATAAATAAATAAATCGATTAGTTGACTAAAAAAAAAAAAGAAAACTTGTTCTTCATAAATTCTTACCCCCCACCTCCATTAGGCGCTTGTGTGTGTGTGTGTGTGTGTGTGTGTGTGTGTGTTTTTCTCTCTCTTTCCACGAATGCTTTTAAAATCTTTGAAAAACCTCCTCCCCGCACCCTTTCGATTATCGAAGCTTTTCTCTCTGCTTCTACATCGGGTCCTTCTTCTGGTTTTGGTTACTAAAAAGCTGGGCTCGCACGGATTGTATTAACTTGTTTTCTTTCCTGATTCTGAAATTGGAATAAAACTCCGAACAAACAGACGTCGTTTCTTTTTTTCGACTTTGCTTGTTTAGGATTCCAACGTTATATATCCATGCACGGAATAATTACAAATCAACACGATGAATTTATGACATTAAAAATGCTTAAAAAGTGTATAAATTTCACAAAAATTGGTTGTTTTTTTTTGGGGGGGGGGGTAATATACAGGGTGGTCCGAAAGTCTTGTCTCCTTTCAAACTGTAGGATCTCGTGTCAGCAATCTGGAATAGAAAATTATGTAGAGGTGACCAGACTTTCGGACCACCCTGTAATCATCGTCTCCCAATTAGAATAAATCCCGGCTCTGCTTTTCGCTGGTCTCGTCACCCCTGCGAAGTCTGGGTCTCTATGTATTTCTGTGTCTCTCTGTTCCTCTTTCTTTCTCTCTCTCTCTTTCTTTCTCTCTCTCTCTCTTTCTTTTTCTCTCTCTCTTTCTTTTTCTCTCTCTCTCTCTCTCCCCCACACACACACAAAATCTCCACATGAACTTTTCTGACTAAAAATTCTCTATTTCCAATTTTATAAGAAAAACAAAACAAAAACAAACCAACCTATTGCTTTCCTTTCATAACAACCTTCTCCCGGCAACACGTACATGTACGTGTGCCATTTAAATGATAACCACATTTTGTTCTACTGCCGGCATCCCTCCCCCGCACATGATGCCCGTACATATGTATGCTGTGTAATGAACATGGCGCCTGCTGGCCTGCAGTTTTGCACTCTAGATTGTTTTTGGAATCTTTGATGTTTTCTTCCCATCTTTGTCGCCCATTAACCCAGAAACTCCAAGCAAAACTTGCGGCAAAGCAGAACCTTGCCTGATATCTATCTGGCACTTATTTAGTTGTCCCCCCCTTTTCTCCATCGTCCTAGCTCAAGGGGAGATAAAGCTTTTCTTTGCTTGGTACATTTAGCCTTGGAAGTCAAGGTTTAGAAGTAAATACATCGAACAGTCTATTCTGTTTTTCCTATTCTGTTTTTCCTATTCTGTTTTTCCTATTCTGTTTTTCCTATTCTGTTTTTCCTATTCTTTGAATTTTGTCGATAACATTTGTTTTCATCAGGGTATCTGCAATTTTCTTCCAATGTTTACCAACTCTACAATCGGAACAATTAAATGTCCTACCAGTTGGAGATATGTTTTCCAATGCATTGGAATCTAGGCAATGTTTGACCTTCGTGCCCCCTACCCTCAAAAGAAAAAAAAATGGTTTGTTAAAAGAATGCCTCTTCCCTTGATACCACTACATACTTTTGACTCTCTATTCTTAGAATTTTAATAAAACCCAAACATATCAATGTGGCTTTGTACATGATCTTTATTCTTGAGAATTGACAACAAAGATATTAAATGCTATTTATCTATTAAATTGCTTATTTACAAGATTGTAAAAATATGTGAACCAACTATAATGAAATATTTATTATTTGTCATTTTATAAAGAAATAAATATGAATTTTTTTTTTTTTTATTCATGAATTATAAAAATGTCTGAACAAGAAAATTTAAATAAAAAACATAATGTGTAACTCTGTTACTGTAATTATGAATTTTTAAAAAAATACATTTTTTTTTTTTTTTTTTTTTTTTTGACATTTCTTTCATTTGATCTCACTTTATAAATTCTTTAAAGTAGGTTAAAAGATAAGAATATTTCTTCCTCTTACATATTTTTGATAATGTTGAAATTTTTATTTATTAATTTATGAGTAAAAAGATTTATTTTCAAATTTTATTTTGTTATAAAAAAAATGGTAAATTATATCAAATTTTACTTGCGTCGCATATTTTTATAATCTACATAAGCATTGCTGAGGTAGTCAAAAGTGTATACAGTTATAGTATTGTCAAGGGAAAACTATCCTTTTGAAAACTTATTCTTCTTGCAGGCACGAAGATTGCCAAAATCTCTAAATCTTAAATAAGATTTAAAAAAAAAAAAAAATTTTTTTTTTTTTTTTTTTTTTAATGATGTATAGCCAAAAGTTTAATCAGTATTTTTAAGAAATTCCAGACCATATCAACCAACCCTCTTAAAATTTATTTTTATTTTTTTTTAATAAATGTAGGTTTTATTAAAACTAGAAATCCTGAAACTTTAAGTGTCTAATTCTAGCGGTTCCAAAATTATGTTTTTATGATTTGACCCCCTGCCATTTTGGAATTATGTGTATATATTTTAAAGTTCTAGTCAAGCTGTAATCCCAAAACTTATTACCAGGAGGTTGTTGAGGGCAAGAAATCCCCCAAAGACCTCATAACAACCTGTTTTTAATTCTAGATGATTTCTTATTTTTCACCTACCATACCAAAGTTTGGTGTCATTCCTCTCGTGTCATGTGGATTTCATTTTTCTTGACAATTAAAAAGAAAAAAAAAGAAAATATTAGATTGATGAAAAAGTTCCAACATGATTTCCTGCTCTACATCAGTTTTTAAAATATTAGTTTTTAATGTTGGGATTCAAGATCTCAACCCCAATATCAAAAAATTCTTACAATCTAAAAATATTTTCTGGCTTTGAATAATCTGCAAAAGGTTGATAACCCATAAAAAAAAATCACTTGCTCCTTTATAACCCCTATATGTTTTTGTTGTATTTGTTTCTCCATTCATTTACTCAAACTTGTCAAATAACTACTTTACTCCCTTCACCCTCAATTTGTCCTGTGTGTGTTAAATTCTCTATGCCTTCATTCCTCATTATGCATCCCCAAATTTCTGCTCTTTCTTTTCAGGGTGTTAGTAATTTCCCCATTTTTTTTTTTTTTTTTTTTTTAATTCCTTAATCTATTGTTCAGTTTTTAAAGAGTATATTCTCTTGTTTCTAGGCATCTTTTAATTTTTGTGTTGTGCTTTCCATCATTTGTTATGTCACTATGTAGATCATTAAATTTCCTCACTTGTCTGATTTTGGAGTTGCCATTGTGCAGCTTACATTTGGTTGCCCCTTTTGCTTACAACCATGTATTATAGGGAATGGTTGAAAGTTACTTGAGATTTCTAAGTGATCAACAGAGAGCCATTGCTAACTGGTTTTTATTAGAATACGAATTGGTTACAACCTGGTCAGGATAGGAAATTTCTTTGTATGTTAAAAAATAAATAAACTAGAAAGAAAATTTCTGCTTCAGTCTTGTATGAATTAATGAAATAAAACCCTGTTTTTTATTCTACCTTCTTCTTTCTTGTATTGGAAATACCAGGCAGTGTGTTCTTGGATGTGTGGGTGGTGTAGTGTATAACATCTTGGAATTGTTAATTAGTGAGCCGAGTTCCCAATTCCCATTGGGTTTGTTATATGTGCAAATAGAAAGGCATGAATCCACCTCTTCTCCCCTCACCAGCTATAGGTTAATTATAAGACTTGTATCATTAAACTACTATTATCTAAAAAAAAAAAACCCCAAAAAACAATTCTTACAATCTAAAAATATTTTCTGGCTTTAAAAATAACCTGCAATGGGTTAAGCAGTAAATGAAACAAAACAAAAAACAAAAAAAAAAAACCATTTCAAAGTTTTACTTGTTTGCTTAATAAGCTTAATAAGCTTAATAATCTGGCACAAGGCCACAATATTGGCATGGCTTTGCTCATCCTCAAGCCATAAAAAGTTCCCGTTATTTAATTTGGACACTAGTAGACACTTTATCCCAATAGTAATATTAAATCAATAAATGGTTTAATTTAGTCCTAAGGGCGTCTAGTGTTTGTCTTGGCATTGTGTTAACTGCCAAATAAAAGAAACAATTCTCTCTCTCTCTCTCATTCTCATTTTCTCTCTCATTCTCATTTTCTCTCTCATTCTCATTTTCTCTCTCATTCTCATTTTCTCTCTCATTCTCATTTTCTCTCTCATTTTCTCTCTCATTTTCTCTCTCATTTTCTCTCTCATTTTCTCTCTCATTTTCTCTCTCATTTTCTCTCTCATTTTCTCTCTCATTTTCTCTCTCATTTTCTCTCTCATTTTCTCTCTCTCATTCTCTCTCTCATTTTCTCTCTCTCATTCTCTCTCTCATTTTCTCTCTCTCATTCTCTCTCTCATTTTCTCTCTCTCATTCTCTCTCTCATTTTCTCTCTCTCATTCTCTCTCTCATTTTCTCTCTCTCATTTTCTCTCTCTCATTTTCTCTCTCTCATTCTCTCTCTCTCATTCTCTCTCTCTCATTCTCTCTCTCATTTTCTCTCTCTCATTTTCTCTCTCTCATTCTCTCTCTCATTTTCTCTCTCTCATTTTCTCTCTCTCATTTTCTCTCTCTCTCATTCTCTCTCTCTCATTCTCTCTCTCATTCTCTCTCTCATTCTCTCTCTCATTCTCTCTCTCATTCTCTCTCTCTCATTCTCTCTCTCTCATTCTCTCTCTCTCATTCTCTCTCTCATTTTCTCTCTCTCATTTTCTCTCTCTCATTCTCTCTCTCATTTTCTCTCTCTCATTCTCTCTCTCATTTTCTCTCTCTCATTCTCTCTCTCATTTTCTCTCTCTCATTCTCTCTCTCATTTTCTCTCTCTCATTCTCTCTCTCATTTTCTCTCTCTCATTCTCTCTCTCATTTTCTCTCTCTCATTCTCTCTCTCATTTTCTCTCTCTCATTCTCTCTCTCATTTTCTCTCTCTCATTCTCTCTCTCATTTTCTCTCTCTCATTCTCTCTCTCTCTTCTTTTTTCATCTTTTTCATCTTTTTTCAATCTTCACAAGTTTTCACCCATTCTATTATTCTTCCCCATATTTTGCATTTGGGGGGGAGGGGGAAGGATTTAAGATGGGAACTGAACCTGTTTCATTAGAATAGAACAGAATTATAAAATGGCACAAGAGAAAAGAACAAGTTTGAATGTTTCATAATTTTTTTTTATCTTTTGTATTCATTTGTAAATTTTTAATTTTGTCCAAAGTAAATTCAGATTGCTTGGGATTTTTTTTTCTTTGACAATCTGCTTTGAAGAAAAAAATGTTGAGAGAGCAAGAGCACAAAATTTCGTAGAAATGAGAAAATGTTAGTTGTTGTTTTTTTTTTTTTTGTTTTTTTTTTTTTTTTTTTTTTAAATTTATTTCATGTCTTGATCTTAAAAATCCTTTCAACTGATTGAATTTTGGCTTTCTTCCAAAAAAGAACAGAAACCAAGAAGATGAAGGAATGCAGCTAAATTAATGTTGGCAACCGAGTACAGATGGAAGATGGAAACGACTTGACAGCTGCACTTTTGGGGAGCATGCCTCCTCTTGTTTCTCTTTCATTTACTCTCTCCCAGGCCAATGATATTTATAACCAATGGGCATCAGAGATTTTACAAGTGTTAAACTAAATGATGCCAAATAATAGTTTTATTTACTGTTTTATTATTTACTAATTTTGATTAGTGTTGACTGTAGTTAGATCATTTCCTGAAATGTAAAATTAGTTAACAATATACAGGGTGTCCATAAAGTTCGTGTGCACTTTACACTTATAAATTTTAAAAAAGTGCACACAAACTTTATGTACATCCTGTATATTATTTCATTCATGGCAGTGATCCCCAAAGGTTGGGTGGGGAAGATTTAATGCCGTGAGAAAAAAGTGAGCAACCAGAGGTTGGTAGTGGCACATCTGAACCACAACATGCACCACATACATGCACATTGTACCTGAAATGTATCTTGTTTTCACTTTACTGTGTATCTTGGCCCTTCACCCTCAATTTGTCCTGGGTGTGTTAAATTCTCTAAGCCTTTATTCTTCATTATGCATCCCTAAATTTTTAATTCTAGATGATTTCTTATTTTTCACCTACCATACCAAAGTTTGGTGTCATTCCTCTCGTGTCATGTGGATTTCATTTTTCTTGACAATTAAAAAGAAAAAAAAAGAAAATATTAGATTGATGAAAAAGTTCCAACATGATTTCCTGCTCTACATCAGTTTTTAAAATATTAGTTTTTAATGTTGGGATTCAAGATCTCAACCCCAATATCAAAAAATTCTTACAATCTAAAAATATTTTCTGGCTTTGAATAATCTGCAAAAGGTTGATAACCCATAAAAAAAAAAATCACTTGCTCCTTTATAACCCCTATATGTTTTTGTTGTATTTGTTTCTCCATTCATTTACTCAAACTTGTCAAATAACTACTTTACTCCCTTCACCCTCAATTTGTCCTGTGTGTGTTAAATTCTCTATGCCTTCATTCCTCATTATGCATCCCCAAATTTCTGCTCTTTCTTTTCAGGGTGTTAGTAATTTCCCCATTTTTTTTTTTTTTTTAATTCCTTAATCTATTGTTCAGTTTTTAAAGAGTATATTCTCTTGTTTCTAGGCATCTTTTAATTTTTGTGTTGTGCTTTCCATCATTTGTTATGTCCCTATGTAGATCATTAAATTTCCTCACTTGTCTGATTTTGGAGTTGCCATTGTGCAGCTTACATTTGGTTGCCCCTTTTGCTTACAACCATGTATTATAGGGAATGGTTGAAAGTTACTTGAGATTTCTAAGTGATCAACAGAGAGCCATTGCTAACTGGTTTTTATTAGAATACGAATTGGTTACAACCTGGTCAGGATAGGAAATTTCTTTGTATGTTAAAAAATAAATAAACTAGAAAGAAAATTTCTGCTTCAGTCTTGTATGAATAAATGAAATAAAACCCAGTTTTTTTTTATTCTACCTTCTTCTTTCTTGTATTGGAAATACCAGGCAGTGTGTGCGTTGGATATCTTGTCTTCGCTTATGGCGTATTCCATTTATATAACATTTCTTATGTGAAATACTAAGATATTTATTTGACATGCAATATGGGCACCAAGAAAATCTAATCAAAGTTTTACTATACATGGTGGGGTTGTGTCTAAATGCTGTGTGTGTGTGTGTGTGTGTGTGTGTGTGTGGGGCTACCTATACAGGAGGGGTATATATTAGGGGCGTTCGGATTGTGTCTATACATTTGGGGTTGTCTACATTTGTGGGAGGTGGGGTTATGTCTACATTTGTGGTGGGGGTTGTGTCTATACATTGGGGAACTGGGGTTGTGTCTATACGGTGTGTGTGCAGGGGCGGGGGGGCTACCTGTACAGGAAGTGTGTCTATACATTTTGAGCATTGGGGGTGTCTATACATTGTGGGGGGGGGGGCGTTGTGATTGTGTCTATACATTGGGGGGGGTCATTTCTGTACATTTGTGGGGTGTTGGGAGGTGTCTGTACATTTGGGGTTGGGAGTGTTGTGGCTGTTTTAGTACATAAAGGGGTGGTAACCCCCAAAATTATGGAAACCACTGATTCATAGTATTTGTTTTCTTGAAAGAATCAATTTTTTGATATTGGTGTCATATTTTATTATTTTTTTGTTTTTATAATAATGTTTGACATATATACTTTGTCATTAATACATTCTGTAATATTAAAATTCCTGTATTTTGTTAACTTTGTAACCATCGTTTACTTAGTCTGCAGTTGACTAACATTTATATCTCTTAAATCCTACAATCCAATTTGATCTCAAACCAACAATGGTCTGTATTTAAATTTATATAACCTTTTAATTTAATCTTATTCGTGATAAAATGTAACTAGAAATTGAGATGAAAGCTGTTATAAAATTTAAAAATAATTGTTAAAATATTTTATATTTGAATCCACCTGTCCACTAAATCAACAAGAATCAGTCTCTGGTATTGATCCAGACTAAATGGCTTGCAGTCTTCTGCTTCAACTGTGGGCCATTTTGGCAGTCTGGTTCCAAAATAGATGTCTCCTGAAAGAGTCTGTTATATATTTGTGACCGGCTCATTACCTCCATTAGTCTCTCCTCCTCTCTAATTCTGCCCCAAACACAATTTAAATTCTCTTCAACCTACCCAGCTCTGATAGTCGTTTTTCATGCACAATTCTAAATGCAAATAACTTTAAAGTGTTTATTTGTTTACATTGTAATCTCTTGGCTTTTCTGTGTTATTAATGCTGCTTACTCCCCCAATAACTGGTTGAACAACCACTTTGGTTTTAGTCTTTATTTTCCATCATGTCTCTTTGCAATGAAAGTTTTCATGCAGCCTAAGGTGTAAGAATAAAATAAAACAGATGTTTGCTGCCAGATTACTTTGATGAGACATCATTAACAAATTAGCAAGAGCAGTTGTATTACTATAAAGCAAGAGATTTTCTTCTCTTGTTTTAAGAGAGTTGTTCTGTCTTTCATGGTCTTTCATGTTTGGTTTGATAACAGTTTAATCAAGTGGAAAGAGCACTCTAGTTTCAGCAGGTGACATTTGATACTGCTGGTTTTCAGTGTCTTATTTGTAAATTAGGAAAAACCATCCACAATGTTTGTTTGTTTTTTTTTTGTTTTTTTGTTTGTTTTTTTTTCTCTCCCTTTGTTTTTGTTTTGGAAGATTCATCATTTGTGGATATGCATGGATGAATCTTTTTCTTTTTGCTAATTTTTAGTTTACTGTGCATGTCAGCATCAAAAAAAACGATGGGTTGGCATATTTTAATTAAATATTTTGCAGATGTTAGTGTTTTAAATATATTTCTCCAATTATTACATTAATATATAGTAATTATTTGTGGGATCAGTTTAATACTTAAAAATAACAGAAAATCAATCCCCCATTTTATGCCCAGTCGGATCTACTTTATCTATGCCCTCAAAAAAGTCCTCGGTATGATGATAAACTACATTCAGCAGCAAGGCCTCTGATTGGGAGGTTTTGAGGATCATAAAACCACCTGTTAACTGCTGGTGTTCCCAGGTTCACCCTGATGTGGGGTGATATCACATGTTAGGGTCCCAGCTATGGGCAAATAGTTAACCTCCAAACTGGGGTCAAAACACTACAAAAGTATAAAAATATATTTTTATAGTAAAAATACGAGCAATACATTTTTTTGGGGGGTGGAAAAAATACAGCTTCTATTCATATGAACATTTCCTAAAAATCTTGTCGGCATTAAATAAACCATTGAGGTTGATATACCGTAAAATAAAATGAAATAAACCAAACCAATAAAAAAATGACAGCATATTTTGTTAAGTCTTTCCTGTCATCAGGTTTTCACATGTGCAGTTTTAAAATATATTTTTCCCAATTATTATCTTACTTGTAGTAATTATAGAGGAAATGGAAACTCAGTCCAAAGCAAGAAGGGATAAACCTCTACTCCTGTTCAAAGGACTGGGGACAATTGTGAACTGAATGATAGGTGAACCTATCTACTCTTATTAGGAATCTATGGCAAAAGTGGTTGTGATAAACTTGTTATTGCTTTGTGCTGACCTAATGTTGGTAAATGGTTAGAAAATATGAAGAGGTTTCTCAGCTGAAAGGCCAAAGTAATTCTGATTTAAATGGTATCATAAATGTTTTTATTAGAATGCGCTAGTATTTCTTCTGAAATTCTCTCTCTCCCTCTCCCTTTCCCTCTCCCTCCATATCCCTCCCTCCCTCTTTTACTATCCCTCTCTTTCCCTCCGTCTCTCACTCCTTTACTATCTCTCTCTTTCCCTCCCTCCCTCCCTCCTTTACTATCTCTCTCTTTCCCTCCCTCCCTCCTTTACTATCCCTCTCTTTCCCTCCCTCCCTCCCTCCTTTACTATCCCTCTCTTTCCCTCCCTCCCTCCCTCCTTTACTATCCCTCTCTTTCCCTCCCTCCCTCCCTCCTTTACTATCCCTCTCTTTCCCTCCCTCCCTCCCTCCTTTACTATCCCTCTCTTTCCCTCCCTCCCTCCCTCCTTTACTATCCCTCTCTCCATTTTGCAGCACTTCTTTGTAGTAGATAGTCTTGTTGGCCAAGCTAGAGAAAGTTCCAGAAGTCTTTTATGTGATGTTTACCTTGTTTCAACTTCTAATTCCACTTCATTCACTGTGCTTTTCTCCCCTCCATATTTTTTTTTTCTTTTCCCTTCCTTCCTCTCCTGAAACATCTGGACATGAAGAAAAATGCAAACAACAACACAGTCTTGGCAAGCTGCAAAATACGCAGTAGTCTGCAACAGATAGTTCACATTTTGGTGTACTGTTTGTCTGTAATACACTGCAGGGTTGGGCTATCCACAGTAGAAGTACTCTTAGCCAGTGCCCAATTGTAGTTGTGCGCTTTTGTATATCCGAGATGTTTTTTTTTTTTTTTTTTTTTTTTTTTGTCCTGAGTTTATGACTCTTGGCTGCAATTAAAAAGAAAAAAATCGGTTGTAATTTCTTTAATGTCCTATTTAATATTTCTAAGATCTCTATCATCATCATCATCATCGTCATCATCATCATCATCATCAGCAGCAGCATCTGATATCATTGGAGAATGTCTTGTTTGGCAAAGTTTCAAATCCTGCAAATAAGATGGCACATACCAAAACGAGCTAGCAAATTACTTTTTCACTTATTATACAATTTACGACATAGTTTGTTGACTTGAATGGGATGCCTCTTTATAGTACATAGGTTTTTCAAACTAACTACAGTACTTAGACCTATATATATATATATATATATATATATATATATATATATAATTTCTTATTGCTATGAAGATTTTTTTTTTTTAGTGGGGACAAGTATTTGAGTTACTATTCTTTTCTTTCAAACAGTAAAATTATTAACTGCCCAAGATTGAGATAGACGCATATTTGAAATACAACTTTTTTTTTAACAATGAAATTAATTTTCATTGTTAAAAAAAAAAAAAAAAGTTTTATTTCAAATATGCGTACCCACTAAAAATAGCATTTATAGTAATAAAGAAATAATGTCAAATAAAACAACAAGAAAAATTCAGTGTGTGTGTGTATATATATATATATATATATATATATATATATATATAGTCCTGAGTTGGTGACGCTCTTGGCTGCAAAAAAAAAAAAAAAATGGTTGTAATTTGTTTAATGTTCTATTTAATATTTCTAAGATCTCTATCATCATCATCAGCAGCAGCAGTGAATTTTTGTCAGTACACACACACACACACACACATTTATTTATATATATATATAATATAATCTCTTAAATTTTACCATTTGGTGGGAGTAAGGGAGTGTAAAAGTTGTTGTTCCAAAAGCAGTTTGGACAATAGACACTATGGACAGTTTTTATACTCCCACCAAATAGAAAAAGTTAAGAATATAAGAAAAGACAAAAAAAAAAAAAAGAAAATCAAATTTTCCATATCTGTCATATTCATCGACACGCGTTTGAAAGAATGGTTGCTGCCTATATATATATATATATATATATATATATATATATTTTTCTGTTTATATGTTAATTTTTATAGATACAAATATTTAAGTAAATGCTCCGTTTATAAACAGTATTAACATTTACTGGCCTGAATGTTAATACTGTTTATTATAAACAGAGCATTTACTTAAATATTTGTATCTATAAAAATTAACGTATGAGTAATAAATATATTAAAATGATTGTTGGACTTAGTCCATTTTATTTTATTTATATATATATATATATATATATATAATATGAAAATTTTTTAATATCTATACACTGGCTATAATTATCATGTTTGGAACTGTATTGAATAGATTTTCCGGGAACAATGTAAATATCGTTAACTTGTTAAAAACAATTGTGCAATAGAATAGTTGTATGTCTCTACTTAAGAATAAAATTGTACTGCATACTAATGTAAACTAAATTGAAGACATCTCTCTTTTTCTTCTTTCTAAATAAAAAAATCTCAAATCTCAGTTATTCACTGTAATTGTGTGTTTGTTGTTTTTTTTTGGGGGGGGGTAAATCTGGCAAACAATTTTAATATTCATGGAAAAAAATAGATTGCCATTTTTTCTAAAAATGCTAGCAATACCTTTGATGCTGAATTTGAGTTGTCTTTTGTTCTCGGTAAGGAATAAATAATAAGTGATTTTCTAAGCTTAACTAAGATGTGGCACCAGGCCAAAAGCATGAAGCACCCAGTGAGGTTCAAACTCACTATTCAGTCAGAATTGATCAAGTTTGCTATGACCCAACATTGAAGTGTCCAACTAATAATAATAATAATAATAATAATAGATGCAGTAGCTTAAGAGTTCACAGCTATAGAAATGGAATTGGCAACTTAAGTTCCAATTCCACCTGAGACTGTTATTCTCTTTATGGCAATTCTTTGAAAAAAGGCATGAATTCATTCATTTCTTTATTTATTTTTGTTTGTATATATTTTTTTTTCTCAGCTATGAGTAAAATAGGAGGGTAGATTGGGCTCTTTAGCCTTGCTTACAAAGCAGTCTAGAAGAACAATTCTGGAAATGTAGAATTCGGCTGTGGGGTTAAAAAAAAATATCTGCAAATAAAGATTTAAGTTTAGGCTTTTGGCTTGCCAAAGGAACCTAAGACCTGCCAAAATTCTTTAGCTACTTGTGTATGGTGACTATAGAAAATATTTAGCTAAACTGGGATGTATTTTTGTTTTAATAAGGTTTTTTGAATATTCAGCCTGGTAGACAAAAATAAATCTACTGTTTAATAAATAAATGGAGCATCTACTCAAATATGAGTAGCCACTGAAAATAATGTTTAAAGTGAGATGAGTGTATTTCAGCTGCATGTTTTCATTCAGACAGGTTTTGTTAAATAATTTAGACACGTTCTGTCTACTTATTCTCGATAAGATCCTTTCATATTTGCGAATAAGCTTTTTTGTGCAGTTGTTTTCCCTTCTCCACCTCTGTGTTTCCCTTCTCCACCTCTGTGTTTCCCTTCTCCACCTCCGTTTTTCCATTCTCCTCCTCCGTTTTTCCATTCTCCTCCTCCGTTTTTCCATTCTCCTCCTCCGTTTTTCCATTCTCCTCCTCCGTTTTTCCATTCTCCTCCTCCGTTTTTCCATTCTCCTCCTCCTCCTCCTCTGTTTTCTATTCTCCTCCTCCTCCTCTGTTTTCTATTCTTCTCCTCCTCCTCCTCTGTTTTCTATTCTTCTCCTCCTCCTCCTCCTATCTTTGTCTTCCTCCCCCTCCCCCTCCTATCTTTGTCTTCCTCCCCCTCCCCCTCCTATCTTTGTCTTCCTCCCCCTCCCCCTCCTATCTTTGTCTTCCTCTCTCCTCCCCCTCCTATCTTTGTCTTCCTCTCTCCTCCTCCTCCTCCCCCTCCTATCTTTGTCTTCCTCTCCTCTCCTCCTCCCCATCCTCTCCTCCTCCCCATCCTCTCCTCTCCCCCTCCTCTCCTCTCCCCCTCCTCTCCTCTCCCCCTCCTCTCCTCCCACTCATCTACTCCCCCTCCTCTCCTCCCCCTCCTCTCCTCCCCCTCCCCCTCCTCTCTTTGTCTTCCTCTCTCTTTGTCTTCCTCTCTCTTTGTCTTCCTCTCTCTTTTTCCTTTCATGTCAGTTTATGAACATTTAATTCTTTCTTTTCTCTACATTCCAAATTTTATCTTTGAGTCCTGGAGCAGCATTAAAAAAAGAAGCTCTTCTATATGTTACGACCTGACATATTAATTTTCCAAATATGAAGTTCCTCTTGAAATTCATCTTTTTAAAAAAGCAATGAACTTTTGGGTCAGATCAGCAATCAATTGCTAATTATTTTGCGAGGTTTTGTTTTCTGATAAATGCTGGTCACCTTTTGATTGACCTGTTTCTTCAAAACTGTGTGTGTCCTTCCTGAATTAGGTGCTGTCACCCAGTATAATTGTGTCTTAGGGGCCCAGGGTCTCAAGTTTCCAAATATCACTATCACGTTCTCTTTCTATTTTTGTTTCTCTTCCTGTCCGTCATAAAATTATAATAATGAAAGAACAGTAAACATTTGCACTTTCAGAATATAAGAGGGACAGCTTAAAAGTTCACAGGCCAACCAAGATATAAATATAAGTAGACACACCACTTGTTAGATGCAGGCATGCAAGTATTATCCAGAATACAACAGCTGCAGCCTATGAACTTTTCAGCCAACCCTCATACATGTAGAGTAATGATATCAATAGTCTGATGAATTTAAAAAACTCTTTGCCCTCACACAAAAACCTGGGGAGAGTTTTTATATATATATATATATATAAATTCATGAATCATTCATACAAAAACAAATATAGAGGTTAATGATTTAAATGGCGAGAATGTTTGCGACAAAGTATTCTCGCCATTTAAATCATTAACCTCTATATTTGTTTTTTGTATGAATGATTCATGAATTTATAAATTATATTTGCAGCTTTTAATTGAAATATATATATATATTGTCTGCGTCGATAGTGATTCTCATTTCATGGAATTCATTAAGAAGCCTTCATTTTTTTGTCATCAGAAAAGCATTTAAGCCTTTAATTAGCAGGGCTTTACAAACTCTTCACCTTATATATAAAATTGTGCATTTATGCAGCAATCCCTCTTTTATATAAGTTTACTTAAAAATACTACTAAGTTTATTTAATATTTTTTTTTTTTCTTTTCCGGAAATTGTAGAACTTGTCCATCCAAGCACAATTGGCTATACTTTTAGCCATTATCAAGTATGATTTTATTTTTACTTTTAACTGAAGTTATGGCTTGTGTTATGTATGTATCTAAAATTATGGAAATGTTACATTTTCTAAACACAGTAAGCACATTGTGGCCATGTTCATAGTTGATGTTATTGAGTGTTGGCTTTTTCTTTTTATATTAATAATGCTACCAATAATTATTAATTCAATTTATTAATTTTAGCATTTTTTTTAAAATGTGGATGAGGCTATTTGTATTGTCTACAAATATTTTGGTAGTTCTCCCTGGCTGTTTAAATGAGAGCTATTTGAACTATGAGAAATGTCATGCAAGTCTTGTTATATATATATATATATATATATATATATATATATATAATTTGAACGATTTGAAATAATCATAAGTAATTCATCGAGTCTAGAAGAAACCTCAACAGAATGCAGAAAGCACTGGACGGCCGTTTTGTCCTATATTTGGGACTCATCAGCTCTGCACATCCACTACCGAGAATTGAAACCTGAACAGTTATGATAGGAGGCAAACGCCATACCAACTTTACCAACGGGTCTCGGTGACCTGTTATATATAAAATAGCTAGCCACTTGTATTCAAGGATACCCATTTATTAGGGCGGCTAGCCAATCCATATTGCAGATGCTCACTCAGGCACATTTTTGTGTGTTCAACAACCACAGAGCTAACCTGTGGTTTATGCTGCAACTATGTTGAGCAGACCTTAGTTACAGTTTCTGGGAAAGAGCATGTTATCTTGTGTGATCAACAATTTGAACCAGGCCAGCACACTCAAATGATGACTTGTGACTTCATGCTGGTATTGACAACCCCCCTAAGGGTTCTGTCAACCAAATTTCACTCACAAGGTTTAGGTCAACCTGTAGTGTGGGTTTCAGGCACTTTCCAAAGGTGCTGCATGCTGGGATCACCCCCTCCTCTCTATGAGTCTACTTCCTGACAAATCAACTGTGGTGAGATTCAACCCCAGTTTGCATGGTCAGAAAGCGAGCGTTCAAACCACTCACTCACTTACTCACTCACATGCCCATATATGCACAACTCCATCTGCAACATATTTATAGACAACATAAATATAATAAACTCATTCACATGTAAAAAAAAAAAAAAAGGCTGAAAATAATAAATGTAATTAATGAATATTGGAAGCATTATTAATTTAAAAAAAAAAATGAAAAAACTAACACTCAATAATGACATCAACTATGAACACATCCATAGCATGTTGATCCTGTTTGGAAAAAATAAAGAGATTCGTATAACTCTTTAGATACATACATAAAAAAATCCATACATTCAGTTAAGAGTGAAAATCATCTCATTCTTGATAATGGCTAAAAGAAAAGTGTTCAGACAATTTATGTCCAGAAAAGAAAAAAAAAAAATTGAATTAAAAAAAAAAAAAAAAAATTTAACTGTAGTACCTTGTCACTCATTTTTAACAAAATATTTATAAAAGAGGTATTGCTGGCCAAATGCACAATTATTATATATATATATATATATATATATAGTTTTAAGGTGTGCTATATTTATGGAATAAAGTGCTCAATATCACAGTGAATGTAAATATATAAATGGACATCCAAGTTAACACTTGGAGGCGACAGGCTGCTTCATGCTGGACGCAATCGTCAGGCCGCCTGACAATTGCATCCAGCATGAAACAGCCCATTGCCTCTGAGTGTTGACTTCAATGTTCACTTTATATATATATATACGCACACACAGAGTTAAATTAAAAAATGGACAACCTTGAGGTTGTCTGTTTTTTTTAATCTAACTAATCTGTGCTCCGTTTTTACATTGAGCTCTCTGGATTACATTCTCCATGGGATTATCCATACAGATTATCAAAGATTTCATTACCTAACTAATGTATATATATATATATATATATATTTTATATTATATTATATTATATTATATTATATATATATATATATATATATATATATGTGTGTGTGATTCAAAATACATATAAAAAGCAACAATTCAATGAAAAAGTTAAAGAAGAATTAATTAATTACATGAAGCATAAACCAAGCCAGAAAAAGTGTTTTCAAACAGAAAAATGTTTATAATGAAAATTTATTACATAATATTCATTTCAAGAAGTACTCTTTGGTTTCCCTTAGCTTGTATAATTGCTTGTATAATACCTGGTGCAAATGTGTACAAATCCTTCCTTTTCACAGGTGTGATATGTCGTTATCTGTAGCTGACATACCACTACTCTTGAAGATTGCAGGAATTCTGACAAACTTTTCTCTTTAGTCCTGTCTACATTTGTTCTATAATGCTGAAGTCAGGTCTCTGAGCTGACCAATCTCTTCATATAAGGATGTCTTTATCAGCCAGACTTGGTAATGTTACACACTATTTGGACATGGAACTCAGTTATACTGAATGGCCCTTCAGTATTTTGCTCACGCTTTTTTTCAATTTTAATCCAACTCTTTTGAACCATTGTATTTTAGGCAATCACAAGCCACCAGACTTTTATCTCCAAACCTCGTACAAGTATTATCTTTTCTAGACAATGTGTAAAACTGTCCGAATGATTTGTGGTTCTGACCGCTTTCGGCCAATCTATTAAACATTATCAAGGATGTATTTTTTCTTTTTTGTTTAACTGAATATCTAATATATATATATATATATATATATATATATATATATATATATATATATATGTTTTTTTACTTTCCAAACATGATCAGCATGTTGTGGCCATGTTCATAGTTGATACTGAGTTGGTTACTTCTTTTTAATTATTAATGCATTCATTATTTTTTAACTACTTTTGGCAAGTGGATGAGGCAATTATGGTTATATTTTCCAGAATTTGAAAGATGCAAAGTAGGTCTTCTTGATAAGCAGGTTGTGGTATGCCCAATGTAATTATTATTCATGAATTTGTTTTTATCAGGAATGTGATCAACTGTTTGAACAACACCAGTACACCCAAACTCTTGGTCACAATAAATTGTGACTGCATTTTAGCACAATCATTTTACTCTATTCAATTTCTCTCACAAGGCTTTGGCTCTCCAAAAGTGAGCACACTGGAATTGCCCCCTCCTAGCAGACCAATAACATCAAGTCACTTCCCTAACTAATTAACTCTGGTAAGACTTGAATCTGGGTCTCATGGTCAGAAAGTGAACATTCTAGCCACCCAGTCAAATGTGCACGCACACACACATATATATCTTAAAAAGAGTCTGGCATAAATACCCACCGGAAAGAAAAAGTGCTTAGCACCATATAAAATGGCAGAAAAGGTTCCCATTTTTGCACTACAGCTATCAACTGCCTGACGATTGTGTAAAAGTATGAAACCTATAGTTGTAGTCGGACATTGCACACCTGAAAGATGATTCTTAATTTAGAAAAGCTTATGACGTTTTATATGGTGTTGAGCCCTTTTTCTTTCTGGTGTGCATTTATAGCAGACTCTTTTTAAGAGCTTTTGGTTGGTGTATGTGTGGTGAGCATACACCATCCATATCCATATCCATATCCATATATATATATATATATATATATATATATATATATATCTCGGGGAGCAACAACTTGTATTCACATTGCATTTGTTAAGTACTGAACACAACCATGTGTTCATATTCACAGAATTTTTTTTTTCTACTTGATTTTATTAGTGCTAAAAAATTGGAATTGACAATTGTCAGTGACATAAAAATAAAAATTCTCTTAACTCTTACCATTGAAGAATGTTGAGTTATGTGTTAATCATTTGACTCCCATAGGTGTTGACGTGCCTAGCAAATTTGTTTCTCAGCAATGAAGTTGGAAGTGAGGGATTTGTTTTTTATTTATTTATTTTTTCATATGTTTGCTAATATCTATTGCAAACGAGTTTTCTCTTGATAATGTGTTGTTGTTGTTGTTTTTTTTTTTTTTTTGTTTTTTTTTTTTGTTTTTTTTTTTTTTCAATAATTTTGTCGTTCATGTGTGTAATTAATGAAAGGAACTGAAAAGTTTCTGGCCTAATCCGCATCCGCATCCCAAAATCTGATCAAACTGAAACAGGTTGCGAGTTTTTCAGCACTTCCACTGTGCAGGTGCACTCTCTGTGACATTTTTGCTAAACAAAAACACCTGCTTGTGATTTCTTGTTTGGTCGACACACTGAGAGGGATAGTTGGAGTTATTATATATTGATATGTACAAATGGGTAATTTTGACCTGTAATCAAAGGGTAACATTTTTTTTTTTTTTTTTTTTTTTTTTCAGTTCTAAATTTGTTTTAAGAAAAAATAAAATTACAGAAGTCGAAGAATGCTGTTTATTAAAATTTTGAATTTGTAAATCAATTTTCTACAAAAGAGAACCAAGTAAAAAAGCAAAAAAAAAAAAAAAAAAACTGATTAAAAAGAGGACTTTGATCAATAAACTGAGTGACAGCACTTCATCAAAGAATAGAAAAATTCACTCTGAGGAGAAATTTCAATAAACTTAAATGATGCCTAAATGCTAAATCCACTTTAGTAGGAAGGGAGACAAGCCTGCTACTGCCATTGCTTAAAACACATCCATTAAGCCAAGGAACTGAAGTCGGATGGTGAGTTCAATTATTGGTAGGACCATATCTGATGGAGGGAGGACTTGATATTTTGATAAACTAGTCAGTCTTTGGTCATCTGGTAGTTTGAAGAAATGAACAAAGAAATAAGATATATAGTTGTTTTGAAAATCCTTATACTTTATTTTTACTCTTAACTATCCAATAGAAGCGAGGGGGAGAATCGCCCCCCATCTTCAGCTTATTAAAATTTGTGTTTCTTAATTTCATTTTTTTTTTTTTTTTTTTTTTTTTTTTTTTTTTTTTTTTAACCCCTCCTCTCTCTCTTCCTCTCCTTAGAAAGGACTCTAATGTCCACATGCATGACCTGGGAGTTTTCTGTCCGTGAACATCTCCTGCTGACTAGGGAACTCTCTTGTGAATCTCTGGACCATTCTTATACATGTCTCCATCTTAACTCTGTCAGCTGTTTTGTCCTTCTTTTCTTCTCGTTCTCTTTTTTTACCTCTATACTTGATTCTTGTTGTACTACGCAGCTTTGCCCTCTTGGCAACTCTAATCATGCAGTTGTCTCTGTAAGCACCTGCTTCTGCTCTCCCACCATCCAATAAGCTCATACCAACAGAATATCTTTCTGTTATCAATGAGCAGATTTGGACTCTCTGTGATTTCCATCGTGATGTCCCTTGGAATGAAGGTTTTAATCTGATGTCTCCTCATAGGTGAAAGTTGGCATTATCAAGTTAAACCACATTCATCTTCTTGGTTTTTACCTGCGTGATAGGCCATTATAGCCCACAGGAATCACTTCTTCTGACTGTACCAGAGAGACACGTCTGATTGCAAGAGATTTCTCTGCTAGTAACGTATGCAAGTGTGTCCTCAAAGAAGCAAAGTTACTGTTTTCTGATAGAATGAAACAACTTATAGCTTCTTGGAATTTTGGTTTTATAAATAATTGGCGGCTCTTCAAGAGTGTGCTGAACAACAGCAAATCTTCAATCCTTCCTCTATTCAATCAATTCAAAGTCCTGGCATCTACAGCAGACATTAATCTCGCTAGAAAAGGGAAAATACTAAAGAAGCCAGGTCTCGTATTCACCGTGCGTGAGATGGATATTATGCCTGCTTCATAAATCCTCCTAAGATTTTTATTATGAAAATATTTTAAAATCTTCACGGAATCAAAATCGAAATTATGATCTGCTTTAGTTGTGTGTACAACTAAAGCATTGTTTAAATTTCTGAGGCGAATATCTCGTTTATCTAGCGAGATTAATGCTCGACAAGCATACATATAAATTTTAGATCAAAATAGAATTCTTTTCATTTTTCATTCAAAATACTCAAATTTTAGGAATATGTTTTCACAGCGTCGCCTATGTGACGACAATGTGACCATGTTTAAACGGAACGCTGATCATATAAAACTTTCAGTTATCTGTTTGGATAAGTCTTGTTCTTATGTCCATCGTCTTTGTCATGTTGAATTAATAATGTTAATTATATTTTATGAATATGTCCTGAAGATGGTTTATTAGACCGAAACGTCCGACGTTGACATGTTAACATTAAAACAGCATAATTGCATATAAGGATTTTTGTTTGTTTTTTCTGTATATTTTCTTCATACTGTCAGATCTATATCCATATATTTGCTTACATACATATATATATATATATATATATATATATTATATATATAATGTGTGTGTGATGTCACGAGCTGCGGTGCAATTTTCGCTTCTGCGTCTCGTATACACGAGTTTGTCATTACTTGGAAATCTTTCATGCAACAAAACAGACTATCATTATTGTTTTGTCTTTGTATTGTTTAATATATTGAAATGTAATTGTCATCTTTGATAATGGCTTATGTAAGCCGAAAGCTTAGATAGGATTAAAAAACATGTATCAATATGGTGTTTTTCTTTCATCTTTCAATGATAATGTTATTAAGCTTATCAGACAACATGAAAGGAATTTACTTAAAATAAATAGACAAAACTTGTCTATATTATTTAATGAAACATGCATAAAAATTATATATATATATCTATATATATATATATATATATATATATATATATATATATATATATATATAGAGAGAGAGAGAGATTTGGCCACATTTTTAAGGATTTGCTAGTTGAAGTACCAACTTAAAAGAAAAAAAGGATTCAAATTCATGATTCAATTGTACAAGGATTTATTCTAAGGTCTTGTTGTCCTGGATATGACGATAAACTACATCCGTGTCCTGGGTAAGATGATAAACTACATCTGACAGCAAGGCCTCTTAATTGCTGGTATTCCCAGGTCTACCCTGACCTGAGGTGGTAGCATCTCTTAGGGTCCCAGCTATGGGTAAATGGTTAATCTCCAAACTGGGGGTTAAAACACTATAAAGTGTAAAAATAGATTTCAATACCAGAAATACTTTGTATAAAAAAAAAAAAAAAAATTACCAGCAATACATTTTTGAAAAAAAAAATATTACCAACAATAAAATTTTTTTTTTTTTTTTTTTTTTTTTTTTTTTTTTTTTTGGCATTAAATAATCCATTGAGATTGATATGCCATAAAACAAACTTAATCAAATCTAAGGTCTCATCTGTCAATGTAGGTGCACATTTTAATCCTGTAATACTTTTTCCCACCAAACTGTAGTAGAGCAGATGGGGTTCTTTAGCTTTGGGTAGCAACCAGCCTAGAACAACTCTAAATTCAAATTCTTCATGAAGAAGACAACAGAAAACCACTCCATCTTTCCCAAGAAAATTGTCTTCCCTGTGTCTTTTAAATACTTTCATGGTAATTGTTTTGATGTACTAACCTCTTTGGTACCTAGCCTTTATAAATTTAAGCATACTACTAGATTGGCAATAAGGTCTCATAATTTTACAGTTGAAATGACTTGATGTAACTATAAGTTCTATGCTAACAGTTTGTTCTCATGTAAATCTCTCTTGTGAAAATGTCTTCCAGCTTCTTACTTTCGAGTCAACTTTGATCTTCACAAATTTAAATGCAATGTCAGACATTATCTTCTCTCTTCTTAATTCTTGTTCTTTTATTGTTCTCTCTTAAAGATGATTTTTTTTCTCATATTCAGTCACACTCAGTAACCACTTGTGTCTTAATGGCTTTATTGCCTTGCTTGGGGTGAAATGATTAAAAAAAAAAGGTTTTGGCCATCCACAGATAATGGAATCTGTAGAGAGATATGATTGTTCCATGTCCTTGAAGGGATATGGTATTTAAAAAAAAAAAAAATGCTTTTTGTAGATCACTAAAAGCATAGGTCAAATGCTTGTAACAAATGTTATGCCAGCCAGTGCTGAGTGTGTGTTACTAACTGACAATTGCAGTTTTCAGGTGGTGTCAGATAATTATGTATGTCACATGACAGTCACTAGCCAATGAAATCATCTGATGGGTTGGTGGAGGGGTGAGAGAAGATGCCTGTGTTTGTTTTCAAATCAGGTGTACTTGTAATGAAGACGGCAACTCGATTGTATGCAAAACAAATTAAGACCAATTTACTTGTCTGTGAGTGGCAGACTGTCCACCGACCACATCTTCAGTCCCTCGCAATTAGACTGATTTCTATCTCTCTATCTCTATCTCTCTATCTCTATCTCTATCTCTCTATCTCTATCTCTCTATCTCTATCTCTCTATCTCTCTATCTCTATCTCTATCTCTCTATCTCTCTATCTCTATCTCTCTATCTCTCTATCTCTCTATCTCTATCTCTCTATCTCTCTATCTCTCTATCTCTCTATCTCTATCTCTCTATCTCTCTATCTCTATCTCTCTATCTCTCTATCTCTATCTCTCTATCTCTCTATCTCTATCTCTATCTCTCTATCTCTATCTCTCTATCTCTATCTCTATCTCTCTATCTCTCTCTCTCTATATCTATCTCTCTCTATATCTATCTCTCTCTATATCTATCTCTCTCTCTATCTATCTCTCTCTCTATCTATCTCTCTCTCTATCTATCTCTCTCTCTATCTATCTATCTCTCTATCTATCTCTCTCTATATATCTCTCTCTATATATATATCTATCTCTCTCTATCTCTCTCTCTATATATATATCTCTCTCTCTATATATATATCTCTCTCTCTATATATATATCTCTCTCTCTATATATCTCTCTCTCTCTATATCTATCTCTCTCTCTATATCTATCTCTCTCTCTATATCTATCTATCTCTATATCTCTCTCTATCTCTCTCTATCTCTATATCTCTCTATATCTCTCTATCTCTCTCTATATCTCTCTATCTCTCTCTATCTCTCTCTCTCTCTATATATATATATATATATCTCTCTCTCTATATATATATATATATATCTCTCTCTCTCTATATATATATATATATATATATATCTCTATATATATATATATATATATATATATCTCTCTCTCTCTCTCTATATATATATATATATATATATATATATATATATATCTCTATCTCTATAAATTTAATCCATTCTGAACTAGTGTTTGCAGTGATACTCCGGAAAGTTAAACAGATTTCTTCACTTCCTGTCATGTCAATAATGAAAACCAGAGTTGGTTGATGAAGCATTTGTTGCTCATTTCAAGCTGAAATTGTATGCAATTTCTGTCAAAGGCTTTAAAGATTTTTTTTTGTTCCCTTCCCTACACAAATGAAACATTCAGGCGGTTATGATGTTGACTTGTAGGCTGGCAAAAGAAAAAAAAAAAAAATATTGTGCTCAACATTTTTAATAATTTCTGGGAAAACCTGTTGGCTGTTTAAAATGTTTCTTTATTTTGCTGTCAGATCTGTAATGAGTATTTTCAAAATGGTTAAAAAAAATAAGTACAGCATTTCCAAGTAATGTTGCCATTGTAACAATTTTTCACCCTGGATTTTTGTTAGTTATTTTGAAAATACAGGGTGACCCCAACAAACGGGAACTTTTTAACAGTCCAATAAAACCAAGAGTGATGGAAGAAAAATATTTTATTTATAGTAATTGAAACCTTAAAACATGCCATTTAAGAAACAATGATGGAATTTTCATTTTTTTAAAAAATTACGTCCTGTAGATGGCGTTCTCCTGTACGAATACATTCTTGAAATCTGCTGTTGAGATTTGTCATTGACTGCTGCAACATCTCAGCTGGGATACTGTAAATTTCATCTTGAATTCTAAATGGCGAAATGTTTACTTGCTCAAGGTCACTGTCTCACAGTGTTGCCACTTGCTCATGTCTGGGAATACGCACTTCAAAAATTCCCGTTTTTTTAGGTCACCCTATACTTGTATAGAGTAAAATGTTAACAAAAAATAAATAAAATTAAAAACATCTAAGTGGTTTTCACAAATTCCATTTGTAGGAGGACCAACTTTCTGTTTCAATTTTTCCTGAATTCTGTTTCAGGTTTTAGAGAATTCTGTTTTTTTGGGTTTTTTTTTTCCGTTTTCAGCATTGATTTCTGTTTTAGTTTCAAGAAAGTGTAACAATATTTAAATGCTATTTAAATAATAAAATAAAATGAAAATTTTTTACTAGCTGGCATATCTACCCATTGGATAAAGAAGTTGGTTCAGCTTGATAGGGTTTCCTACCTCATATTTCTGCTGAGTTTGTGGGACAAACCTAGCAAAGAATGCTATAATCCTAATAAGAATTTAAGTGAAAAAAAATTTAAGTGGAAAAAAAAAAAAAAAAAGAACTACAAAAAGTACTACCACAAAGTCATTTAGAGGCAAAAAGCTACATTATCGTTTGGTCACTTTATTGAAATTATTTAATAACATTTTTGAAAAAGTCTAATTCAGAAAAATAATTTTCATTTCTGAAATGACAAATTGTCTCCCACCTCCATCGCTATGTGGGATAAGAAAAAGAAAGGATAAAATTAAAAGACGAAACAATCTATCCTGGTGGATGAAATAAAGAGTTCAGTTTGAAATTTCAATCGCCTGAAAAAGGTCAGAGAGTACAATGGCCAAAACATTGTGAATATGTCAACAAAGATGAGGTTAACAGTTCTTGTGAGCATTAGTAATTCTTTTTACAAAAATGTATTACTGGTAATTTTTTTTTTTTTTTTTTTTTTTTTTAATTGCTGGTAAATTTTTTTTTTTTTTTTTTTTTTTTTTTTTTAATTGCTGGTAAATTTTTTTTTTTTTTATTTTTTTTTTTTTACTACTGGCATTTTCACTATGAATTTTTTTTTTTTTTTTTACTACTGGTATTTTCACTATAAATTTTTTTTTACTACTGGTATTTTCACTATAAAAATGTGGTTTTATATTTTCATAATATTTTGACTCCAATATATATAACTTTATATTTTCATAATATTTTTGACTCCTATTTGCTCTTAACTGGGTCCCTAGCAGTTGCTACCATCCCTGGTCAGGATGGATTTGGGAACAGCAATTAAGATGTGATTCCATGCACCTCAAAGCCTCCAATCTTCTGATCTTGCTGCCGAATGTAGTTTATCATCATACCCAGGACGAACTAGTGGTTTCTTGTTCTCTCTATAGTTTTGAATTCAGAGTTGTTTTTCTCTTAAATTGGTTGCTACCAAAGACTAGAAAAAGTCCAGTCTGCTCTGCTATTGATTCAATTAAAGCCTACCTTCCAAAACACAAATGACAGCAATTTTTAATTGCATTGGTTATATTTTCAACATGAGAAAACTTGATTTTTTAACAATTTTCTTTTTTTTTTTCTTTTTAAATGCCATTTTCCTTCAGGAAGTAGGCAATCCCACAGATTCCTTTTCTTTATTATCTGTGAATCGCCATGACTTCTTGTGAAATATAGTGAAGTAGTTTTCTGTTGTCTTTCTCCATGGTTTGTTTGGAATACAGAGTTGTCCTTCTCTTTGGTGATTACAAGTCTGTATCCTAAACTAAAATTTTATTTACAATATTTTTAAAACCTTTTAATACTGGCATAGAGACCTTGACAAGCCATGAAAAATGGTAGCAAATTGTAGCGAACTGAAGAAGCCCAATGTTGCATACATTTTTTGCAACAGTCAAGAACAAAAATCACTTGGCTTGAATTGCAGACGGCAGGTAGCGCTCCATAAAGAGAAAATAATGAAACGGAAAAAAGTTAAAGTGTCTTTTTTTAAAAACAGATCCCCCTGCACCAATTGACTGATGCTTTGACCAATCAGTAGTAGTTTAATGTAATGTATGGATTGGCTGGTTCTTTGGACAATAAGTGGCAGTCTGATACAATAAAGTTTGCAACAAAGTTATGACCATTCAAACTTCATAAAAACTTAGAAAAATCATTGTTTTATGTGCTATTGGACAAAGTCATTTTAACAGTTTAATTGAAGATGCTGATTTCAAACAACTTAAAAATCATTATAAATGTCATATAGAATGTCATAAAAATCATTATAAATGTCATATAGAATGTCGTAAATGTCATTTCATATAGAATGTTGTAAATGTTATATAGGTAGTCTTGACAGCATCTGAAAGCCTTGTAATACAAAGCTTTTAATTTGAATATAGTGTTTCAGATTATTTCAACATCGTGCTCTAGATATGGTTCTGAAAATTGCAGCACCTAAAGAATCTGAAGCAATATACACCTGAGCTGACATAGGTTCTTTTAATAATCATAGCATAAACACGGATGAAGAATCACAGACACTAACTGATAGGTAATTATGAAGCTCTTGATGGACAATTGATTTCATAAGAAATTTAGTTGTATGCAAAAGTATGAATCAGGATATTCCTATTTTATTCATTCTTATAAATTTTAACATTTTCTTATAAATATTAACGTAATGCTCTTTTTCTCTAGAGGTATGGTGTAGTAATGGATAGCCGCCAAACTGAAGAATTGGAGAGTCAAGTTCAATTTCCATTTGAGTTTGCTACATTCACTTATATATTAATACCATTTGGGAAGCTATGAATTCATCTTTTCTCTCGCTCAACTATGAGTAAATAGCTGGACAGATTGGGTCCTATAGACTTCGGTGGCAACCGGTCTCCGAGAAGGACAGCTCTGAATTCCAAATCCTCCAACTATGGGTAAATAGTAGAGCAGAATAGGCTCTTCAGCCTTCGGTGGCAACCAGTCTAAAAGAAGGAAAACTGATTTCAAAAACCATATGTAGCCCTGGTGAAGCACATACTATGCAGCTAATGAAAGGATCGTAGTGTTTACAATAAATTTATGATCCCAACTGTGATTGTGTGCTTCAACTAATGATGGCTTTCTCATATCACATTTGGCATGAAGATCACACATTTTAAGAGATCTCAGTATCTGTCTATATTTCTGAAATGATGTATTATGTACATTTATTTACATTATTCAGACTGTTGTCTTTATCTCTGTCGCCATATTTATTACAACATTTTGGCCATTATACACTCCGGCCTTCTTCAGGTGGTTGGAATGTCGAACTGAATCCTTTATTTCGCTCACCGGGGTAGACTCTTCTAGTTCCACGTACCATGTTTTAATGGATGTCATCAGTTATCTCGTGTTAATTTCCCTCTGAAAGTTCTCCACTGCCTTAGCTACACTCTTTGAGTCCCTGTCACTGGATCTATCACCTTTATCCACTGTGCCACGTGTCCTTGTTTTAAGAGAATTGTGTTCACGTAGATTACACGCTAAAAGTGCACCCAGTATTTTTTTTGTTTCATTTTAATTTGTAAAATGTTGATACTCTTTCACTTCTGATATATATATATATATATATTGTTGTTTATTTATGTTTTTTTTCTTCCCTCAGTGATTGCCGAAGAGAAACACGCTTATTGTGCATATTACCGAGATGACCAGGTATCGGATGAAGAAAACCACTCCTATGGACAAATTATGCCAGACAATGTTACCATTCGCTGCAATGGATCTAAGGACTTCTGTTTTTCTTTTTGGACTCCAGGAATTGATGAAAATAATACAGAAATTACTTTAATTAGACAAGGTAAGTAAAAGAAAAGTTCTGTTCTCCTTAAAATCTTCAGTGTTTCTTTCTTAGCAAGATTTTATACTAATGAGCTTGAATATTTGGTAACATTTTTATTATAAACAAGTGTTTATAAAACTCTTTTAAACTATTGTTCTCCTAACACAAAGTCTAAGAGCCACTCAAGGTGGAGCGTTGCTGAATGTTTTGAGGAGGTAAAAAGTACAGATAAAGATATGTAAGGTAGGCTTGAAGAGGTTAAGATCTAGTGATTAGGGAAGTATCTCCTCAGGAGTTTGTTCCACAAAGTAGCAGTTTTGAGGCAGAAGATGTCCAAATGGAACCTCTTTACTACTAGAATAGGGATGGAATGAGAAGTAAACCTTGTGTTTCAATCAAATTTCAAAACAAGTTTTCAAATTTTTTTAAGTGGCAAATCTGACAAAGTAAAACTGGCAACTGTTCTCAAAAAGGACCTCAAAAAATAACGGTTAACTGGGGCAAGGAATGGCTTGTAAATTTTAATGCCACCAAAACAAAATGCTTTCATTTAATCGCCTTTTCTGCCTGACATCAGCATGGCTGATGCTAACCTCCAGGTGAGCAATTCTTTGCACCTTCTTGCTCTCACGTTTTCCACTGAAATAGAATGATTATATTGAATCAGTTGCTAGGTCTACTACTAGGAAAGGTGGTTCACTGTGTGGCGCTAGACAATTCTTCTTGTCAAAATCCATCTCGCACATTTATAAGTTTACCATTACATTGTACATTGGATATTGCTGCCATATCATGTCTGGTGCTCCTGCTGTATATCTCAAGATTCTTGATAAATTTCAAAGGAGTGTCTGTAATGTAATTGATCCTCACCTGGCGTCTTGATTTCAGTCACTTTTTCACCATCATGACGTTGCTTCTTAGCCAATAAGATAGGCCACTTCTCAGTCTCATCTGACTCAATCCCAATCTGTCTTGTCTTGAAGTCAGAATGTTTGTTTATCTGAATTAACTTTTGTGTGTCAACAACAGTTTTTAATTTGTGAAGTTTTTGCCTTATTACTGTTACTTTGTCTTGCATATATTGTTTGCTTGCTTAATATTATTTTTGCCCTGTTCTTATTATTGTTTACCACAAACTTTCTCGATTCTGTTTTTATGGCCAGTTCTATCATTTACATTTAATCATGGCCACTTACTCTATACAGACATCATCAAAAATGATGCAGTGCAAGACATCTTTGCACAGGAAAAAAGCCCATTAAAGGACCTCATAACCACCATCAAGCAGTGGTTTTCTTTTTTCAACACCTGTTTTTAGATATTTGCTGGCTAATGCACCTGTATTAAAATTGCACTGGTAAATGGAGCAGTGTTAATGTTTCTGTTGTGTTGCCTTATTCTGACATCACTCACTGGAAGTTGTGGTGGAAGAGCCAAATGACAGATCATAGAAACTGCCAGATTTTAATTTGCTGGTTTCTGTTTCCATTCCCATGATGCAATTGCATCTAAATGTTTAAAATACGTCTAAGAAATATAAATATACAGGCAAAGAAAGTAAACAAATCTGTATATGAAATATCGTTCCGATTAGAGTTCAAAGGGCTAAATCAGTTGTTTGCAAATTTTTTTTGGGGGGGAGGGGGTTTCTTTCCACTTACTTACCAAAATACAACCCTAACACCCACCCAAATGTATACCCACCCCCAATGTATGTTACTCACTTTGCTGTATACTCACTGCCTTAGACAGTGAGTAGACAGCACAGGATCGGAAATAAAGGATATTAGATGAAACATTGTCAACCATTATTATTAATTTTGACTAGTATTTAATTTCATCTTAATTTTTAGTTGCTTTTTATTGCAAAATTTACTCAGGTTGTTAATCTATAGCAGGGAGTAAAACAGCACTGGATCAAAACTAAATCATTGTCTGATATTATCTATTTTTGACTAGTATTTACTTCAAATTACAAAATTGAAATAATGCACCTGCTACTAGTGTCACTCGATCGGTTGGTTTTTATTTATTTATTTATTTATTTATTTTTGATTGAAATTTCCTTGAACGGTTTTAAAATTTTCATTTTTGTACAATTTCTCTTGAACAGTCATCTTACATTTACATTCTGCTTTGTTAAAGTAGTTCAGTTGTTTCACTTTCTCTCACTCTCTCTGTTTCTCTCTCTCTCTCTGTTTCCTCTCGTTCTCTGTTGTTTTCTCTCGTTCTCTCTCTTTCCCACTCTTTCTCTCTCTCTCTGTTAAACTATTTCTTAATCAAATGTGTTTGTACTTCATGTGACAATGAGTTATACAGGCTAGAGTTAATGTCACTGCACTGTTGTCATATTGAATACTATGTTCCAGTGGGATTTCTCACCTGTTAGGTTTTGTCTGATTTTCTCCATCCCTCCACTCCCTTCCCATGTTGCATTTTGTTATTTTCATCCCTTCCCTCCCAGGGATGTGTATGATACAGCTGAGTAATTTTAGACCTTCTCTATCACTCCCCTTCCACAGGCACTGATGTGGCATCTGGTAACCTTAACACCCAATCCCTTACTTACCCTCCACAGGTGTTGATGTGGCATCTGGTAACCTTAATACTTCATTCCTGTACTCCTCTTCCACATATGTGGATTGAGGCATTAGCTAACCTTAACACCACACCCACTTACTCTCCTTCCACAGGTGTGAATGTGGCATCTGGTAACCTTAACACCCAACCCCTTACTTACCCTCCACAGGTGTGAATGTGGCATCTGGTAACCTTAACACTCTTCACTTAGGAAAACTGTGATTGAACTCACCAGATTGTTGAGGTGCAGATTAAGAGAATACAATGTATTACTGTTGACTCTTGAGGAAGCCTGGAGAGCACATTGGCTGAAAAATAATGAATAAGTAAATTGCTTTTATTTGTTGAAATGCTCTCATTTGAATGTGAAGTTCAGTGAATGAAACAAATTTACTTTGAAATCTAAGCAAATATTCTGTGGATTTGAGGTCTTGTCTTCATTTGCTTTTATTTTGACTCTTCAAGTTTTTAAAAATTCCTTTGTATTCTCTGTATATTTTTCTTTTCTTCCTCTTTCGGTCAATAGAATCATGGAAGATAATGCAGCATAAAAAAAAAACACTTGTTTCAATCAATGGATGTTATCTAAGAATCAATAATCAATCAGTGATTGTGTGTTCTAAGTATGGGTAATTGAATAACAAAATGGAAACAAAAGCACCTACATTACATGTTTTGTCCCAAACAGTAATCTTAACACCCCATGGGGTTAATAGATAATGAGTTTATTGATGGAGTCAGTCTTATATGGAGGGGGTGGAAAATTCTATACAGAGAAACCCTTAAAGATACAGGAGTGCTTAGCTTTAAATTTTTTTAATTATTTTTTTTATGTCCAATATATCTGGTGATCTCCTTCAGCTTTTGATTGTGATGAAAGGACATGTTAGAATTCTGCTTGACCGTTCCTTAGCATGTATGTTATGCCCTGCCAATATCTCATAATTAATGGACTATTCCATGGAAAGATGGAAGAAACATATCAGACACACTACTTGGTTTCAGTGAGGAAAAAGAAAGCAAAAAAAAACTATGATAATCCCACATAGTGCTAATAATGTTTTGATCATGAGGACAAATGGAAAAGACTTATCCGAGATGCTGTTTAGTTTCAGTGAGAAAAAGGAAGAAAGGGAAGATAGAGGAGGTGATAACACTCATGTATTTATTGAGTAATCAAAGTAAAGTAAAGAATTACTGAGTTAAATTGCAAGGAAGAGGGAAAAGGTAAGTAAGAGAGTATTAGGAGGATGAGTGGGATAGATATTGACCTTGTGTATTTATTTATATATTTCCTGTCCCAACTGAAGTGGGAAAGGAGGTTCAACTTGAGTGGTTACTTCCTTTTAATTGTTTTAATAATCTATACAAATTAAATATTTATCTGCATTTAGGCAAAATTAGTTCCCAAGCAAAATGAACTATGTAATTAATTAGTTCCTTTATTCCTATGTTTCTTTGATTGCAGTCTTATTTGTTCAAGCCTTTCTTGTGAGGCACTCTGATACCTTTGTCTATTAAGTGATAGTCTTCAACTTGATCTTGAAATAGGCTTTGTTGTTGTCATCTTTGTCACTCTGTTGTTAATCTTTTTCTTCCAAGAGATATTTCCATTTCACTGTTATATTAAACACATAACATTTTAAACATGTAATAATATTGAGTAAAAAGCAATTTATATAATACCAAGAGTAATCAATGAAGGCAACAAATAAATTAAATTTTTTATTGGCCTCCATTTCAGTTGTGAATTCTTTATTTTCACTTTATTCAATCTCAATTCATTGTCTCACGACTTTTGTTTCATTGCATTTCACTATTAAAACTTTCTAACAATTGACATGATTTTTGACAGAACAGGTACACTAGTTTGTAAATAAAAACCGAGTACAGATAACTTTTAAAAAAAAGTTAGTGATTGATTTGACACTTTTTGTGATGTTAATGAACACTTGTTCGACACTTTTTGTAATGTCAATAAATACTCGTCGTCACTTTCATAATGCTTGTTGTAGTAGAGACTTTGTAATCGCAGATACAACTATAGTATGCTGTTGAACAATACTGGTGTCAGATGCCTTCAAATATCACTCACACTAATGGTACTTGCTCAATAATACTCACTTGAATAGTAATCCACACAGTGATTCGAATAGAGTAATAGTATAGTAAATAGAGTAGAGAATAGCGGTTTGTATAGTAATAGAGGATAGACTAGAAATGGTGATCCAAATAGTAATAGAGGATAGAATAGAAATTGCAATCACTCTAGACGTCACCTGACTTCCTATATAACAACACTGTATTTATATTATGAACTTGACCCCATTTTCTAAAATTCTAAAAAGAAAATATTTTTGTTGATGCTAACAAATGTTATACTTTAAGGAAAGACTTGTAAATACTAATCGACAAAAATTAGACAGAATAACATTTTTCCCAATTTTTTTTATTTTTATGTGGACTGTTTTCCTCAGTACAGCTCCCCTGCCCGATCTTGTATGGTAGGTTCTTATCCTTTAAGAGTTAACAATTATCAAAGCAAACTCCTTTCTCCACCACCTCCTGAACCTGTATTAAAAAGTAACCAAACTTGAACCTTCATGCACACAAAAAAAATGTCAAAAGTACAGTTTTTTCCCTTGACACCACTATTATTTTAACTACCTTCACTCCTCAGCAATGTTTATTCTTTTCAAAAAGCAATGATTAGAATTGTAATATGAAAGTGAATTTATACATTTCCTCTGTTCTTGAAAATTTACAACAAAAATAATAAACACTATTTTCTAGTTTGTCTGTTGACACTATTTTCTAGTTTGTCTGTTGACACTATTTTCTAGTTTGTCTGTTGACACTATTTTCTAGTTTGTCTGTTGACACTATTTTCTAGTTTGTCTGTTGACACTATTTTCTAGTTTGTCTGTTGACACTATTTTCTAGTTTGTCTGTTGACACTATTTTCTAGTTTGTCTGTTGACACTATTTTCTAGTTTGTCTGTTGACACTATTTTCTAGTTTGTCTGTTGACACTATTTTCTAGTTTGTCTGTTGAAGTGTTATAAATATAATTTTTTGTGGGGGAGGTTAAAATGAATAATAGTTCAAAAATATTAATTAGAACAATAAAATGAAGATGAGAGGGTGTGGGATCAAAATGGCTTGAAACCAAAATTGAGTTTACATCACCAGAAGTACATTTTTGATCAAACATCAGATTGGAATGTGTCGGCTAGAACTCTGCTAGGAAACTAAAAATATATCTGTCTCCACCATTTAGCAGGAAATAATATTTTATATTCCACTTCTCTTAACATTTTTTTCAACATTTATGAAATTGAGATGGATTAGTACAACTTTGATTGGATAAAAATTAAAAGCAGATAATTGCATCACTATTGCCCTCCAAGATATTGATCTTAGTTTTTGCCCTAAGAATTCAATGAGCATTAACAAATCATGAAGTCTTGAAAACAAATTGGAAGTTCACTGATAACAATAGAAATCTTTCATCTCTTTGAATATCTGCAAGATTAAAGGAGATCTATGATTCTTTATATAAATCGGTTCTGGCTGTCTATATCGGTGATAGAGAACCGAGAAAAAGAGTCTGGTTGTTCATAACAGTTGCTGAAAAAATTAAAATATGAACCACCAGCAATAGTCAAGAATTTTAGTCAAAGTTGGTAGTACAAGTGAGGAAGTCAGCCATCATTAGTAACAGACAGGTTTTTGGAATTTAAAAATTTTGAAATGCTTGAAACTATATTAATATGAGGGGAGGGTCTCCAAAGTCACCAAGGGATTTCAAAATTTAATAACTCCTTTATTTCTTAATCTTAATTCACAATACCAGAGTATTATATAGAGTAGATATGGAGAAATAAATTTATGCTAGTTGAGAGAAATGACGTCTTTTATGTGGCATTTATTTTCAACTTCACATGAATGTGTCCCTTTCTAAGGCATTTTCTTTCACAGCCCTCAGTGTTCAAACTAATGCTTTGAGGTCTGTCTGAATATTGTCCTTCAGTTGTTGGAGTCTGGAGCTTGTTGACATAAATCTTTTCTTTGTGATATCCACATAGGAATAACTCTTGTCTTGTCACATATGGGGGATTGTGGTGGCCAGTTTATTCCACAACCACTAGAAATTATACTTTTTTCCAAAAATTTACCTGAGAAGCTGGATTGTGGCCATTGTCATATGCGCTTTTGCCCCAATCTTGTGTGGAAACTGGTTGATGCATTTAAAAATCCATTGGTGTGATATCTGAGATTCAAACCTGTTGTGACCCCCGCCTTCAGATGCATTCAGGTCTTCTTCAATACTTTTCCTTACTTCTGCTCAACTACTCCTTCGTTCCTAAATGAATGTGATGTGTCACTTTGTGGAAGTTCACTTACTGAAATTCGACTCTCAAAACTTGAAGAAATTTCTCTCCCTATAATAGCAACAATATGCTCATTGAACCTGAATTATTTGTCCTTGGATTTGGTAGAAAGATTTCACTTAGGGGTTTTTTTTTTTGTTTTTTTTTGTTTTAGGTTGAGCTAGCTCGTACATTCATGAGTCTATCACACCAACCATCACAACCTGCATCAAGGTCTTTAGGTTGACGTTATGTGTCATAACATAGCTGGTCAATGTAGGTGATTACTAGGTGGCCAGTCTGTCTTGTGCCATGGCTAGGTTTCCAGAGCAGTAGATCACTTGCAAGTTCTTGTTTTGTTTACAAGCAGTGTCCTGTAAAGTGTATTCTATATTCACATAGGATTGTAGAAATATCATGTATGTGTATTCATTTTTATGGCATTATTTTTACAAGATTAGTTCCCAAAGCTTCCTTTATGAAAGAAAACTAAAAAAAATTAATACATTTTCAGACCCCTTGGTAACTTGAGATAAGCTGTTATGGGGTCCTCCCCTCTTCTATATAAGTGGACTCTACCAAGTGTACCTGGACTGCTGCCGTTAAATACCCAGAGTTACAGTCGGTAGTCGGATAGTGAGCGGATATACGGAGAGTGAGAGAATATATGAACGGAGATAGTGTGAGGTAACCTCTTGTAGAAGTCAGTTACAAGGACGTAGACTCTAAGGAAGTCCTACTTCGAGACTGTATATATCTATCTGTATTTGCTACTAACCACGTTCCTGGACTTACTAACATTATTACTCTTTGTATGATTGTGTAAATACATTTTATTTCTTATATTTAATTATTGCGTTTGTCATTCCTTGGAGACCGAATTCATCTCGGAAGCCACAACATAAGCATTTAGTGATCCAGGTCTTACTAATTATAATTAACCTATAGCATCGGGGAGAAGAGGTGGATCATACCTTCATCAAGGGTGTTTGCTCATAAGTGAATATAACAAACTTAACTGAAATTAGAATTCGGCTCTGTTAACAATTCTGAGCCATTATCCAGTACACTACTTGCACATCCAAGTTTAAAGCATCTCATATTTTCAAGTGGTCACCCATCTAGGTACTCACCAGGTTCAGCATTGCTTAACTTTGGTGATCATTTCAATTAAGTTTTTGTTATTGACAACTAGTTAACTACAAACTAGGTCATCAGTTGGTGAGTGGCTTTTGGTTGTGTTCCTACTGTTTTCATCTGACTTTAAATAATTAGGTTTCATCCATTGTCCAGTATATAAGATCCTTTTTTACACTGTCATTGCAGTTCAAATGCCCAAAATCTGGTCCATTAGATTCTGACCACATCCAACATTCTCCTGTCGATGTGTTCATTGTGCCTTTTTGTTTTCTGGGTGCTATGCTTTGCTAAAGAACAGCCCGTGATTTGGTCATTAGAGTTTTGGATTCAGTTGTCCTCTTCCGAGATTGGTTGTGAAACATGGCTAGAGAAGCCAGTCTGTCCTAATATTTACCTTTTCCAACCTTTCTCAAAGGTATTTTCACATAAGTGAATATCATGAACTTGACCAGAATTTGAACTCTACTCTCTGATTTCACATTCTAAGCCCCTATCCTTTCCATCACTTGCACATTCCTAAAAAAAAAAACTAATTAAAAATGCAACAATATGGAAATAAAGGACTCTTTCGGATAATCAAGTAATTACCATTCTTTTTAAATAGCAGATCTGAATTACCTGCGTTCTTCAAATCCGGAAAGGATTCACTTATTAATTTTATATATTTGTTTTCAGTATGACAGACATTATGAAGAGATAAAGAATAAAAATAATTGTTTATTAGATAGATATATAGATACATATTTCGGTTAATGAACTGAGTTTGTATTTGATTAATAATGTTATTTTAATTTCTGATTTATTTTATCTTTTTGTAGGTAAGTAGAAAAAATCATTAATAATTTTTTTCTTTTGGTCTATATTTTTTCTTCTGTTTTTGTTTTGTCCTTTTTTTTCTGTAGTTATTTTTAACTTTAGATTACCATAGATCTGATGCCTTCAGGAAAATAAGTATACCCAATTGTAAAACCAATATTTTAAATACTGCAAAATGAATGATGTCTTTGCAAAGACAAAATGATACCTTTTTCATCTTATTCCTTATCAGAGGTGGTGAGATGTGTATACATCAGAACTTTGTCAGATGACATTATCTTCATATCATCATAAAAATATTCTTGTACGATTTTGTGGGTGGGGGATTGTTGGTTTTGTCATTTTTGTCTTTCTAAAAATATCAAGGGAAGTAATCTGACTCACTTCTGCATTTCAAAGTTAAAACATTCTAAGACTGACACAATTATTTTTTTTTTATAGTCTTATGACAAAAGAACAGTTCACTTTGCTTAGTCCATGTGTACACAGAAGTTAATTTACTTTTAAAATACTCAGGCCAGCACACTTAATCTGATCTGATCAGTAGTTTCAAAACTGGTCTGCAGAGCGTCCCAAATCCCACCCCTTCCCATGAAAATTTAAGTTAATAACATGAATTGAAAATTAGAATAGATGTGCACAATGATGATCCTGGTCTTTGTTGTTGTTATCAGAACGTTTCGGTCATTGTGCTCTCAAGCCTTCTTCAGGTGATAGTTTGAAATTCTCCGAAGAATCAACAGAGCTCTTTATTTAATCTAGATTGTTCTCATTTTACTCTCCGTGTCTGGGGATATCTCGTCTAATTCTAATTTTTAGTACTGCTCAGTTATTACTCACCCCAATTCCCAGGAGTCGACGTACACATTGCCTAGCCAAAAGATTGAACTCGCAATTACTATGTCACGAAATTCCTAAACCAACACTTTAATCCACTTGGGCAATTCTGAGTGAAATAATTACAGCCTTAAACCTAAAGTACCTGCTTATAAGTGCTACTACTAAGTGTTGCACATGACTGCACTAACTTTATTTTTTTTTTTTAATTATGGAACCTGGGATTTTATTTACAGAGTTGTGACAGAAAAACATTATCCATTACACAGATATTGATTGAAAATAATGTTAAAATTTGGATAAATACAAAAGATTTAAAATAAATTTTGAAGAGAGAATAAAAATTAAATTGTAATAAAGAAACAAAAAAATTAAAAGGAAAGAAAATATAAGGGAAAATTAATAAAAATGGTTGACAATGCTTCAACCAATATTCTTTATTTCGGATCTTGTGCTGTCTACTCACTGCTGTAGGTTGA
>OZ010608.1:33612853-33692853 GCA_963932145.1 Acanthosepion lycidas | reverse complement strand
ACACATCCAGATACGGATCTTTGTCAACTGTCTCATGTCCATAAAAGCGACAAGAAAACCAGCAGTTTGCTTTTTGGTGTCAGTCGCTTTGCTACTGTCGGAGATTCAGCATCTTGCAAAGACATTCCCTTGGTGCATTTTGTTCCAGAAGTTACATGTCGCCCACAGTGCTGTACTTTTTGTCTTAGTGGCCTCATTTGTCATTATTCAGTTTTTTATTTTTTCTTATATCTCTCCTTTCTCTCTCTTAATTGTTAAGGTAACAATCTGTTACCCGTTAAGTGTTTCCCCCGACACACCCTTGCCTTATTTTCCCACAGTACTGTAGATTAAAGCAACAGACTTTGCAGTGGTTGTTGGACTAATGAAATCTGAATATTTTTTTGTTTTTTTGTCTTCCATCAGAATGGCTGATGCTAACCTTCAACAGAGTGAGTTATTGTGCCTTCTCGGGTTAATATTTTCCTCATTATATTGCAACAATTGCCAGGTTTGTTGATAAGTTTGTTCACTGTGTCGTTCTAGACAACTCTGGCCTAAATTTATCTTACACCTTTATAAGTTTACCATTCATTGTTACCTTCGATGAAAAGTTACAAAATTCAAGAAACATTGTACTTAATCATTGTTTATATATGTTCGAGAGTTAAGAAGGCAGGTAGTTAGAGTATCAGAGGCACAGAAGACATGGCAGAGGAAGCGAAGAAGAGGTTTATTAAATACTCCTATATAGAACGTAAAAACTTTAGTAAATCAAATACTACTCAAATCCTCCTCTAATGTTGCTACTTGCCATATTTATAACTAGGAGCAGTCCATTGTCACAGTAGTAGGGAAGAGCAGGAAATATGCCAAATCTTATGCTACAAGTGACAGCGTGTGAGTGAACAAGTGAGAAGGAAAGGAAAAACTACTTTAATAAACATTATTTTCCTTAAGAAATTAGGTAGGCCATTCAGAAAGCCAGTTAGGCTGCATCTGGCCTGTGGGCCACAGTTTGCCCATGACTGGTTTAGCATAATCTGACACAAGGCTTTATTAGTGAGTGCCAAGTTGGGAATGCACTTAAGAAATGAGCATTGGTCTTAGACACTAGCTTGTTACCATTCACCAATCCTGCATCTCTTCTTCCCTTCGTTCTGTTTTATCTCTTCTTTTTTCTTTTTTTCTTTTTCTTTTCTTTTTCTTTTCTTTTTCTTTTTCTTTTTTTCTTTTTCTTTTTCTTTTTTTCTTTTTCTTTTTTTCTTTTTCTTTTTTTTTTCTTTTTTTCTTTTTCTTTTTTTTTTCTTTTTTTCTTTTTCTTTTTTCTTTTTCTTTTCTTCTTTTTTTTTCTTTTTCTTTTTTCTTTCTTTTTCTTTTTTTCTTTTTCTTTTTTTCTTTTTCTTTTTTTCTTTTTCTTTCTTTCTTTTTCTTTCTTTCTTTTTCTTTCTTTCTTTTTCTTTCTTTCTTTTTCTTTCTTTCTTTTTCTTTCTTTCTTTTTCTTTCTTTCTTTTTCTTTCTTTCTTTTTCTTTCTTTCTTTTTCTTTCTTTCTTTTTCTTTCTTTCTTTTTCTTTCTTTTTCTTTTTCTTTCTTTTTCTTTTTCTTTCTTTTTCTTTTTCTTTCTTTTTCTTTTTCTTTCTTTTTCTTTTTCTTTCTTTTTCTTTTTCTTTCTTTCTTTTTCTTTCTTTTTCTTTCTTTTTCTTTCTTTTTCTTTCTTTTTCTTTCTTTTTCTTTCTTTTTCTTTCTTTCTCTTTCTTTCTCTTTCTTTCTTTTTCTTTCTTTTTTTCTTTTTTTCTTTTTTTCTTTTTTTCTTTTTTTCTTTTTTCCTTTTTCTTTTTTCCTTTTTCTTTTTTCCTTTTTCTTTTTTTCTTTTTTTCTTCTTTCTTAAATATAAAGATCTAATTTTTCCTCCATTTCCTTAATTGGGAGTCAATTTTCAGCCCTGATTTAAAAAGAAACAAAAAAGATAAATCTCTTGAAATGGAAAAGAAATTAGTTTACCCATAAAATTATCGCTGGTCATCCCTTTGGCACCCCCTTTTTTTTCTTAAATATAAAGATCTAATTTCCTTTAATCAAGCCTAATTAAGCCAGTCACAAGTAGTGTGTCTCCCCACTGCTTTCGTTGTCTTCCTCTCTCTCTCACCCTTTCATCAGACCAAATGATGTTATCTACAAATTCATAAAGCAAGCTTTATTTTTTAGTCATATTTGGGCCTTAAAAAAAACATAATAGTCATATTTTATCAATAACAATTGAATTCCTGACCATTAACAATCCCTTTGTACCTTACTAGAATTTTTTTGCAACACGCGTGTTGAAATCCTCACATTATTTAGTATTGTTGAAGTTATTGCTAACATTTGTTGTCAAGATTTATAAACTCTACGTTTCGTTCAATAAAAAAACTTAATTTTTCAAAAAAAAAATTATTGAAAATTTATTGTACTAAGCTACTGTAAAAACTGGCTTTGATTGGTCAATCCATGGTTATTTTAGAGGGTGTGAGATGGATGGAAGTCACAGAATTTTATATATAGATAGATTTTATAGGTTATCAGTCACACTAAAAGTTAAGTTTTACTCTGCTTTAAAAAGTAAATAGCTTCATTATAATGTTTGCCTACCCTTGTTTTCAGGAACTGGTGCTTTGTCTAGAGTTGCATATTGTAACATATCAATTGATTATTCTGGGACAAGAGTACCAGATAGGTTAGGAAAAGTGTGGCTATGAAATGTTAATTTTTCTCTTATAGTTTTATATTATTAGGTTGGTGCAAAAATAATGATGTAATAATGTTGTTTTTTGACGTATTTTTGACATCAAAAAATGACATTATTACGTCATTATTTTTGCACCAACCTAATACTAAAAAAGTTTTTTTTTTTTTTTTTTTTTTTATTTTTAAAAATGGGTTGTACATCTAAACACGACCATAGAATGGATTGGCTGAAATTATTTTAATGAACAACATAACACAAACAATGAGCTCATCTTTGAAAGTGACATTTCTCAAAATTTGACATTATCTTCAACAAATAGCAGTTTATAAAGCTTTGAAGATGGCTTACAAATGAATTATATCAAATATAAAAAGCATTAATAAGGTCAGTATAAATACTGCAGCTGGAATATACACTTTTGGGTCACCTTGGGCAAATTGTTAAAAAAAAACATTTAGCCTAGTGGATAAAAAGCATTGCTAAGTGAATTTAGCTAATTGATGGTCATAATTTCGATCCCAGCGCTGGGATATATAGCACAATCTGCTTAGGTGAAACTTTGGTAGGTTTGTCTGGCTCTCTAGGGTTAACTAGGTCTGCTCTACTCACTGTATTGAGCACTTTATTTAGTTATTTTGCATACTCGTATTGGGGACTTTTTTCTTTGGGCTTTGGACTTGCATGGTTGACGATTATTTTTGGCTAACGTACATGTTCTTGGTTCTTTCTTTTTTTGTACCCTTTTTTTCCCTTTGGTACTGATTTGATTATTTGCAAATCAAGACACCGAAGGTTTTCCGAACAAGTATAGTTTCTTATACTTATAAGATTTCTATTAATAATATATATATATATATATATATATATATATATATATATATATATATATATATATATATATATATAAAGTGAACATAGAAGTCAACACTTAGAAGCGACAGTATGTTTCATGCGTGTGCTGTTATTTTTCTCAGCTATTTATATATATATGGGTCAGTGTGCATTGTGGGTAGTCTATTATAGTGGTTATTTTACTGTAAGTCGTTTATTTATTTGGGTTAAATTATTTTGCTTGTTTTTATTTTTTTTATTTTTTGTTTCTTATTTCATTTATTTATTTATTTATTTTTTTAATCAGTGTTTTTATTAACGTAGTAAAAATTTCTTTATATAACTTATTTAATAGTTTTGTTTTAGTTTGCGAATTGAATTAAGCTATTTATTTGATTTTGGGGTTGATTGTTGTAGTTTGTTCTAACTATTATTTTGGCAGGAACAGTTTTTAATTTGTGTTTATTTGGGTTGATTATCTTTATTTGTTTTTTTTTAACGGAACTTTATCGGGATTGGTTTGTTTATTCATTTACTTGGATAAATTTAGGTCAATTTATTTTACTTGTATATTTTCTCTTTTCGGTTTTTCGATAACGTAGTATTTATTTATTTTTTATTTTTATTATTATTTATATTTTTTTTATTTTTTTATTGTTGTATAGCAGTTATAGGTATTTTTTTTGTCCGATTTTTTAGTCTAACTAATATTTTGGTCATAATGGTTTGCTAATTTGTATATTATTTACTTTATTTATTTGGGTTTGTTTTTTTATTTTTTTTTTATTTTTTTATATAAAGTATGCTTGATTTTGCACAATCCTTCACCGCTATAATCAGTTGATATATGTGGGGCGTCTGGCTGTTCGTTCTAAGAACTGAGATGCTCGACGCTCATATATTGAAAAATGTGTGCATATATATATATATATTATATATATATTATATATATATATGTTATATATGATCAATACGAATGTCACTGTGTCACACTTTTTCAACTTTACTCCTAGAGGATGTAGCCCAATATACCATACCATTTTGGAATCAGGCTGACTCCGTGAGCAAATTAAAAACATTCCAGCCTAGATCTAGGCCTGTAATCCTTAAATTTTGGATTCCCAAGTTTTCATTACTGCAATTGTTTTCTGTGATTTTTTTTTTTTTTTTTTTTTTTTTTTTTTTTGTGACAAATTTTTTTGTATGATAACAATTTTTATAACAGAAACAGAATAGATAAAATTAATTGTGAAAGTCAGCTATAAAATTAAAATAATTGTTTGTATGGAAAGTAAGGACCTACGTACATCAAATTGTCTTCAAATTATGTGCCAGCAGAAGAATTATCATTGAACTTTAAAAAAAGGTAAGCTTAAATATTAATGCAATATTTAAATGCAATTTTGATTTCTTCTATAGTTTATTGTTGCCTATAGCATCTACTCCTCTCTACCTATTGTAATGAAGGCAAATATAGCTTATATATATATGTGCGTGTGTAGGTTACATTATCTTTAACACTCAGAGATGAGAGACAAAAGAAAGCATAAGAATAGTGAGAGAATATAAGGAGACAAGAAAATTATGAAAAGAAGAAAAAACCACAACATTCTACACATATGCACTTACACACATGTACAGGCATATACATACAGACACGCATGCACACACACACACACACACACACACACACCCAATCAACTTAACATCAATAAAAAGCACGTAAATTATTTTTTAATATATAATAAGAAAATTGGCTGACTATTGCTGATACTTCCTGATTAATGGACTGAACAATTGCAAAAAGGTTTGTCTATGAAACTCTGAAGTGAGGGTGCAAAATACACACACACACACATATATATGTGTGTGTGAATATAAATAAATATATATATATAATTATTTATATATTATATGCACGGTACTTATTAGAAAGTGCTCAATATCAGAGATAGAGCTAACATATTTGGTTGGATTGATGTGAGTTTGTGACCCTGGGTTTCACGCTTTTGTGATCGTTTGTCTGACGATCGCAAAAGCATAAAACCCAGGGTCACAAACTCACATCAATCCAATCAAATAAATAAATAATATATATATATATATATATATATATATATATATATATATATATTTATGAAGAAAAATATACGGAAAAAATAAACAAAAATCCTTATATGCAATTATGCTGTTTTAATGTTAATATTATAATGTTATATTTTTCTTCATACTGTCGGATCTATATCCATATATTTGCTTACATATATGTATATGTAAAACCTAAAGTAATCCTAAGGAGACAGGCAAACCTACTTAGGTTTCACCTAAATGGATCCTTCAGGCTTTACCTTGAAGATCCATTTAGGTGAAACCTAGGTTGGTTTGCCTGTCTCCTTAGGATTAATTTAGGTTATTGCTCTACTTATTGTATTGGGCACTTTACATAGTTGTCTTTTTACTCTTTTTGGCTTTTGTTTTTTTTTCTTTGGACTTGGAGCTTAAACACTTGACGATTTTTTTTTCACCTTGTTTTAATGTTCTTGGTTCTTTCTTTTTTTATTTCCCCATTTTTCCTCGGGTATCGATTATGTTCTATTGCAAGTTGAGCTATCCAAGGTTTTTCCAAACGAGTACCACCATTTTTATATATATATATATATATATATATATATATATATAAATAGTTAAGTTATAAGGAACTTGGTAAACCGAATTGGTAAATCCAAAGAGCTCAATGTTAGGACAGAGCTAATATGTAATGAAAAACAAACCACTTTAATGTACCATTACGATAATTTATTTCACCTAAATCCTTTTTTAAGGATTCAGGATCATCAGGTAAATCTTCCAACAACGAATTGAGAAAAAAAAAAATGGGATTAGAAATTGGTGGGTAGTGTAATTTTTGTAATTTAATAGAGGGGGTTGAGAGTGGTAGTTAAACAGACAATATAAAGTATAGGGAGGGGTTAATTTTATATCTCTCTTAAGTATGTTTTATATTGGAGTAGGAGGAGTGACAGAAACTTGACCTCTTTAGATGGTTAATAAAACGGAAATGAATTGTAGAAAATGTATTATATATATATATATATATACACACACACTATGCTTCATTGAAAGACCTGCAATATCTCAAGGACAAATTTAAGTAGGAAGAATTGTTAAAGGAGATGTTTTAATATCACTGGTGCTGCCTTCAGGTTAAATTCTTTGTTTCAGTTTTGGTTATGTGCTCTTTTGGATTTTCTTGGATGTCTGTTCTGTTGCAGAATGGGGACATAAATGTTTGCTTTTTAGTAAAACTTTGTGAAGTATAACAGGTACTTGAAGCCTGGAGGGTTCACAGCAACCCCCCCACCCAAAAAAAAAGTCCAAAGGAAAGCATATACAATGATGAAAATATCACCACATCTAACAAAGGTCAACTGAAAGCCTGCTGTGATTTTATCCTTCCACTAAAATCTGCAAACTTTAAATAATTTCTTATCTCTTGATTTTTGATTGGTGTGCCATAAAACCCCTAAATAATGAGATTCAACATTTGATTTGCTTCCCTTGATGGTTGATTAGCTGATTATTATGATTTAGGAGTAGAATTTGCTGGTCAGACAAGTGGTAGTGTTTGATGTATTGTGGCCAGATTTAGTTGGGCAATGAATGAAACCGTCTCTGCAACAAATTGATTAAGAATGGCCTGTTCTTGGTTTACTCGGCAATAAAAAGTTCATCTTGGATTGTAAGCAGATAGAAGGGAAAAACTGGATATAAAAATAAAATAGATGGCTGTTTGAACTTCTTACTCTCAGTTTTTTGTCCTCTTCACATCTTCCTCTCCCTTTACATCTTGCGCCCTTTCTCCCTTCACATCCTCCCCATGCTCAGTGGCGAGAGTGGAGGGCAACCCATTCTTTCCCATGAGACATCAGCGTCAGACATTTCTTCAAAGTGAAGATTATTTTTTTCTAATTATATTTATCATTGAGATAAACCAGAATTTTTAATATTTTTTTTTTTATTTCCTATCTTTTGAAATTCTTATGTCACCAGGGCAATGGCATTAGATTCCTTGGAAGAATTTGGCTTACGTGTGTGTGTATACATACATGTACCCACTTCCTTTTGTGTTACATTTTAGGTTGTTGAAATCTCTAACCCTAATCCAATAATTCTTTGAGGGCCTGGCAGGTGCTATTCTTAATAAAATATCAAGTTGGAGTGAAAACAAGCAAAGATTATCTAAAGATACACTTGTATATATTTATCATGAAACCATCAGATCATTTATTTTTATATATATATATATATATATATACACACACACACACACACAGGTTGCCCTACTGGATAGGTTGCACCCCTACTTTATGGCTTAATAATTGATGATTTACTCTTGACTCTCAGATAGGTCACACTATAATCTGGGGAGTTACACAGCCCTAAGAATTATCAGATACAGTGTAACCCGGATATAAGAGAGTTGTCGGGACCAGAGAAGAAGTCTCTTATATCCGGGTTTGGTCTATTTTGTTTAGGTAAGTATGGCTCTAATTTGAGGCCAGAGAAAATATCTCTTATATCCGGGTTTCTCTTATATCCGGGTTTCTCTTATATCCGGGTTTTAATTTAAAACCTGCTTCATAACTCTTTCTTTTATTCATGATTAGTGTTTGCAATAATTAAAATTATAAACTACAAATTTGGCTGCCTACTATATTGCTGCGCAATGCAAAATAGTGCAAATATTTTCGGTACTAGATTCATGCACTTTCTTATTTGTAAATAACACTTAAGAATGTCTTTTAATGTTATATGAAACAACCATTAAAGAAAATTATCTCGTAAAGAATATATTTCATTTCTTCAAGTCATATTTTCCAATGTATTTTTAAAAAAAATATATTTTGCAGAATGAATCATGGGACTATTTTTTCTTTGTCAATAAACATCTATACATGGTTCTGTAGAAGTCAACTGACTTACCTGCCAACATGGCTGCCTTCTTCTGTTTCCTTGTAATTATTTATTGTACTATGTACAAATGTGGCACAAGGCCAAAATGGGGAAAGGGGGAAAGGATGGTCATCTTTTGTCTTAACTTTAAACTTAGCTAGCCACAATCACTGACCCAAACATACAAACAATGTTCCTTTCACCAAAACAACACATCCATTACATACCATTCTTACTACATCTACCAAAATGCCTCAGAGACTCTATGAAGTTCTAACTAGTCCCCATATATACAATTCATTGTCTGTGGGGGGAGGGGGAATAAAATAACATCTAAAAACCCGAATTAATATTTACAATGAATAAAAATCTATATACAAGAAACTAAACAAAAATATTGTTAGTAGAAAAACCCCGACAGCCCTAACTGTGGTAGAAACATCAGTTAACTGGACGAAATCAATGCGGGACTTAAAAAAATATATAAAACATTCGTACAATCCATGCACTCGCTACAAACACACACTCAAACAAACAAGAACAAATACGAAAGACACACTCGAAACAAAAGGCGCCCCGCACCCACCAGAGAACTGATATCACTAACCACCTAACGAGGGGAGGGATGGGGAATTAAACAAAAGAAAAAAATAGGGCCAGAAATAAAAGGGGGCCAATGAGCATACACACCCTAGCTAAGTTAAACTGAAAAAAAAAAAGAAAAAGGTAACTAAAACAAAACCGACCTAAACTAACCTATACATGGGAGGGGTTGCCAATGTTCACCCCAGCAATCCCAAAATTCTTAAAGCCTAACCGGCATCAAAAAGCCACTTCAAGTCAGCACCTTTCACTCTGCAGAGACGCGCAAGACTCACCCACCTTTCGCTAAATTCCAATGGATGGAGTCGCTTCCTTTCCATCCTGATCTTGACTTTAAACTGATGCTTAAAGAACAAGATCAGTTGGGAAGAGGTAAACTTCTCGTCCCCATGAAATTCCTTCTGCCGCGTCGTTCATATCACGACTCGCATAACCCCCAGTAAGCAAAGGAACACATGGTGCTCAGCCTTAGTCAACGGCGGTACTATATTGCTACAGGCGGAACTGGCCTCGAGGACAAAGAACTTTCCTCGCAGCATGCGAACCATGAGATCTTCAACGAACTTGCACAACGGAGCTATGTCACTACAATAAAAGAAGGTGTGACCTAGGGTCTCCACCTCCCCACTGCAGCGAACGCAGTTTGGCGACTTTGCCAAACCCGCTGCGCGAAGTCTTTTGGCGACCCAGAGGGCTCCTCGAATCACCACCCAGGTGAGTGATGCCTCAGGGTTAGTGAGACATTTCAACCCAGGCGCCCAAGGCCATATGCAGCGAGCCTCTCGCTTCGTCAGACTGAGTTCGCCTATCAGATCATCTTGAACGTTCCCCCTAACTAACACCTGATATAATGCCTTACGAGACAACGGCTGGACATCGGAGAGGCCATCCTTCGCCCGTAAGAGTCGCTTGAGGGCCATCCGACATTCACGATAGAAAGAGCCCTCGTCTCGAGGATTACGACTGGCCTCCTCCTCACACGAGCGCACATTTCTCAAGGATGGAAAATGTTTATGGACGTCTTCCTTCCAGAATTCACCGTTCTCATCCAGTTGTATACACATCCGGTCTAGATAAGTAATGCGAAGCGTATGTCGACGAGTCTCAACGCAAGGCACCCCCAGACCGCCATCAGAGGGATGGAGGTAACAGATCTCGTGACTAACCATGGCGGCCCTGCCTCCCCACAAGGAGAACAAGAGCCTTACTAAAGCCAATAAAGTGTCAGACGGGAGTGGAAGCATGGAGAGTCGGTAAAGGAGAATTGGGTAGATGTGTGAGGCACATACTTCCGCCCTCCCCTTCAAGGAAAGATTCCTCTGAGTCCACAGATGTACTGCGAGCTCGGCCTTCTCTTGCATCTCCGACCAATTCATTTCCAACAGGAGATCGGGACCGAACCAGATGCCGAGTATCTTGACCGGCCCGTCGGTCCAGAGGAAAGGTCCGGGAAGAGAAACTCCCCTCCACGAACCCAACCGCAAGCCGACAGACTTATCGCGGTTAATCTTGGCCCCTGTCACCATCTCATAACCCTTGATTTCTTTGCCGACTTCGTTAATTTCGGCCCTACTCGACACCAGAACCGAAACATCATCAGCATAGGCAGAGTACCTGGCCGAGGTGGTAGCACCAGGTAAGGAAATTCCGTGAAGGACCGGATTCGTCTTCAACTTACGCAGGAAAGGTTCCAACGCAAGAACGTAAAGCAATGGAGACAGTGGACAACCTTGACGAATGGAGCGAGACAAAATGAAAGGTTTCGATCTTACCCCATTCACTTCTACCAGCGCACCGGGGGACGCATACAGCAGTCGGATCCAAGTGTGAAAGTCCGGCCTGAAACCGGCGGCCGAAAGGACAGCCTCCAGGAACCGATGGTCAACCCTATCGAAAGCCTTGGACTGATCTAAATTGATCAGCGCGGCATCACTGTTGACTTTCTCAATGATCAAGCGTACCAAATGAAGGTTGTCCTGAATAGTTCTGCCCTTCACAGCACAAGTCTGCTCGGGGCCAATCAGACTAGAGAGGACAACCTGCTAACGGTCAGTTAAGACCTTGGCTAAAATCTTCAACTCTGTATTTAACATCGTCAAAGGCCGATAATTATCTACCCCATCCCCACCGTCTTTCTTTTTGCGAAACAACTTGATCACACCCCTGGTGAAGCGTTGAGGAATAGATCCCTGCCTCATCCAGTTGTTGAAAATCAGTGCCAGCAAGGGGACAAAGACGGGCGACTGCCTCAAGTACATGTCATAGGGAAGACCATCTAATCCCGGAGTCTTGTCCAGGCTAACCTGCTTCAGTGCATCCCAGATCTCAGACTCTGTTATGGGACCCTCGCACCCAGCCGCTTTAAGGCGGGGAAAGTTGGCTAAATAGGCGTCGAACTGAGCAGGGCTCAGACCGAGCTCCCTGGTAAAAAGCTCCTGAAAGTAGTCACGAAAAGCCTTGCAAATGCCTGCATCTGTAGTCACAGTCCGCTTATCCGGCAATGTGATGCTCGCGATATGCCGACTAGATGCCCTACGAGCTTCCTCTGAACGCAATGAAGCGGCCATATTCGTAGCCTCACAAGACATTCTTTTTATCCTAGCCCTAACTACCAGAGCTTGATCCTTCTTGATAAGCAAGGAGGCCAGCTCCGCCTTAGCTAAGGCTACGTCCCCACTATCACGGGATTTTATCGCCGGATCTACCTTGGCCTCAAGAGACTTTTGCGCTGCTAGCCCTGCTAGATTGAGTCGTCGACTAAAATCAGCAGCAAAAGACCTAAGTTTTGATTTCAAAGAGCCCCACCACTTATTCCCAACCACACCCCCCGACAATTCCCGCTGTAACATTGGTAAAAGCTGGTCCCGGAAATCTTGCTCACCAAATAATGATGAGTTTAATTTCCAGTAACCAGCCATCTTAACCCTAGGCTTATCTAAGTTTACCTGAACCCGGACAAGCCTATGATCCGAGTAAACTATAAAATGGAAACTTGGACATTCTGTTTTTTCTTGTTTATTATTCTGTTTTTTTTCTTGTTTATTATTCTGTTTTTGTTCTTGTTTTTTATTCTGTTTTTTTTCTTGTTTTTTATTCTGTTTTTTTTCTTGTTTTTTTTTCTTGTTTTTTATTCTGTTTTTTTTTCTTGTTTTTTATTCTGTTTTTTTTTCTTGTTTTTTATTCTGTTTTTTTTTTTCTTGTTTTTTATTCTGTTTTTTTTTTTCTTGTTTTTTATTCTGTTTTTTTTTTTTTCTTGTTTTTTATTCTGTTTTTTTTTTTTCTTGTTTTTTATTCTGTTTTTTTTTTTTCTTGTTTTTTATTCTGTTTTTTTTTTTTCTTGTTTTTTATTCTGTTTTTTTTTTCTTGTTTTTTATTCTGTTTTTTTTTCTTGTTTTTTATTCTGTTTTTTTTCTTGTTTTTTCTTGTTTTTTCTGTTTTCTTTTTTTTCTTCTTTTTCTGTTTTTTTTCTTTCTTCTGTTTTTTTTCTTTCTTCTGTTTTTTTTTTCTTTCTTCTGTTTTTTTTTTCCTTTTTTCTGTTTTTTTTTTCCTTTTTTCTGTTTTTTTTCTTTTTTCTGTTTTTTTCTGTTTTTTTTCTTTTTTCTGTTTTTTTTTCTTTTTTTCTTTTTTCTGTTTTTCTTTCTTTTTTTCTTTTTTCTGTTTTTTTCTTTTTTTTTTTCTTTTTTCTGTTTTTTTTCTTTCTTTTTTTTTTCTTTTTTCTGTTTTTTTCTCTTTTTTCTGTTTTTTTCTGTTTTTTTTTCTTTTTTCTGTTTTTTTTTCTTTTTTTTCTTTTTTCTGTTTTTTTTTCATCTTTTTTCTGCTGTTTTCTGTTTTTTTTCTGTTTTTTCTTCTGTTTTTTCTTCTGCTTTTCTTTTTTCTGTTTTTCTTTTTTCTGTTTTGTTTTTCTTTATTTTCTCTTTTTCATTTTTCTCTCTTTTCTCTTTTTTCTCTCTTTTCTCTCTTTTCTCTCTCTTTTCTCTCTCTTTTCTCTCTCTTTTCTCTCTCTTTTCTCTCTCTTTTCTCTCTCTTTTCTCTCTCTTTTCTCTCTCTTTTCTCTTTTTTCTCTTTTTTCTCTTTTCTCTTTTTTCTCTTTTCTCTTTTTTCTCTTTTCTCTTTTTTCTCTTTTCTCTTTTTTCTCTTTTCTCTTTTTTCTCTTTTCTCTTTTTTCTCTTTTTCTCTTTTTTCTCTTTTCTCTTTTTCTCTTTTTCTCTTTTTTCTCTTTTTCTCTTTTTTCTCTTTTTCTCTTTTTTCTCTTTTTCTCTTTTTCTCTTTTTTCTCTTTTTCTCTTTTTTCTCTTTTCTCTTTTTCTCTTTTTCTCTTTTTTCTCTTTTTCTCTTTTTCTCTTTTTTCTCTTTTTCTCTTTTTCTCTTTTTTCTCTTTTTCTCTTTTTTCTCTTTTCTCTTTTTTCTCTTTTCTCTTTTTTCTTTTTTCTCTTTTTTCTTTTTCTCTTTTCTTTTTTCTTTTTTCTTTTTTTTTTCTTTTTCTCTTTTTTTTCTCTTTTTTCTTTTTTTCTCTTCTCTTTTACTCTTTCTTTTTTCCTTATTTTTCTCTTTTTTCTTTCTTTCTCTTTTTTCTTTCTTTCTCTTTTTTCTTTCTTTCTCTTTTTTCTTTCTTTCTCTTTTTTCTTTCTTTCTCTTTTTTCTTTCTTTCTCTTTTTTCTTTCTTTCTCTTTTTTCTTCTGCATTTAACCAGTCCTCGTTTTAGTTTCCCCTCAGATGTTTGGCAGGTAGGCTTTCCCACCAATAGTGGGTACCAGCTTCACTCCAAATATGTGAATGGAATTTTTATTTTTGCATCTTTTGATATCAGTGAAACTTTCTGCCAGAATTTACAGGATGATGAGTTATTGTTATTTAAATTAAATAATTTAAATAACAGGTCCACTATTTTGTCCTCTTTGTTGCTCTGTTATCACCAGATGTTTCATCTGTTATGCTCTCTAACTTTCATCTGTTATGCTCATCAATCTGGGTAATTTCAGGGAATGTCAAATAATGGAATCTTTTATTTAATCAATGCGATAGATCATTCTCATTCCACTGCCCATGTCTAAGAATATCTCATCTAGTTCTTGTGCAAGGATTGAACTTGTAATTACTATATCACCAAATTCATAAATGAACACTTTAATCCACGAGGACAGTTTTGAGTGGAGAAATTGCAACCTTAAACCTAATTTACATGAAAGTGAATGCTGCTGCTTGACCAAGGCTTCCCTTCATTTTTATTCTCGAGCCTGTTGCATTTCATTTTTCATTGTCAAGATTTACAACAAAACCTATTATGTGAAAGGAGATGTGTGGATAGAGCAGAGTTCAATTTCCAGCCGAGCCTGTTGCATTTCATTTTTGCACTAATGAACTTGGGAAAATTATGAATCTACCTTTTCTCTCAATTGCTATAGTTTAAATAGCAGGGGTCGGCTGTACTCTTGGGTGGCAATCAGTCTAAGAGAATGACAACTCTTAATTTTAAAGTATGGCAGCATAGGCAATGGGAAACCACTTCAATATATTTTCCAAAAGTGAATGGTAATAGACAGATGATGATGATAAAAGGAATGCATCTGGGAGGATCAGGATTGCCAAAGTTTTGAAAAGACGTGGCAGTTTTATTGTATTTCTGATTTACTATTGACTCGGGTTTCAGCAATTTCTCACTTGCTAATTGTTAATTACTCTTAATATAATTTGGCTAAAATGAGAAAAAAATGGCAAGAATGACCAAGTATGAAAACCTGATTAAGTGGCAAATTTTTTTTTTTTATTAATGTTCACCCTATACAAGGCCCAGTCCACTCAAAGTAGAGGAGCAAATCCTATATGACCAATTTTTATCAGCCAGCTAATTAGCACAACCACTACTTGAATAACGCTCATGTTTTGTTAGTCTCTGCTCATAAGTAAATAAAGCAGCGTGAGTGAAAGATGCCTTGAAGTTAAACACAATATTATAAAAAATTATTCCCAACAAAGACTGACAAAAACAAAAGTAAGAAAATATTTTGAGAATATTATTTATTCAAATTCCTAGTCTAAGAAAAATGATGATTCTGAAGCCAGTGATGAAATTTCTGGCATTTAAGAGATGAGGATCACAAATTATGAAAACTAGTTAATTGGCTGATGACCAATGAATTGGCAGAAGATGAAATGACCAATTATTTATTATCAACCAATTAAAATGGCCCAACCTCAACTTCAAATCTTTAACATTTTGCAAATACCTGGTTGTAAGAAATTGAAGTAGCTTAAATATATTTTATTAAAATATGACATGGAAATCTGAAGGTACAAGGGATGCCTTAGAAGCGGGGAAACAAAGTATTAAGTGATGAGATTAATTATGAGAAACTACCAGGATTCTTTAAATTAATTCTATAGGCAAGTGATGATTATTCAGCCAAAAGGGAAATTTCTGAGATTTTATAAAAAATAAAATAAAAATAAAAACCTTTTTGTTCTTTCCTTCCCTGATGTTTTTTCTTTTCTTTTTTTTCATTCTTTCCTCTCCTTTGTGTTCTTTTTTTTTTTTTTCATCCTTTCCTCTCCTTTGTGTTCTTTTTTTTTTTTTTCATCCTTTCCTCTCCTTTGTGTTCTTTCTTTTTTTTTCATCCTTTCCTCTCCTTTGTGTTCTTTTTTTTTTTTTTTTTTTCATCCTTTCCTCTCCTTTGTGTTCTTTTTTTTTTTTTTTTTTCATCCTTTCCTCTCCTTTGTGTTCTTTTTTTTTTTTTTTTTCATCCTTTCCTCTCCTTTGTGTTCTTTTTTTTTTTTTTTTTCATCCTTTCCTCTCCTTTGTGTTCTTTTTTTTTTTTCATTCTTTCCTCTCCTTTGTGTTCTTTTTTTTTTTCATTCTTTCCTCTCCTTTGTGTTCTTTTTTTTCATTCTTTCCCCTTTTTTTCTGTTCTTTTTTTTTCATTCTTTCCCCTTTTTTCTGTTCTTTTTTTTTCATTCTTTCCCCTTTTTTCTGTTCTTTTTTTTTCATTCTTTCCCCTTTTTTCTGTTCTTTGTTTTTTTCATTCTTTCTCCTTTTTTCTGTTCTTTTTTTTTTCATTCTTTCCCCTTTTTTTTGTTCTTTTTTTTTTTCATTCTTTCCCCTTTTTTCTTTTTTTTTTTTCATTCTTTCCCCTTTTTTCTTTTTTTTTTTTCATTCTTTCCCCTTTTTTCTGTTCTTTTTTTTTTTCATTCCCCTTTTTTCTGTTCCTTTTTTTTTCATTCTTTCCTCTCCTTTCTGTTCTTTTTTTTTTTTGTACTCTCTGCTTAATAATCTCTTACATTTTCTCACATTCTCTCACTCTTGATAAACACCTTGTGTCATAGTGGCTTGCTTGGGGGTAAATTACAACACAAAACAGAATCAAGTAGTAAAACTTATTTTGCAAGGCAAAAGGCCAAAGATTGATGAGTTGGCAAATGATGCAATGACCAATTCCATCCTCAAAGCATATGAACTTTTTTGTTGTTGTTCATTGAGGCTTTATAGTTTTTTTTTTTTAAATACAAAAGGAAAATAAAAATGTAATGTTTTTCAAAATATCTTTTCATTTTCTCTTTTATATTTCTCTACAATTTATGTATTATTTTGATGTAAATTATTTAAAAAAAAAAAAAAACAAATTTCAAAGAATTTTTCAATCATTTTCATGTTATATAGAATAACGTTACCATCAACTTCCACCAACATTTCTTCTTTTTGTTCTTCCGTTAATTCCAATAAAAAAAAATAAAACTACTGTTATACACTGTTATAGAATTGAATTCCTTGCTTTGATTATTGAATTTTCACCTCCCATTCCTGTCAGTTTCTTGAAATGTAGTTCCATTTCCTAAAACTGAAATTTACTCTAAGATATAAAATAAAGATCTTTGATGTCAAATATCCAGACTTTGAAAAAGAAGCAAAAGAATCCAGTGGTTTATGAAAAAATAAAATTTTTCTATTTTTCATGTATAAAATCATGAATGTACTCAAATGACTTTGCAACAGAATACTTTGCCAAAAATCAGTAAATACTTTGCCAAAATATTTTTTAGATCGCAGAATAAATATCTGTATTAGTGAATATACATAAAATCTAATTACAAATAGAGTTGGACAATATACGTAAGTAATGTTTTACCTGGATGAGAAGGTAGGATAATAGAAAGTGTAATCGAGACATGTTCAATATCTGGGAAAGTCTATTCACTTTCATGCTAATGAACTTGGGAAAAGAATGAATCTCCCCACTGAGTTACACAGTGCTCTCTAGCCTTGGATGGCAGCCAGACTAGGAGAAAGACAACTCTGAATTACAAACTTCCCCAAGAAGTCATGGCATTTGACAGATATTATAAAAATTATAGAAGAATCTGTAGAGAGCTATGATTATTTATGTTCTGAAAGGACATAGATTTAAAAAGAAAAAAAAAAAAGTTTTACTCCCTAAGTCTGACAATCACATTGCAGTTCCTATCAGTCAACTGTGACTGATGCAAATTTCTCGCACTTTCAATGCTTAATAGATACAAATGCTTGTAATTCTATAAAATTGTTGGCAATAACAATGAGCATGTTTGTATAATTATACAAATTAGAAACCAACAATGCAAAATTTTTTTATTTATTTGAGGAAATCTTTCTACACTTCAGGGTAGATAGATTCACCTATTGCCCAGTTCACACTCCTTCCACATCTTTTGACCAGGAGTAGAGGTTTATCCCTTGTTTCCTGTTCCTGCTCCTAAAGTCTCCTCATTTTTATTGTCTTTCTCCCCCAGTAACCTCTTGCATCTTAGTTGCATTATCACTTGCTTGGGGGTGAAATGATTAACAGATCGCAACAGCTATTAGGGAGATGTGATTAAATAATACTTTAATGTTTAAAAAAATTTATTCAGTATTGTTTAAGTAATAAGCATTATAACATAGTACAAAAAGGAATTTTCGACAATATACGCATTTTTTACGTATTTATGGTTATTTTTTAACTTTTACCAAAAACGACATTCTTGTACATGTAGTTATGGAAAATATTAGACATTAATTACTAATTTTCTTAATTAATAACTATTTGTGTTCAGTTGTTGACATTAATAGCTATCTGCTGATGTTTTAAAATTTGTGAAAAATGCAATAATAAAAATTTAAATTTCCTTTCTCTGATAGATGTTATGATATGGAAAAAAAAAAAAAAAAAAAAACTAACTTGGTCACACTTGGAATGGAATCTCCATTGCCAGAACTAAAAGACTCAACAATCTTTGAAAATATCATTCTCATTAAGTAAAACATTTATTATCAAAGTGTTTCTCATTCCTTCATAAGTTTTCTATTTTTTTTTCTGTGTTATTACTCTATCCAAATAGCATAAATGTATTTATTGTCTGTAAATATTTTTTTATTAAGAAAATTTCCTCTCTTGGATGTGGCCAACACATTTCAGTAAATCTATTGTATAGTCTTCCTCAAAAAAAACAAAAAAATTATAACCATTGTTGGGCAAACATGGACTTGTATGGCTGCACAATAAGACATGTCAAAAAGATGGTTTTTCCTATGGCACCATTTGTTTATCTACCTTTATTCTTCATTAATTTTAAAAAGCGATGATTAGAATTGGAATAAAACCTAAGCATATGATGAAAGTCTGTTTATACATTTTCTTTGTTCTTGAGAATTTACATAAAAAATATAAACACTATTAGATTATTTTCAGGAATAATTTTATAAGAACAAAATTCTAAAAACCAATACAATTAAAACTAATGCAATGCAATATTTATCATTTACCAATTTATAAAGAAATAATTATGAAAAAATAATTTTATTCATAAATCTACAAACATTTACTAAATTACTAAAATACATGCACTAACTACAAGGAAATCCTTATCTATCATTATATAAAGTTTAAATTAATTGGTAATTAGCTAATCATTTGTCCACTATTCCAATAAATAAGATAAGAAATAGTGTAAATAAACAATTTTATAAATAGTGTTTTTATTATTTTTGTTGTAAATTCTCAAGAATTAAGAAAATGTATAATTTCACCATCCTCATATGTTTAGGTTTTTTTTATAATTCTAATCATTGCTTTTTAAAACAACAAATATTTGTATATATGAAGGTAGTTAAAATAATAGCAGAGTCATGGGAAAAAAAAAATATCTTTCTGATACGGTCTTATTGTGGGCATGTTTATCCATGTTTTCTCATTGTTGCTTAAATTGAATTTTAGAAAATTTGATTTGCTTCTATTTTTCATTTTATGCTTTACACAGTTGCAAGAAGAGTTCATCTAATTCTCTTATGGCTTATGTGGCCTGAGGAAAGAATGAAATGTAGTGAGATTAAATTGTGGCAAAAAGTTAGATTGATGAACCAAAATTATTCTACATGTTCTTGGGGTTGTCTTTTCATGGAATCTGTTTTCTTTCTTTTTCTTCTTGCAGATTGTTGGGGTTATTCAGAAGTAAATGATTGCAGTGGGGAATGCACCCCCAAACCACGCTTCAGTGGTCATGCATCCCAAAAATATACCAATGCACTCTATTGTTGTTGTCATGGCAACAAATGCAATGCCAACATTTCGTCATTTGATATGATTACTCTTCTCACTAGTGAAGTGACTTCCACCCGTAAGTATCCAATTTTTCTTTTTGTTTCCTGCTTCCTGTACCCAAAAGGCCGCTAAATTTTTTTTTTCATTTCTTGTTTTTTTTTTTTCATTTTATTTTATTTATTTATTTATTTTTTTGAGAATGCAAACTTATAAAGCAGTTGAATTTGATTTGTTGAAATTTCCAGGTCTTTTCTGGAGTGCATGGGATCAGATGTTAGCTATAAATCATATATAAACAGCTTTGACCTTTTTATAGATGGAATAATCTCCAAATTCGCTACTTGGGCTTTTACTGAAAATGGGGGTTGGACATGCTGTGTGATTGTGCTTTTATTTCTTCTTTTTTTATCTGTCAAGTTATTGATTTGTATCTCTTATTGTATTTGTGTTATGGAGTGGTTTCACAGTGGAGGCCTGTATTTGTACTAAGTCAGTCCTAAAATAGGTTTGACGTACAAAACGTTAGGAACTTGATATAATAGGTAATGATGCAAATCTAGTTGTGGTCGCTGATACTTTAGTATCTGACTAACGGTCGTCCGGCATTGACTAACTGACTGAACCACTGAGCGACTCCTACTTATTATAGGTGGGAGAGTCTATTAACTATAGAATAGGTGTGTTCCACTATAACAATTTGGCAAAAAGAACAGCCTGTGCATTTCTTGATGTCTGCAGTTTCATGGTAGCTTCACTACACATTTTGGCTTTATAATTTTCATTTAGCTTCATTTGGAAATTTTATGCACAAAGTGTCTAGAAGCAACTATTAGCTGAAATAGTTGTGTACTCAACAAATCCCACCCACCCCCACTAGTGCTAATGATATTTTTTTTCTTTTTTCTGCTCTCTATCTCTCTTTTCTTTTCTGTCTTTTTCTTTTTTTTCTCTCTCTCTCTCTTTTTTCTTTTTCTCTCTCTTTTTCTTTTGCTCTCTCTCTTTTGCTCTCTCTCTTTTGCTCTCTCTCTTTTTCTCTCTCTCTTTTTCTCTCTCTCTTTTGCTCTCTCTCTTTTGCTCTCTCTCTCTTTTTTCTCTCTCTCTCTTTTTTCTCTCTCTCTCTTTTTTCTCTCTCTCTTTTTTCTCTCTCTCTCTTTTTTCTCTCTCTCTCTTTTTTCTCTCTCTTTCTTTTTTCTCTCTCTTTCTTTTTTCTCTCTCTTTCTTTTTTCTCTCTCTTTCTTTTTTCTCTGTCTTCTTTTTTCTCTGTCTTCTTTTCTTCTCTGTCTTCTTTTCTTCTCTGTCTTCTTTTCTTCTCTGTCTTCTTTTCTTCTCTGTCTTCTTTTCTTCTCTGTCTTCTTTTCTTCTCTGTCTTCTTTTCTTCTCTGTCTTCTTTTCTTCTCTTTCTTCTTTTCTTCTCTTTCTTCTTTTCTTCTCTTTCTTCTTTTCTTCTCTTTCTTCTTTTCTTCTCTTTCTTCTTTTCTTCTCTTTCTTCTTTTCTTCTCTTTCTTCTCTCTCTCTCTCTCTCTTTCTTCTCTCTCTCTCTCTTTCTTCTCTCTCTCTCTCTCTTTCTTCTCTCTCTCTCTCTCTCTTTCTTCTCTCTCTCTCTCTCTCTTTCTTCTCTCTCTCTCTCTCTCTTTCTTCTCTCTCTCTCTCTTTCTTCTCTCTCTCTCTTTCTTTCTCTCTCTTTCTTTTTCTTTTCTCTTTTTCTTTTTCTTTTCTCTTTTTCTTTTTCTCTTTTTTCTCACTCTTCTTTTTCTTTTTCTCACTTTTTCTTCTCTCTCCTTTTTCTCTCTCTTTCTCTTTTTCTCTCTCTCTCTCTCTCTCTTTCTCTTTCTCTCTTTCTTTTTTCTTTTTTTCTTTTTTCCTCTTTCTTTTTTCTTTTTTTCTCTTTCTTTTTTCTTTCCTTTCTCCCCCCCCCTTAACTCCCTATGTCATTAGACTTACACCCAATTCCATACCTGACTACCATAATTTAGCTTTGTACCAGACCAAACCTACTAACATAGACACACAGATACATTGTTTTCTTTGCAATCATTCAAAAGTAAAAACTTTTCTGTGGTGGAGGTTGGAAATCCTTGTTTAAGTACCCAAAAATGGGGTATCTTTGTGACCTATTACTTATTGGTATGTAAATAATTTTATTCAGCAGTTGAGTTCAGATTCTTTGCACTCCTGCACTTGAGAAATGCACAAATCCATCTCATCTTCTAGACTATGAGAAAAACAATAGCATAGACTATCAGTATCACCTTGACAGGGTAATCAGTCTAGGAGAATAATAATTCAAAACCATAGAGAAGACCATTCTCATGAGTCATGGCAATTTATAGCTATTAAAGGGGAGAGAGATTGCTGTAGAGAACCATGAAGACCCCCTCCCCCACACACATACCAAAAAAAAAATGTATTAGGATATTCCCACATTTCAGCACTTTAGAATAAAATGTGGGTTATGAACAATAATTGGTTTCAAACCCTCTGCTACTGATACTACTGTCACCACTTTCAAATTACCAATCTCTATTCACCTCCTCCTCGGTTATGCAATCAAAGCCATGGAGATACTGAACACTTCACCTAATTCTGTTTTTTTTAAAAAAAAAAAAAACTTTGAATTCCATTATTGTCTTTTACTTTCCTTGCTGTTCTCCTGATGCAACCTAATTACATAAGAAAATTCTCTCAACTCCCAGCAGCTATAACGCCCACTCCACCCCTATGCCAATGTACCTGCCTGCTTTACTTCCTAACTATTCTTAGTGGAATCAATCAGTCTTGTATCCTGAGATCAAATAGTTGTAGCAGGCAGTTGGCATAAATTCGCTTCACATGCCTGCAACTTGACTAGTAGCTTCCCTCTGTGTCCAGTCATCGAGTTTTTCACTCTGAAAACTTTTCTCTTTATTATGACTGCTGTTTGTTTCCTAAAAATTAAGACTTTAACCCTCTTAGGGGATTTTGTTCTCTCCCAAATATACCAACACCTTTTTTTGTTTTGTTTCTTTCTATAGCCTACTAAACATTTCGACATCAATTTTTGCAAATTTCTTGAGCTGCATAAATTTTTTTTTTCTCCCTAGCTAGTGCTGGATATGTGAGTAGTGTAACGGTTATTTTCATGGAAAGAGAAATCGGATAAGTGAATTCAAATTCAGTTAGTCTGCTATACTCACTTTGTGTTGTAGCGAATGAAAGGTTTTCTTCCTCCGTACGAGTTCGAATCCTCGTCGTCAAGTGTTGTAGAGTGGTTTCACAGTGGAGGCTTGTATTTGTACTAAGTCGGTCCTAAAATAGGTTTGATGTACAAAATGTTAGGAACTTGATATAATAGGTAATGACGCAGTAATCTAGTTGTGGTGGCTGATACTTTAATATCCGACTAACAGTCGCCCGACATCGACTGACTGACCAACTTCCCCAGCGACTCGTACTTATTATAGGTGGGAGAATCTATTAACAATAGAAGAGGTGTGTTCCACTATAACACTTTGTACAAAGGCCCTTGGGGAAAGATATGAACCTTTCTGTTCTCTCCCAGCTATGGGTTAAAAGTAGTATAGCCTTGGTTGCATCCAGTATAAGAGAAGGCAAACTGAATCCCAGATCAAGGTGAAGGCAATGAGAAACCACTATCTTTTCCAAGGTAAATTTGCTTTTTAAGCCCCGCACTAAATATCTATTAAATTTTTCCCAAATTGTCATATTTCCGTATAAATGAACATACTGAACTCGAATTAACAATTAAATTATGATAAAAACATACCATTTTTGAGTTATCAACAAGAAAAAAAAAAATCAGACTATGTCTGGGTAATTCATCCACTATTACAGGCATTGTTTTTACTAATTCAGCGCGGAGTATTTCCTTTGCACAAGCGTAAATTTTGGCCTATTTATTTTTTACAGAATTTTGTCGCAGAAATCACTGCTGTAAAGCAATGTATTTTTTTTGATAAGTGTAGTTTTAATTATAACATAAAATTTTAAACAAATTAAATAATACAATGGAACCTTTTTTTTCCATGTAGAATAGCAAAGACAAAAGAACAAATTAGATAATATAATAAAGTATTTTTTTTTTTCAATTAAAATTAAAACAAACAAAAATAAAATGAATGATGCGCAAACTTTGCATGAAATTTGTAAAGAGCATGATTATTTACAAAATAAAACAAAATGCTCATTCCTAGCATTTTTTTTATTTTGTAAATAATCATGCTCTTTACAAAGTTCACAAATTATTATTTTGTTTCTAACATTATTTTTATTTTGTAATTTTATTTTGTGAACTTTGTAAAGAGCATAATTAACAAAATACATTGCTTTATGGTAGTGTGTAGTGATTTCTGTGACAAAATTCTGTAAAAGAAGTAAATAGGCCAAAATTTACACTTGTGCGAAGGAAATGCTTTGTGCTAAATTAGTAAAAACAATGCCCGTAATGGCAGATGAATTACCCAGACATAGTCCGATTTTTTTCTTGTCAATAACTCCAAAATAGTAGGTTTTATCATAACTTAATTGTTAATTCGAGTCCAGCATATTCATTTACACGAAAATATGACAATTTGGGAAAAATTTAATAGATATTTAGCACAGGGCTTAAAAAGCAAATTTACCTTTTCCAAGATGTCCTAGCAATTCATAGATAATGAAGAAAAGGAATCTGTGGAGAAGGCAATGGTAAACTACTACACTGTCTTTCCGAAGAAGTCATGGTAATTCACATATAATAAAGAAAAAGAATCTATGTAAAAGGCAATGGGAAACTACTCCACTGTCTTTCCCAAGTAGTCATGGAAATTTTCATATAATAAAGAAAAGGAATCTGTGAAGAAGGCAATAGGAAACTACTCCACTATCTTTCTCAGGAAGTCATGGTAATTCATAGATAATAAAGAAAAGGAATCTATGGAGGAGGCAATGGTAAACTACTCCACTATCTTTCCAAAGAATGTGTGGCAATTCACAGATAATAAAGAAAATCAATTTGAGGAGAGTTAGGTTTTTTTTTTTTTTTTTTTTTTTTTTAAAGTATAGCTTAAATGTAGCACAAGGCCAAGAGTATGGGGCATCCAGTAAGGATCAAACACAATATTTAGTTGTAATTGTTCTAGCAAGACAATCTTGCTAACCATTGCACCATGTTGATATGTGCATTTGTGGAGAGCTATGATTGCTTACATCCTGAAGGGATGTGACATTTTTAGATAAAAAAAAAAATTTGTTTTCTGCCTTTTGTTATCTGGCAGCATGGCAACTATTTACATACAGTTGACACTTGAATCATTGAATTTTCAATGGACCCAAAGCCACGTTTTCTGATATTTAAGTTAATATTGGCCCATATAAAACAAGTTAGCTACTTGATAACTTGTGGAAAAGAAGGGCGCAATTTTGCAGGTAGTATTTATGCACTGAGCCATACTATTAACGATTGTGCAGCCACTGGATTAAGGTTGAGAAAAATACTGCTGCCAGAAAGGCCCTTGAAATTAAGAAGTCTCTGCACAAAAAAGAAAAGAAAATATAAGAATATTTAGACCTGCCAAAAAAACAAGGGACATCTGTTTTGATTTGAATAATTCAATCATTTCTGCATTTGCCAAATAAAGATATATGCTATCCAAAGTTATTCTGGTTGTTCGTCTTTTGTATTCATTCTGCCAAGTGTGGAAAAGGTCAAAAGGCCAGAGACTCATGTTAAGTGTGGTGTTAATGACGTTGTCTTTCATTCTAGTTATAGATCTGTAAGAGAATGCTTTGGCTTTTATTGATAGTTGCCCCACCCCGTTGACAGGGCTTCAAAATATATCAGCTGCAACTCTGCAGGAATAAAAGTCCCCCAAGGGGGTCACCTGTTTGCCATAAGTGGCAACCCATAATGCTTGAAGACGGGATCCTGATAGTTGAGTTTTGGGAGTTGGGCTATACATGTACTCCTAAGCTCCAACACACCTCTTTGGCACTTACTTGAGCTAGATGGGTGGTTGGAGATTCCCAATCCCATCAACCAGCTGGTCATGTCAACCCCCAAGTCATGACTAACAAAACAAATAAAATGCACTCACATTTACCATATCAGATACTAAACTGATTTAGTAAGCAGTGGCTGTAGAGTCAATTTGACTGAGAACAAAGGAATCTGACATGGCTGTTTCAACTTCTGAGGAAAGCCCATGCTTGGGTCAATGATTCTGGATATAACAGGTGTTTGGAACCCTTCCCATGTTTGAGTATACCAGTCATGTAGCCCTGGAGGAATGAGGTGAATGGGATTTTCCCCCTCATCAACTCCCTCATATGGGGCTCTGAGGTGGGTGGGGAGCATGGCTGATGGATAATAATAAACAAAATATGAGCCAAAACAAAAAAAACAAAAAACAAGAGACTACACACTGACACAGATATAGAAAGTGACACATAAAATAAGGAAAAAATTTGAAATTCACAGTAATAGACTGAACAGAAGACAAACTAATAACAAAGTTGTCACCTTTTGTAATAGAAAATAATCTTAGTATCTTTGATAACTCCAAAAAGAGTTTAAAAAAAAAAAAAAGTAGAAATAATACACTACTGATAGAAGTAAAAAAAAAAACAAAAAAAAAAAAACAACCCCCCCCCCAAAAAAAAAACATGATACCAAAACTCTAATAAGGATGACCAAATTACATGATATAAAGGTAATGCTTTAACCACACAAATTTTAAAATTCTTCCAAAGGTGTAGTGAGAAGCACTGAACTCTCACTGTATATACTGGATAAAGTTAAAAAAAAAAAAATAATTCTATCAAAAAACAGAACATTATAGATATAAAAATAATATTTATTTAAAAAATGATAGAATTATAGACGCCAATAGATATAGAATTACTTTTGATGCACCAGAACCATCATATGAAATAAAAATTGGATATACAGTTTCTGAAGTAGAAACCTATATTCCGAACCCATTGCAATGTTTTAATTGCCAAAGTTATGGACATGGTAAGAATTAATCTACAAGGAAGACGGTATGGGAAAAATGTGGGGAGAATGATCCTAATCACACAGATGATGTAGCCAAATGATACAAAATGCACTAAATGCAAATAAAACCATAGGGCAAATTCCAGGGACTGTGAAACTTGGAAAAAGGAAAGACATTTTAAAAGTTAAACATACCAAAAAAAATACTTTTCTTAGAAGCAAGGAAAAGCATCAAAACAAACTTCAATACACCATTCCATGCAAAAATTAATGAAGCAACATCAAGCTATACCCATGAAAATTTAATATCAAACAAATTACATGAAAAACAAGAACATTCTTAATTCAAAAATTAAAAAAAAACATATTGAAAACATTAAAATGTGTAAACTCGGAAACAACTCCTACCATTGAACCAAAACTAACCACCATACAATGTAAATCCAACACAAAATTCACTGATATCAATCTCTCAACTACAAAAGGTTCAAAACTTCTAATATGAAAAATTCATCAAACAGAAAACTGACAACAAAAATCACTCAAACCTCAACAGAAAACAAAATTTAAATCCAAAAAAAACCCAGAAGAAACAGAATTAAAAGCCAATAAACAGGACAACAAATGAGATAAAGATAACCAGAAAAAAAAAAGAAAAAGAACCTAAATGATCAATAATAATTGATTAATGATCAATAATAGACAAAACATATGATCAATAATAGGAAAAAACTCAATGAGGAACAAGTTCAGAAAGAAGGAAAACAAAGAATATTGAAAGTTTAGAATATCTGGAAATTGATAACCAAAAGCATAGTCATCCATAAGATCCACCCAGAAAAATAAAAATAATTACTGGTCAAATGGAACGCAAGCATCATGCAATGGAAGTATAAAGGTGTGAAACCAAATTATGAGGAAATCAAACACCTCCTTACAGATTACAATCCAAATTTAATCTGCTTACAGGAGACTTTTCTCATTCAAAGAAACTGACAACATCTCTTATAAAGGATATGAAACTTAACACAAAATAAATGTATCGACAATTTAGAATAGGCCAAGTGATGGGTGGGGTACTTCAATATTGGTTTTAAAAAAATGAAGCCCATGAAAAATTACAATTAAATACAACTTTATAGACCATGGCTTCAATCCATTGAACAATAACTATATGTTCAATTTATATTCCTCCAAAACACAAATTGAATTATACCGAAATAGAAAGGCTGATTGGACAACTTCCAACTCCATTTTGTACTAATGGGAGATTTTAATGCACTACAGCAAAATGTGGGGCTGTAGGAATCCCAGTCAATCTGGTAGAATTATAGAATCTCTACTAGAATCATATGATCTATATATCCTTAATAACCAAATGCAAATATACCAACATTCAGGTACTGGATCAACATCAGCCATTGATCTAACCATATAGTTCTCCATCAATTTTTATGAACTTTCAATGGAAAGTTCATGATGACCAATATAGTAGTGACCATTTGCCTATTTTCCTAAATATAAGCAAGCCTATGCCAGAACAAATGAATCCAAAATGGCAACTATACAAAGCTAAATGGCTAAAATTCACTGAACTCTGCTCATTGCAAATCAACATGGAAATTCTTAATGAACCAGAACCAATAGTCTCCTTTACAAACATACTGTCACAAATAGTAAGATAAACAATACTGAAATCTTCCTTTAAACGAAATCAAACCCTGATTCACAGCAGAATGTAGAGAAATCATTAAAACCTGGAAAGAAAAACTAACAATGTTCTTACACAACCCAACCACAATCAACCTACAAAACTACAAGCAAGCTCGAGCAAAAGCACATTGTATAATTAAAAAAGTTCAAAAAGTAAAGTTGGAAAAACTACATCTCTAAATTAAACAAAAAAAAAACAAAAAAAACAATAAATAAAACCTGGGAAATAATAAGGAAAATTAATGGAAAAAACATCACAAGCTGCAACAGTCAACCAAAACAAATGGTGATAAATGCACTGAAAAAGAAAGAAAGAAAGAAATAGTTAATCTAATAGCAACAGGAATTTCAAAGAAATTCCTCAACAAATCACTGCACTCTCAAATTTCAAAAATATAAAAACATTATGGAACAAGAAAAACTTATATTAACTTCAAACAATAAAGAATACTATATTCTCTTTACTATGACAAAACTAATACTATTCGTTTTGCCATAGTTTTTACTTTTGTTTATGGAGTCTATTAGTAATAGATTCCATAAACAAAAGTAAAAACTCTGCAACTGGTCCAGATGCAATCAATTATCAATTTTTAAAACATCTGCCATAAAAATCTTTTAATACTTCTCCAGATCTTCAATGATATTTGGTATTAAGACAAATTTCCAGAATTATGTCTTGAGTCTATCATCATTCCAATTCCTAAATCTCTACAAGGATCATTCCAACCCAACAAATTACCGACCCATTGCACTTAACAAGTTGCATTTGCAAGACAATGGAGAAAATGGTAAATGCTCGACTAATGTGGTACTTGCCATGTCTCTTCTTGATGTCTCCGTTATCTCCCTTTAACTCTCTTAGTTTTTGTTCAACACTGCAGTAGCCAGATATTGAACTCCTGACTCTTTGGGTCAAGTCACTGGATTCAACCAATGCTTTTATGAAGTATGAATCCTCTTCTTCCCCCTCCCCAGCTATGGGTAAATAGGTGTGGGAAGAACCAGTTTGGGAGAAGGAAAACTCTTGACTTCAAACCTGCCTGGAGAGTTTTGGATTCCATCAGGCTATCTTCCCCAAGAAACACCCCTGCGGCTGCAGTACATGTGTTGTCCCTACTACCCTAATGGATCAGAGGATTCGCGATTGTGTGATCTAGAGACGAGATATTGCTAGACATCGGCAGCCGAATGAGAACAGGATGATAAATTAAATAAAGGATTCAATTCAAAATTCCTTGAAGGTTGCTACTTGAGTGAACCGGCCATTTTTCTGATCTCTTTAGCTATGGGTTGCTTATCTATGAATTCCATTTGCGGTTTAGAGTGAACCCAGTAGAAGTTTCAAATATTTATTTAAAAAAAAAAAAAAAAAAAAAAAATGCAAAGAGAGGTAACCTTACAGTGGTGGGCAAGTCACTTAAGACGAGCTGCCAGATCAGGACCAATAATATTGCTGCTTTTTCTGTGGATCTTATCAAGGAGCTCCAGGTAAATAGCAGGGGAACCGGGCCTAATGTGTTGGGCTCTGTCACGCTATCCTGCCCAAGAAACACCACTGTGGCTGCAGTACATGTGTTGTCCCTATGACCCTAATGGGTCAAGGGATTCATGATCAAGAGATGAGATGTTTCTTAACATTGACAGCAGAATGAGAACAAACCCCATAAATTGAATAAAGGCTTCAGTTTGAAATTCCCTGAAAGTTACTCTGACCAATAAGCACCACATTTGTTACTTGTTTACTAGTTGTGTATTTTTCGAGATCTAGAACAAGCCAGCCATTTTCCTATTATCTTTAGCAATGGATCATATATATATGAGTTCCACTTGAGGTCTGGAGTGAACTCAATAGACACTCAAAGCATGGAGCCTTCCAGAAAGTTTGACGAGTAAGAAAAGAAAATGAGCAAATATAACCGAAGAAGCAAAGTGTAAGAGAAACAAGTGGGTCAGTTTGTTTGGATCGAGTGGCCATCAGGAAAATGAAAAGCTAACTCTTAGAAGAGGGTCCAGTGTACACAACGATTTGTGTCTTTGGAATTAAGGTTGGGTGTGGAATAATATGGTAGAGACATTGGTTTTCTCTGAAGGAAGAATTATCTTTTACAGTCAAACAAATGTCCTCCTCTTTGTTACTATCATAACATTTCCTCTTTGAAGAAAGCTGTTGGCTACATCAGCCAAAAAAGATGAGGATATTAGTCGGACTGTAAATAATATGAATAATACATTCCTTTGTTTAGATCTTCACATATGGTAGATATGGAAGTAAAAATAATTTTTGTTTTTATTTTGCCACTTTATCAACTGAAAAATGGAATTTGTTCTTCACTTCTAAGTTTTGGATGTTTTGAACCTTGCTTATTTCTTGATAAGATTATATGAAAATATATTTTTTTGTATTTTTTTTAAAAAAATATATGAATGTATGCTAGCTTTTTTTTTTTAACTAAGTTTTAACAATTTTTTTTTTTTTTCAGCTGTATCTTCAGTTCATATTGAAGCCTATGACAACACCACTATTCTTATAATTTCCTTGTGTATATTAATTTTCGCCTGTGTCACCATCATCATTTCCTTCCTCCTGTATCGTATTTACTGGAAACCACGTATGCCGTCATTAGAGCCCCTGAACCCCGAACCAAGCACCACTCCTGGCTTTGATATGAGCAATGTTAAAATGCTTGACGTAATTGCCAAAGGTAAATATGGGGAGGTATGGTCAGGAAAGTTGAATGGTGACCCTGTGGCCATAAAAATCTTCAGTGCCAATCACCGACAGTTTTATAATAACGAAAAGTATATCTACAGTTTGCCACACATGGATTATGACAACTTACTGAGGTTTTACGGTGCAGATGAACTTATAAATTCAGATGGTGTACACCAATATTGCTTAGTCCTGTCTTATATACCAAAGGGGACGCTTATGGCCTACTTACGCGACCACACTGTGGACTGGACACAGATGTGTAAAATTGCACTTACCCTTACCCATGGTTTGGCTCATTTACACTGTGACATCAATAAAGGAGGTAAGGTTTCTGACTTGTTTTTTTTTCTTTTTTGCTCATCTGTTATGACCTTGTGCCACCTTAATCCAAACACAGTGAAATGCTTTAGCATCTCACTATGGAGCAATCATTAACAAGTTTCTGTTGCAGATTATTGTTTTTGTAATTATTATTATTATTATTATTAAGTCGGGGAGCAGCATGTCAACAAAGCGAGGCTGGATTAGAAACATACAAATCCCAATATATCCATCATAACACCCAGTCTAATAAGTGTATAGCCAGCACATGCATCACAGCCAAATGTGAAGAATGTGGTAACAGGTTTTGATAAAAGCAGTGTATAATTTTACTAGTGGGGTCCAATTAGAAACAACTTCAGTTTGGGTAACACTGTCTGCTAAGACAGTATCAGATTGAGGGCATTGCCAAGTATCTAGCTGTGACTCCCAGGCTGCCATGGTTTCCTTGTTTTTCAAACTTGAAAAAAGAAGAAAAATAAACTTTATCAACACCTGCTCTTGCTGCTCCTCACTACACCTGCTCATGAACAGAGATGCACTTATTATTATTGCAATCTTTAAACTTTGTGCTTGCAAAAAAATGATGTGTCAGAAGTACAGTTTTTCCATCAACATCACTATTATTTTAACTACCTTCACTCCTCAGAAATATGTTTTAAAAAGCAATGATTATAATTTTAATAAAACTTAAATATATGAAAATAAATTTATACACTGTTATTGAGAATATATAACAAAAATAGTAAAGACTATTTATTTATCATACTAGCTTAAAATCAGGTGGCATTTAAGCTAGCTCATGCGGAGGGCTCTTAATTGGTTCTTTGGCTTGTTTAGGAGTTTGAGATTCCCTGAATTTTTGCATATTCTCAGCATTGGAAGCCTCTCTTGGCTGCTGTTTGAGTTTGATCTGGGTTTTCATTTGCACATGACTTTCTTTTCCTAGCTGCAGCCTTCATTTTTATTGCAATCTAGTCCTCTTTTATCAAGGATTTCTTTTTCATAGTGCTACTGAATGCGATAGGCAACAATAAACTACAGAAGAACTCAAAATTGATTGCAGCATTTTTAAGTATTGCATTTATATTTAAGCTTACTTTTTAAAGATTCAAGGATAATTCTGCTGACACTTAATTTAAAGACAATTTGATGTACATAGGTCCTTACTTTCCGTACAAATAATTATTTTTATTTCATGGATGATTTTTGCTGGATTTCGCTATTAACTTTGATTATTCCCAAATTTATTTCCAAGTTATAGAAATTGTTATTGTACAAAAAAATTTGTTGCAAAAAATCATGTAAAAAAAAAAAAATTGTCAAAAACAATCACAGTAATGAAAACTTGGGAATCCAAAATTTCTGTAATGTGAGCTATTAAAAGTTAGAGAGTGGTGTCCCTTTAATTGCAAATGCTTGACACACTGACATTCACATTTATTATATAGATTGTTTGTTAGAATGGTTAGCAAAACATCAACTAATTGCCAACTGATTGGAACTTTATAAAATGGTAAATAATATTTTAATAATGTAGTAAATGTTTATAAATTTATGAATAAAAAAATTAATATTTATTTCTTTATAAATTGGTAAATTATAATTATTACATTGCATTAGATTTAATACAATTGTATTAGTTTTTAGAATAATGTAAATACAGTGTAACCCGGATATAAGAGGAACCCGGATATAAGAGAGATTTTCTCTGGTCCCAAATTAGAGACATACTTACCTAAACAAAATAGACCAAACCCGGATATAAGAGACTTAGTCTCCGGTCCCGACAAATGTCTTATATCCGGGTTGCACTGTATAAAATTATTCTTGTAAATAAAGTGTTTTAATGATTTTGTTGTAAATTCTCAAGAACAAAAATATGTATAAATTGACTTTCATGTTTAAGTTTTATTACAATTCTGATTATTGCTTTTAAAACAAATATTGCCAAGGAGTGAAGGTAGTTAAAATAATATTGGTGTCACAGAAAAAACTGCCCTTTTGACAGACTGTTTTTTTTGTTTTGTTTTGTTTTTTTTTTGTGGCCACAAAGTTAAAGATTGCTATTCCAACACTTAGTTATTAAATAGGGAAGAAAATCAATCTTCTACTTTTCTTTCTTATGAATTGAAAATTTGTATCAATTTTTATTTTTGCTAAAGTTTTTGACTTTACAATTTTGATTTTTATAGAAAACTTGATGGAAATGTTTTCGGCCCATTTTTGTACAGGTTCATGTGCATAAAATATTTATTCTATAAGAATTCATATTAGAAGCATCTATCGGCTCTGGTATCTCCAGCCACAGATTCTATTTCGAACTACATTGGTACTTTCACTCTGCTGTCTTATCAAAAGTTTCATAAATTGGAACATAAGAACAGTCTTGTTCATTAATTTTTTTTTTTTTTTTTGTGTGTGTTTTATTATCTCTAGAACATTCTTTCATGTTCAACTTGATCAAGACATACTGGTTTGACATCTAAAATCTATTCGATTAAGAATAAAAAAAAAAAAACTTAATCATGGCCAAGTGCTGCTATGGAAATGTTATCAGAAATAGTGCTGCAAACATTGTGATCACAGTTTCTAACTAATGATAGCTTTTCAAAGTAGAAGTGAATCTTTCCAAGCAAGAAACAAAGATTATAAAACTATTCTTTTGACATAACGCTTTTTGCTGCTTCTGTATATAAGGGTATATCTTCAGCTGCAGTAGGTATGGAACTAATTAAACAAAAAAGATAATTAGAAATTGTTGTCAAATTTAGTTAATTAATATACAAGAGCAAGAAAGAATTTAAAAAAAAAAAAATTCTTGTGCCGGTTATTTTGTCCAGTGTTGAGGAAGTGTGTTGGGCCGAGAACTAATTTTAAGTTTTTTTTGTTTTGTTTTTCTCTTTATTTTTAGTAGTTACTGTATTTGACAGCATATAAGGTGCACTTTCTTTTATTAAAAATATCTTAAAATTCTCCTGCATCTTATATGCCAGATATAGGTTTTAAATTCATGATAGCCAAAATTAGCTACCTGGCAACTCCTATTAGCTTAGACTTTATAGTAACTTTCATATACCTATTGTATTGTTATTATTTAAAAGGCTATTATACAAATTGAAAGTGTTATCATTGATAATATTCATTATATTAATTTCATCACGTTTAATATTAGTACTTTGTTTCACTAAAATTATATGCAATAAATTCAGATTATTATATATTTGTAAAATATATTTGTTTCATTAATATTTTTCTTGCGATAACTTCTGGTTTCATTTGTATCAATACTATCAGAATTTTTATATCCTAATTATTCCACTAAGATGTTTACAAGGTGCAAGTTCTACAGATCATATAAAGGATATAATAAAGATTTTATAGGCTCATGTTCTTATTTTTCCTATTATTTTTCGTTTTAATTGTAATCACGGCTTGTTTAATCAAAATAATACCTCATAAATATAGCTTAGGCTGTACCATTTACTAATAATTTTACTAATTACTAATTTTTTCTAGATTTTTCCCTACTGAAATTGGGGTGTGTCTTATACACCCAAGTATCTTATATGCCATAAAATACGGTAATTTGATTTTATCCTCCTAAAATGTCAATTTTCCAGAATATTATGTCTTGTATTGCATGTGCAAGAGACACTGAAATTTGATCCCTATTTTGCTTGTCAAATTCTTGAGACCCTGAGGAGTCAGGTGATCTAGAATGCAGTGCCCACTGTTGCTCCTATCTTTACATAATTGTTTGTTTTCTATTTTATTCACAGATCAGTTTAAACCAGCCATTGCTCATCGAGACTTTAATTCTCGCAATGTGCTCATTAGACCTGACCTCAGTTGCGTGGTTGCTGACCTGGGCTTTTGTATGACGACAATGGGTTCCAAAGTGATTCGCAATGGACACACTGAAAGTGCTGAACAGTCTTCACTCACTGATGTAAGTTAAAATGTTATGTGTATATGCAAGCTTTTGACTTTGAGTTTGACTGCCACCAAACTTTGTTTAAAATGATAATGAAGCATACACATTATTGTCGTTGTATGAATTCTGTTTTTTTTTTTTTTTTTTTCTCCCTTATTGAAAAGAAAGGAAATCTAACAACAAATCTAGCTTTGTGATTAGGGGTTCCTTCTACAGATAGAACTTTTTCTTTATGGATAAACGTCGATGTCTGCAGATAATGGCTGGGAGACTCAAACATTGTGTTTTTCTTCCACACACACAGACACACACACAAAAAATCCTTGTCATATTTTGTATTTGGAGGCTATGTGAAAAATAATTGTTAATGTTTATTCAGTCTAGGAATTCTAATTTTAACCAAACTTAAAAAAAAAATGTTTTATTCAAAAAAGCTACTGTAATTTTTTTTTTGTGCTTGTTTTGTAGTTTCAGAATTCAGAATTGTGGCTTTCTTCAGTTTCCCTTTCTCTACTTCTTCACTCTTCTCTCTCTCTCTCTTTTTTTTTCTCTCTCTCTTTTTCTCTCTCTCTCTTTTTTTCTCTCTCTCTCTTTTTTTCTCTCTCTCTCTTTTTTTCTCTCTCTCTCTTTTTTTCTCTCTCTCTCTCTTTTTTTTCTCTCTCTCTCTTTTTTTTTCTCTCTCTCTCTTTTTTTCTCTCTCTCTCTCTCTTTTTTTCTCTCTCTTTCACTTTCACTCTCTCTTTCACTTTCACTCTCTCTCTCTCTCTTTCACTCTCTCTTTCACTCTCTCTCTCTCTTTCACTCTCTCTCTCTCTTTCACTCTCTCTCTCTCTTTCACTCTCTCTCTCTCTTTCACTCTCTCTCTCTCTTTCACTCTCTCTCTCTCTTTCACTCTCTCTCTCTCTTTCACTCTCTCTCTCTCTTTCACTCTCTCTCTCTCTTTCACTCTCTCTCTCTCTTTCACTCTTTTTCTTTCTTTCTTTTTCTTTCTCTTTCTTTTTCTTTCTCTTTCTTTTTCTTTCTCTTTCTTTTTCTTTCTCTTTCTTTTTCTTTCTCTCTTTTTCTTTCTCTCTTTTTCTTTCTCTCTTTTTCTCTCTCTCTTTTTCTCTCTCTCTCTTTCACTCTCTCTCTCTCTCTCTTTCACTCTCTCTCTCTCTCTCTTTCACTCTCTCTCTCTCTCTTTCACTCTCTCTCTCTCTTTCACTCTCTCTCTCTCTCTTTCACTCTCTCTCTCTCTCTTTCACTCTCTCTCTCTCTCTTTCACTCTCTCTCTCTCTCTTTCACTCTCTCTCTCTTTCACTCTCTTTCACTCTCTCTCTCTCTCTTTCACTCTCTTTCACTCTCTCTCTCTCTCTTTCACTCTCTTTCACTCTCTCTCTCTTTCACTCTCTTTCACTCTCTCTCTCTCTTTCACTCTCTCTCTCTTTCACTCTCTCTCTCTCTTTCACTCTCTTTCACTCTCTCTCTCTCTTTCACTCTCTCTCTCTCTTTCACTCTCTCTTTCACTCTCTTTCACTCTCTCTCTCTCTTTCACTCTCTCTCTCTTTCACTCTCTCTCTCTCTTTCACTCTCGCTCTTTCACTCTCGCTCTTTCACTCTTTTTCTTTCTCTTTCTTTTTCTTTCTCTTTCTTTTTCTTTTTCTTTCTCTTTCTTTTTCTTTCTCTTTCTTTTTCTTTCTCTTTCTTTTTCTTTCTCTTTCTTTTTCTCTCTCTCTTTTTCTTTCTCTCTCTTTTTCTCTCTCTCTTTTTCTCTCTCTCTTTTTCTCTCTCTTGCTTTCCTCTCTCTTTCTTCGCTCTCGCTCTCTCTTTTTTTCTCTTTCTCTTTCTCTTTTTCTCTCTCTTGCTCTCTCTCGCTGTTTCTTTTTCTCTCTCTCTTTTCTCTCTCTTTTGCTCACTCTCTTTATCTCTTTCTTTTCACAGTTATAAGCATCTGTAAGTCTCTGAGACTTTAAAATGATGGTTAGCTAATCCCTGTCACAGATACCTGTAAAGGCATGTTTTTTTCAATACTGCAAATATGCTGAACGGACCTTAGTTACAGTTTCTGGGAGAGAAGGAGCATAATCTTGCATGATCAACAGTCGAACAAGGCCAGTACACTAAAACCTTCAGCCATGATGACTTGTGACTTTGTGCAAGTACAATCACCAACAGCTTCCAAACAATCTTGTCTACCCAGTTTCACTCACAAGACTTAGGTCAACCTGTGGTGTGGTTTTCAACCTCTTCTCAAAAATGCCACACACTGGGATCCTCTCTTCCAGTACATTATTAACAAAGATTCAGTTCCTTGCCAAATCAATCATGGTGAGATTCAAACTTGGAACCTCATGGTTACAATGCTGACATTCTAACTACTTGGCTATGAGCATTATTCTTTTCACATAAACATAGGTTATTCCAGGGTTGTATATAACTGTTTTTACAGCAGATATTTGATATAGCCTTCTGTCAGTTAAAGGGTAGAGTTTCCTCATGTCTCCTAAACACACAGAATAGCTGTTGTAATAATTCTCTCCCCAAAGACTGACCAGGAAAATTGTCTAACTTATAATCAATGGAGACCTTATAAAAGTCAGCTATTTTATCTCTTGTGTTCGTATAACAGTATTCTCATTGTTAATGTTAAAATGTACCTTAAAAAAAAAAAGAAAAGAAAAACAGCTTCCTTGGGTTTTGTCTCTCGTCCAGGTTAAGTGTACTGAGTCATTCTTGACCTTTTCTTCCCTTATTTTCAATTTGTGATCTGATTGTATTTAGTTTGACCTTACGGTTGTATGTCTGCACATCTGAAAGGTTAAAAGTTCATGCGGACAGAGTACATCAGCCCAACTCTACAGCCTTCATAAAGTGCAAGTGAAAATGTGTTTTATTTTTTTTATTTTTTTTTTTTTTTATCCTTTCAACAACCCCCTCCCCGAGTTGCCTGTTTACATACAGAATAAAGTCACTTCAGTTGATGAATGGGATTTGATTTCAGATGTGTTGCATGGAAGAAGATGGTTTTTAAGTGTCTTCCTCTCTAATCCTTTTTTTTTTTTTTTTTTTATAAGAAGAGAAACATTTTTGAATCTGGGAATTGCTTCTGTTACCTGTCAACAGTCTGTAAAATCATACACCAAGCTATGCAAAGACAGGGAGGATTTTATTTATTTATTTTTTAAAATATTAAAATTTTCAGCATACATAATTTATTAAAATGTCTTTAAATATCTATTAAAATTTTCAGTATCTATAATATCTATTAAAATATCATTAAATATATATTAAAATTTTCAGCATACATAATCTATTAAAATATTAAATATCTATTAAAATTTTCAGTATAGATAATATCATCAAATATCTATTAAAATTTTCAGCATACATAATGAAGAAAGAAGCAAAAGAAAGTTTGAGCAGGCCATATTCTGTTGAAACATTGGTTCCCATACGATCACCAAAGTGAAGCAACTTTCAATCCGATCAGTACCTAGATGGGTGACTGCTTGGGAATACCTGGTGCTGTAAGCTTGGATGTGCAGGTGGTGTTATGGATAATAGCTCAGAATTGGAAATTGGAGTTTCAATTCCAATCATGTTCATTATATTCAGTTATGTGCAAATAACCTCTTCTCGCCACCAACTATGGGTTAAATAGTAAAATTTGTATCACCAAGTCATCATTATCTTCAGGGATAATTGTTTCAAACTAGGCCTGAGGGAAAAGTTAACTTGGAAACTAAAACTTTAGAGGTTAAACAATTATTACCGCATCATGGTGTGATTATACTGTGTAGCTCTGATCTGCCTTGGCATTTCCTCTTGTAGGGCTCTATGGTGGGTGGGGAACACAGTCAGTGAAACATAATTTCATTAAGTTGATACAGAAAGAAAAACCCAAGCTAAATGTCTCTAGAATGGAGAATTCTGATCAAAAGCAGGCTGAGGTACCCTTCCCCTAGATTCATTATACTAGAATCTAGGGAGGAGGTCCCAGTAAATTATCACCATTCTTAGTACATAGGGTTCTATCCTCAATGGTTAAGCCTAAGTCAGTAAGATACTAATTAAAAAAACATCCTGGTAGAAATACAAAATAAAAATCATGCAAGGATATTGTTCAGCATAAAAAAAATTCCATAACATTAATATTAGGTTGGTGCAAAAATAATATTGTTTTTTGACGTTACAAAATACGTCAAAAAATGATATTATTTTTGCACCAACCTAATATAAAAGCATACCAACATGAAAGATTAAACGCCTGCACAGGTGTAGTTCATAATGGATATCTATTGCTTTGTACCATCTTTCTTTCTATGTGCCATGTCCTTTCAGGATGTAGGCGATCATGGCTCTCCACCTCCTTCTATCCCTTGCACATCTCAACAAGTTCCTTCCCTCTGCTTCTTCCCCCAGACCACGTTCTGTCATCCACTTGCTTAAGCCCGCTAGGTATGTTACGCATTGTTTTCCCTTGTCTCTCTTTCCCTATATTTGACCTTTGAATATCAGATTCTCTAGGCCCTCCTTCCTCATTATGTATCCCAGGAACATTAGCTGCTTCTTCCTGATGTTAAGTATATGCTTCCTTCTTGTTTGCATCCTCTCTAAGACCTCATCGTTACTCACACCCTCGGTCCATATTATCCTTAGCATCCTTCTGTAGAACCACATCTCGCCTTGAGTCTCTTCTTCATCTTCAACATTCGCTGCCGTAAAGAAGGACAGATGTCATGTAACAGCTCAGTATTCTTTTCTTTGTTACCAAAGAAATCCTCCTGTTTCGCAATATTCTGTCCGGCTTTTGGAATGTGTCCTTGGCCATCCCATTACGTCTGCCAGAATGCTTCCCAGATATTTAAACTTCCATGTCTGCTTGATTCTAGTGTCCCCAACCTGCAAATTGCATTTTAAGTGCATACTTTTATTGATGACCATGCACCTTTTTTAAAAACCAGCATAACAAATATGGAAATAATCTCTCTACCAAATTAAACCACAACCCATTAACTGAAGGAAAGGAAAAGAAACACAAATCAGTAAGAAAAGATATAGACCTATCTCAAAGATGAGAGAGAAAAAAACAAGAACTAATCCAAAATGGCCAAACAAAGACAAAGAAATCTGAATAATTTGAACAAACAGAAATCCAACATGTCATAAAGAACATGGCATAACAAAAGAGAAATCTTACAATAGAAAGGAAATATGGATAAATTAATACAAAAACCAAAAACATTGTCATTCGTAAGATCCATAAACCAAAAATAAAAATAATTACTACTCAAATGAATAAACGAAAGACAAAGATTCATGCAAATGGAAGTGTAGAGGTGTGAAACCAAATTATAAGGAAATCAAACCCCTCCTTACAGATTACAATCCAAATTTAATCTGCTTACAGGAGACTTTTCTCATTCAAAGAAACTGACAACATCTCTTATAAAGGATATGAAACTTAACACAAAATAAATGTATCAGCAATAGAGAAGAGACCAAGTGGTGGGTGGGGTACTTCAATATTGATTAAAAAAAATCAATACCCTATGAAAAACTACAATTAAACACAAATCTACAGACCATGGCAGTAAAAGCTTCAGTCCATTGAACAATAACTATATGTTCAATTTATATTCCCTCCAAAACACAAATTGAATTATACCGAAATAGAAAGGCTGATTGGACAACTTCCAACTCCATTTCTACTAATGAGAGATTTTAATGTACTACAGTGAAATGTGGGGCTGTAGGAAACTCAATCATATGATCTATATATCCTTAATAACCAAATGCACATATCCCTACATTCAGGTACTGGATCAACATCAGCCATTGATCCAACCATATAGCTCACCATAAATTTTGATGAACTTTTAATGGAATGTAGTGACCATTTGCTTATTGTCCTAAATATAAGAAACAATTGTTAATGCAAGAATTATTCTTTCAATCCCAAAATATTTTGGCTTTAAATAACTCGCAAAGGGTTGATAACACACATAAAAAAACAAAAAACAAATTGATCAATCTATCCCCCTTCACCTTTCAACACTGTAATTCTTGTATTTCTTGTTGGGGTTTGATAAATCTTTGAATGCCAATCCTTTGAATAGATGTTGTCTTTCCACGTGCTGCTTATTCTCAGGTTCTTGACTCCTACCTGATGTTGCTAGAAACCTTGAAAAAGTTTATGAATTCTTGCCTGAAAGTAGATAAGTCGATAGTTATTTAGGTGCTGTGGTAAATCCTTTACAGTTAAAAGAAAGTTATATGATGGCGCCCATCTTTATGGCATATCAGTAACAAGACCATTGTCAAAACATCTGATGATAAACTAGAATCTACTTTTCCTATTAATGCATTTGTCTTCTCCAATTTGGCTGCTTTTTATATCTTCAGACAGTCTATCTATCTATATATCTATCATATATATTTACACGCGCGATATCTCTGATATTGAGAACTTTATCCCATAAATATAGCACACATTAAAACTATATTTCTTTATTTATATATATATATATATATATATATATATATATATTACACACATGCAAGTAAAATTGTGTGTGTGAGAGAGAGAGCAAGTGTTGTATCTTCAGAAAAAAAAAATTATGTATTCATTAGAGACCTGAAAAATTAAAACAATTAAAAAAAAATTAATCCAGGAATGTAATTATAAGAAAAATTAAACTTATTTTTTACCAAAGCAAAGAAGGTCATTGTTAAAAATGCAAATAAATAAATAAATGACCTCTCCCCACCTCCATACACAAGTGAAGAAAATAGGCAAGTGCAACCATTATTTGAGAAAATACTTTCATAGCTTATACCTTAAGAGTGTAAATCTTCACACACACACACACACACACATATATATATATATATATATATATATATATATATATATATATATATATTTATTTATGTCAAAGTAATATACATTGGGATTTGCATCCCCCACTCTCAAAATAAATTGTATATATATATATATATATATAAATTTGTTTTCTTTTTAAAGCTAGAAAATATTTTTAGAATGTAAGAATGTTTAGGGGATAATAATGATTTACTGATCCAAGTCCTACTGATTAACCCATAGCCGGGGGGGGGTGAGAAGAGGTGGATTCATACATTTCCCAAGAATATTTGCATATAAGTGAAGATAACAAACCCAACTGGAATTGGAACTTAGCTCAGAATTGGAAATTGGAGAGCCATTATCCATTACGCCATTGGCACATTCACGTTTACAGCACCCAGTATTCTCAAGCGGTTACTCATCTAGGTACAGACCAGGCTCAACATAGCTTAACTTTTGTGATCATATGAGAACTAGTGTTTCAATGCGATACAGCCATAAGCCATATACATTGGGATTTGCATCCCCCGCTCTCAAAATAAATTTTTCTGCATTACATACTAGGACAAAAGTAATTGTTATTAGTCATGAAATTGCTATCAGGATAGGGATTTTATAAGTATAATGTAAATTCGTTGAAAATAAGGAGAAAAAATATATCTCTATAAACGTATTATTAATTTTAATTCAGAAAAACTTTACAAAATCTGAAGGAAAGTATTGTCAGTGGTCAGGAATTAATGTTAGTATTATTCATAGAATATGGTTATTTGATAATAGTCTTTCCTTAATGACTCTGCAATTGAAGAAGGTTGCAGATTGTGTGCAGACAATATGATAAATACAAAGCTTGGAAGATTATTAATGATGTCATAATTACTTTTGACAATGTTGGCACTGAGGCCGACTATCATGTGATGGTTAAAACAGCTATTAAAAGGATAATACAGTTTTATTAAAAGAATTCATGGCGGTAACAATAAAACGAGCCACAGTACAGTTCTAACCTAACATTTAGTTTTTTTTTTTTTTTTTTTTTTTAATAATGAATAATTGTCATTATACATTGGTCTACTCAGACTATTGTTCTCAATATTACTCTCTCCAGAAGATAACCAGAGGGTAAATGGATGAAATGTTGGCTTTAACAATCAATACATTGAATTAATCTATTTAATAATTGTAACATAGTTCGTCAAAATTACATTTCTTTCTGATCTTGTTAAAGGAACAGAATTCAGTTTATCTTTCGAAAACATTTGTTATTAAATTTAGTTTAAAAAAAAAAAAAGGAAAAACTAAGTAAATAAGTTTCCGAAAGAATAATTCGGTGTTGACATTCAGTAATCTTTGCTTACTAAAGAAAAAAAACCCCCAAAAAACGAGAACTGCCAAACAAGAAAAGCAAATAGTATGAAATTCTAAGTGGAAGTGTGTGTGTTTTTTTTGTGTACGTGTGTGTGTTTTTTGTCTACGTGTGTCATCTTTCATGCATGTGTCATTTATATTGCATAATGTGATTTATTGTATTTTCATTAGGACATGTGCACTAAACCAGTGCACCTGTTGCAAACTGTTTTCAAGCTCTGCCCACTCCTAACTCTCCCCACCGACCTGCCATCAATGCTCAATTTTCATTCTCTTGCTCTCCTTTTTTAGCTAACCAATGTTAACATGGCCTCAACTACATTAACACAGCAATGCTCTCTGCACATTTCTATTGTGGATTTTACAAATACACCAATAAAGAAAATGGTTTAAGATGCAGTAATGAAGGTGTGTGGTCTAGATGCCTGCTCATGATGCAGAAACCAGTCTGAATCCAATTTGTTGATAAATATTTAGAAATTGTTTGCTAAATGTCTTGTGCTGCCTCTTGAGAATTTCATGTTATGTGGAGTTGAAAGTGGTCAGTTGTCTTGCTTAAGAGTTTCCCTGCCCATGCAGTCAGTCTGTGGTCAAACCAATGTTTACAATTTCACCAGACTCTGTCCATTTTTATAAAGTGGACATTTTATCTCTGTATTGAGAAGCAACAGTAGGTTTTTTTAAACATAGGTCTCTCCCTGTGTTTCTTTTCTTTTCTTTTCTCTCTCTCACTTTCCCTGTTACTTCTCTCTCCCTCCCTCCCTCTTTCTTTTCTCTCTCTTTCACCATCCCACCTTCTTTCTTTTTTCTGTCTCTCTCACCATCCCACCTTCTTTCTTTTCTCTCTCACCATCCCACCCTCTTTCTTTTTTCTCTCTCTCACCATCCCTCCCTCTCACCATCCCTCCCTGTTTATTTTATCTCTCTCTCTCACCATCCCTCCCTGTTTATTTTATCTCTCTCTCTCACCATCCCCCCCTGTTTATTTTATCTCTCTCTCTCACCATCCCTCCCTGTTTATTTTATCTCTCTCTCTCTCACCATCCCTCCCTGTTTATTTTATCTCTCTCTCTCTCACCATCCCTCCCTGTTTATTTTATCTCTCTCTCTCGGTCCTTCCCTGTTTATTTTATCCTCCTCCCATTTCTCTTTCTCTCCATCCACCCATCTTTCCTTGCATAATTGTAGGTATGTTGTCCTTGATTGTGAAGATAAAAATTCTGATGTAAATATATTTGCACTATTTTCTAGTTTTAACATTTAAAATATTTTTCTTTCTTAATTATTTCCTTGACCAAGTTGCAACCCTCAGTCTCATTCCTGAAATTTTGGACCCACTTGCCAAATAGTAAAAATAAATATTATAACAATCATTGAAAACATTGTCAAAAGTCTATCAGATCTGATCCTACAATTATGTCAGGTTCCAGCCACCTCCGAATACAAGTAATAAAGCAAAGCAATAATGACTCTTAGATTTGTTTCACATCATCATAAGCTTTCACTGCTGAATTGTTTAAGATGCCATTCATGAAAAATAATCTCTCATGGTATGGTATATGAGTTCAAGTCTTACTATAAGCAATTTCTGGCTTCACGTTTCTTCATTGGTTAGAAGCAACAATTTAATGATGCAAAATTAATAAACTAAATCTAAAATCTTTTGAGATTACAGCCACATCATGTTGAAGCACTGGTTCCTGTACAATCACTTAAATTAAACAACTGGTCAGTACCTAGATGGGTGACTGCTTAGAGATACAAGGTGCTGTAAGCTTAAATGTGCAGGTGCTGTAATGGATAATGGCTGGGGATTGTTAATTGGAGAACCGAGTTCCAATTCCGGTTGGATTTATTATATTCACTTACGCGCAAATACCCTTGGGGAAAGGTATGAATCCACCTCTTTCCCCCAGTTATGGATTAATTAGTAAGATTTGTATCACTAAAACGTTTACAAGGAAAGATCAAGTAATAATGTTTCGACTTAATATTGGCCACTCCATGATAACACACTTCTGTTTTAACACAAGAACCATTTCCAATCTGTATGACATGCCAAAAACTATATTAACAAGTTGTAGCGACTTCACCTAAATCCATTTAAAATATTACCAAACAACCACCATGAAAGAACACTTTCATGATATTAATCCATATAATATCCTACAATTTCTTAAAGAAATCAAATTGTATTCCAAAAAATTAACTTCAACAAAACAACAGAAAACACATATATCACTGCCTCTAGTAATTATCTCTACACAAACATGTATATGCACAAAAGCTGAGTATCATCTACCATGTAGTCAATTGTGAAAGCAGAATAACATATATCATATTTTTACTACTTCCAAATGCTCAAGAAAATTAAATTTCGGTATTAAATGACCCATAAGGAGTTGATATGCCATTAAAAAAACAGATCAAATCAAGTGTGGAGTTGCTTTAAGTTTCAAGGTTGAGCTTGCTCTTTTGTGATGAAAATGTAAATAAATGAGCAACAAGATAAAACAAAGACAAAAACTACACAAGGTAGTTAAAGAAAGCAAGAAGAAAGGACTAAACCCCAATCATAAGAAGACAGAATGTATGGTTTTCATTAAAAGGAAGTGCCTAAAATACAAACTATGAATTAGACACATCAAAATAGATGCAAGTAGAAAAATGCAAATATCTAGAAAGTGTTTTAACAGAGGGCAAAAATGCAACACCAAAATTAGAAGGTACACTGAAATAGCAAAAGATGCTTTCCAAAAACTAAGCAAAGTATTAAAAACGAGGAACATTTCATTAGAAACAAAAAGAAAGTGTACTGAAAAGAATACAGGATTGCTATGTAATCTCAATCCTCCTATATGACAAGTAGATGCTGGACAATCTCATCGCAGATGAAGAAAAGATTTGAAGCGATAGAAATGTGATTCTACAGAAGTATGCTGAGAATACCATGGACAGTTACAATTTCTAGAGCACATAATGTGGAAAGATGGCTTGGAGAATTTGATACTCACAGGACATATTCTGTCCTCGGTATGACGATAAACTACGTCCAACAGCAAGGCTTCTGATCAGGAGGTTTTGAAGAGTGTGGAACTGCCTCTTAATTGCTGATGTTTCCAGGTCCACCCTGAACCAGGGTGGTAGCACCTGTTAGGGTCCCAGCTATGGGCAAATAGTTAACACTCAAACTTGTGTAAAAATAGGTTTTAATACCAGAAATACTTTGTAGTAATAACAAAAAAAATTATTACTAGCAATAATTTTTGAAGGAAGAATTATTATCAGCAATACTTAAAAAAAAAAAAAAAAAAAAAAAAAAATACCAGCAATACAAACAGTTATAGATTCTTTGAAAAAAATCTGACCAGCTAAAGATTTGTTCAAGGAAAAATATTCCCAGAAATAGATTTTTGAAGAAAAACATATTACCAGCAATATAAATTTTGTCGGTATTATTAAATAACCCATTGAGGTTGATATGCCATAAAACAAGCCAAACCAAACTACATCCGATTGCAAGGCCTCTGATCATTTAGGGTCCAAGCAATGGGCAAATAGTTAACCCTCCAAACTGGGGTCAAAACACTAAGAAAGTGTAAAAATAGGTTTTAATACCAGCAATACTTTTTGTATAAAATTTATTACAAGCAATACATTTTTGAAAAAAAAAATGATTACCAGCAATAAAAATCTTGTCGACATTAAATAACCCATTGTGGGCAATATGCCGTAAACCAAACCAAATCACTGGACATATTGAAAGCAAGAGGGACAGAGGAATGCAGTGCATAACCTATGTAATGAACTTGTGTAAATGGTTGGTAGAACAATGATTAGGTGAGATAGTAAAGGTTTTTTTTTCTTTTTTGCTAAGAGCTACAAAGGACTGGAAATTGTGGAGAGCCATGATCACCCATGTCCAGAAGAAGAAATGAAACATTAAACATGAAAATTCAAGTGAAAAAATATGATAGAAATAAACCAGTAAGAAATTAAATAAAGTTTAACAAGAAAGTTGAAATTCAACATTATTTAGAAATATTAAAAAAAAAGTCTAAATGATTGATCGAAATTTTATTTAAAATGATGTGTACTCTGCAAACAAGATTACTTATTTTGTCTCATTTTGTTTTTTCTTTTCATTTCCTTTCTTTTTTCCTCACATCCAGGTTGGCACTATTCATTTCCTTTTCCCCTCCCAGGTTGGCACTATTCATTGCCTTTCTCCCCACTTTCCAGGTTGGCACTATTCATTTCTCCGCCTCCAGGTTGGCACTATTCATTGCCTTTCTCCCCACCTCCCAGATTGGTACTATTCATTTCTCTCCCCACCCCCAAGGTTGGCACTATTCATTTCCTTTCTTCCCCCCCCCCAGCCAGGTTGGCACTATTCATTTCCTTTCTTCCACCCCTGGTTGGTACTATTCCTTTCTTCCCCACCCACCAGGTTGGCACTATTCATTGCCTTTCTCCCCACCTCCCAGATTGGTACTATTCATTTCTCTCCCCTCTCCAATGTTGGCACTATTCATTTCCTTTCTTTTTTTTTTTTTCTCCCCTACAGGTTGGCACTATTCGTTACATGGCTCCTGAACTGTTGGATGGCGCTGTAAATCTTCGAGATTGTGAAGCGTCTTTGAAACAGATTGATGTCTACGCTTTAGGGTTGGTCGTCTGGGAAATAGCAAGCAGGTGCTCTGACCTTTATCAAGGTGAGTCAAATGGACAAAAAAAATTCTTACTTTCAAAATGATAGACGTTCTCACAGGATTTAGATAATGGAATCAGGATGCATAAAAAAATTGCAAGGTTTTTTTTTGGGGGGGGTTGCTTTTTGTTCAGAAGTTTTTTAATATTTTTAACAGTCAGTATTAGAAATGCTGTACAGAAAATAAAAATAAAAAATGTTCATCCTTGCAAACCTAGTACACTAAATTTCTTTGCTTGCCTTGAAAATTAGCATTTCAAATTTTGACCGTGGCTACTGGAACCAGGGGGAAATCGCAATACACATCCGCTATATTATCTTAGAATTCTTGTGTTGATAACAAAGGATTTTGCAAAAATATTGATTTTTACAAACACGTTTCTTTAATCAATTCACCCCAAGCAAGGCAATAATACCACAAAGACGTATGGTTCTATTGGGGATGAAATAGAATGAAAAGACTTTAGAAGGAACCAGAAAGCCAATCCTAAATAGAAAACAAGGGATAAACCCCTACTACTGTTTGAAAGACTGGGAAGGAGAAGTGAGAACTGGACTATAGAGGCAAATCGATCTACTCAACAAGAGTAGATAGGTTTGCCTATATAGTCCATAAAAAAAAAATAAGTAAATATAATTTCAGAGATTAGGTGGAGACATAAGAAGTATAGAATTGAACTAAACTTTAGAAAGAACTGGAAACCCAATTCTGAAAAGATCTGAGAGGAGTGTGAACCAGCAAAAAGGTAAATCTATTCACACACACACACACACATATATATATATATATATATATATATATATATATATATGAATATAGATCCGACAGTATGAAGAAAAATATACTGAAAAACAAACAACAATCCTAATATGCAATTATGCTGTTTTAATGTTAATATAATGTCAATGTCGAGCGTTTCGGTCTAGTCGACCATCTTCAGGACATATTCATAAAACATAATTAACATTAGACTATATTTAATTCAACATGAAAAGACGATGGACATAAGAGTAAGACTAATCAAAACAGATAACTGAATTTTTTTTCAAGATCAGCGTTCCGTTTCAAAATGATCACGTTGACGTCATTAGACCCAGCTTCTTTAATATTTCCCCCTTAAGATTAATGCTTGACAAACGTACATATAAATTTTAGATTAAAATAAAATTCTTTTCATTTTTCATTCAAAATACTCTATTTTAGGAATATGTTTTCACAACATCGCCCACGTGACGCCGACGTGATCATATTGAAACGGAACTCTGATCTTGAAAAATTTCAGTTGTCTGTTTTGATTAGTCTTACTCTTATGTCCATCGTCTTTTTATGTTGAATTAAATATAGTCTAATGTTAATTATGTTTTATAAATATGTCCTGAAGATGGTCGACTAGACAGAAACGTCCAACGTTGACATTATATTAACATTAAAAAAGCATAATTGCATATTAGGATTTTTGTTTGTTTTTCCATATATTTTTCATCATATATATATATATATATATATATATATATATATTCATGGATTACATCCTCTGCTCAGGAGACTTGTGTAAAATGGATTTATTTTCAGGAATATTTTCCTTAAAATACTTCAATTTAACTCAGAAATCATATTTTAAGGAAAAGATGATTTTAAAAATAAAACTCAATTTTACAATCAAGTCTCCTGAAGAGTGGATGAAATTCTTTGAAACTTGGAATAAAGGCAAAAACAGTTAATTTACTTTTATTTATTTATTACTGTTAATGTTCTGTCTCTTGGTATTGAGCACTATAAGATTTACAAAACATGCAGTGTCTTGTAAATGTTATCTTCCAGAAATACCCTGGTTGACCGTTTTTTGTTGAAATATGATCTTTCTTTTTGCATGTGTGTAATATATATATATATATATATATATATATATATATAATTATTTCCTCTCTAACAAACTGTGTTACTAAATCTGTGCATTAGCCACTGAGGAGACCTCATTTATAAGCAATTTCTGCTTTTAAATCAACATGGAGTTGGTGCAGAAGGTAAGCATCTCTACTCGTTACCCCCACCCCCTTCCTATTGCCAATCAACGTGGTTGTTTGTTTCTCAACCCACCACTCCCAAAAGTTGGCACCAACTTTATCAAAATGAATGACATGGTCTTTTTTTTTTTTAATTTTTTTTTTTTATTGCTGATTCTAAGTTGGTGAGAATTAAATGCATTGTACCAGTTTCTCTTAAAGAAAAATCATTTTCTTTTCAAGAAAAAATTTCTGTAATTCACATCCGAATATGAAACCCTAACTTTGATTGAGAATAAGAATGTTATGTTCATATTTCTACAATGCTTTATAGTTCTTAAGAACTTCTAAGTGAATTATTTATTTTACTATTTTCTTTTTTTTTTTTTTCTTTTCTAGGGGTTGCTGTCCCTGAATATATGCTTCCCTACCAAGCTGAAGTGGGTGTCCATCCTTCGTTTGAAGAGATGCAGATTTTGGTCTGTGGTAATAAGAAACGCCCTCTGTTTCCTGATGTTTGGAAAGATTCAAATATGGTCAGTTTTAAATAATTGACATCCTTTTGTTGACATATATTTTGGAATAGAGAGCTGAGTTCAAATTCCAGTTGGGTTCATTACATTCAGTTATGTGCAAAGACTCTTGGGAAAGTTAATGAATCTATCTCTTCTTCCCCCAGCTATGGGTTGAATAGCAGGACAGACTGGGATCTATAGCCTTGGTTGGCAACCAGTCTACTACAAAAATAAACGGAAACCTACTGCAAGAAAATCTTCTGCCTAGTCAGCCATGAATTGAAAGAGAGCTGATCACCCAAGCGTATATCATGTATGGCACTTGAGTGACTGAAGCAATCCAATCATGTCTGCCATAATGTCCTGAAGTTAAAACCACTTGTTCTATTTATCGGTCTGGATTCAACTTGTAGTACCGTTTTACTTCCAGTCCTTGTTAATTAATGCTCTTAACATCTTCCTCTCCTCAGGTAGACTGGGTATTTGTGTTGTTCAAGCCCTGCTGCTTTTAAGATGAGATTTTACACGTGAATAGCAAACCAAACTTGTACTGAGATTACCTAACACTGTGTCTCCAGCCTCTCAGTTGGCAGTTTGCTGCTCTAACGACTTTCCAGCTACTTAAACAAGATAGATTTAGACAATGACATCAGCAAATCTTGTTTCCTTCACTTAGTCTTGCCCGACAAAAGGTTGAACTTATGAGGGCACCCAGTAAAAGTCAAATTCAGATGCGATGGCTTTTTAAATTAGTGTAATTAAGTTTTCTTTGCTTACTAGTTCTTTTATTTTGGGGAAGGCTGAAATGCCACTATGATGGGAGCTGAGGAGAAGACAACCAGTACCAAGAAAAACCATACAATTATAATGACGTAATAATGTCGTTTTTTGATGTATTTTTTAATGTCAAAAAACAACATTATTACGTCATTATTTTTGCACCAACCTAATATATTAAAAATCTTGTTTAAGAAAATTGAGATGAAAAAAAAAAAATGGTTTCTTTCCCACTTATCCTACTCACCAGAGTTTGCTTTACAAGTTCGAAAACTGATTTTGTTCGAAGAGAGAAAGGGAATGGGTCAAAATAAACAATGACTTCCAGGTTGGGGGGGATATGATGTGTGTTTACTTTCAACAGTCAAATGTCTTACGGCAATCAAGACTCTGAATACATTCTTATTCCTCGGCAGGTTTATTGAAAGCCAAAAGGAATAAAGCCATAAAAATAAATACAAACTTGAGACTAGGTTAGTTAGAATAAGAAAATAAATGAGCGATAAATAGAGGGAAAGAAGAAATATAACCAAGACCCAGGGTCTAAACAGGGAGGGATGTAGGTAGCAAGTAGTTTGCTGGTAGGAATTACATTTAAAGCCTACCGATAAGTTAGTTGGCTGGAAAGAAGGAAGTTACAATAGTATTAAAATATAACAAAGTGTGAGGACAGTTAACGTGATAAAAAGGGTCCTACAAAGTGGTGACATCCTATCGGTTTGCATGAACCGATTTTTAAAATTATAAAAGATAAGCAAACTGGTTGTTGAATTATCTGAAAATAATCTTATATATTAACTAGCAGTAGAGCCTGGCATTGCCCAGGGATGTAACAGTAAGAGATAGATCAAGTATCGACCATCATAAAGACTGAAAAATAAAATTGACAAAGATTATTGTTTATGGTTGAGGGACACGCATGTCTTAATTATTTTTTTTTTGTTTTTATTTTTTTTTAATTTTCAAACTCAAACAAAAACATTTTCAATCGTTATGAGTCTACTGATTGAATAGAATTTTATTATAAACAATTGTCTTGTAAATGGAATTTTTAAAGCATTCTGAATGTAAAAATAAAGAAAAAAGTGTGCAAGACACTACCTGCCAAAAAAAAAAGTGAAGTTTTGCTGAAATCGGTTGAAAAATGTAGGAAATCTGATCCATATATAAACGAACACACACACACACACACACAAACAACCTGGGTTTTATAATAAGTATAACTCGATATTAATAAGTATAACTCGATATGAGTTGTCCCCCTTTCATTAATGTCTCTTAATCGTATTTTCAAATTGATTTCGTGCAAAAACAATTATGTTTTTCCAATTTTTGGTGCTGTCAGAACCACCGCAAGGTAATTTTACGTAGTCCTGTGAAGTTTTGTTGAAACCGGTTGAAAAATGTAGGGAATCCGATCCAATATATAAATGTACAGACACACACACACACACACACACACACACACACACACACACAATCTGCGTTTTATAATGAGTAAGATAGCCGATATATAATAGCTAAAAATATAATTAATACAATTGCTCTAAGTTCTGCAGAAGCCAAAAGAGGATTTTTTGTGAACATAATTTATTTCTGGCAAAAGAAATAACCTAAAAATTAAAAATATTGCAAATCTTTTCTTCATTTTTGATAGTTCTTCCATTGAATCTTTGGTGCTTCAGTAATTCTCTTTGAATGAGGCTGAGAAACCATAACACAGCTGATGATACGAGAGTTAAAAAGCATCATAGTTCTAAAAAGAAATATGAAGAGAACAGAATTTCATTCTGGAAATATCTTAATTTGACAGAAAACATTTATTTATTATCAAAATGTTTTAATTCTTTTTGATATGACATAAAGTGATTTTTTTCTAGATTCCTAAAGATTACATGCCTTTCTAGAACCGGTTCCTGGAAATTTGAGATGCCATTATTGGTTCTACAAGACAGCTAGCAAGCATAAATGCCTACAAGTTGGTTACATTAAACAAATGGTCACATAATATTTGGATGTCAAGTGAGGCCAACAGTTAGAGAAAGAAGATGAAACATGACAAACCATCAATGTTGCCATTTGGATGTAGAATTTGAAGGATAGAAAGGGTGGATTTCAATACTTTCTAAGGGCTAAAGAGGGAAAAGTTAAAATGGTGACTGACCCCCCAAAATGTACCTAAAGTAAAAGGGGGTGAACAAAAGAGAATAAAATGATAAAAGAACACAAACAATTTGAATTTGGAGTTTCACCTCCTGTTGCTTCATTTTTGCACACCTGCATGGCTGAGTGTTTAAAGCATTCCAAGTTTTAAATCTCACCATACAACATTATAATATTGGCCTTGGAGAGATACTAGCAATGCTCTATGCCATTGAAAATCATACACAGGTTGACAATCTTTATAAGTCATCAGTGCTTATGGTAGCATGAAGTTATAAGTCATCATGACTGAGGGTGTAAATGTACAGGCTTTATTCAATAACACATCATGCCAGATTATGAGCTCTATCTGAAAAACTGTAACTAAGATCTGCTCAACATAGTTGTAGTATAATCTACAGGTAAGCACTGTGTTTATGCAATAATCAATAAAAGTTAAATTGACACAATAAATATATTATCTTACACACAGTAAAATCTTGAAGTAATGGTTCCGGAACCAACGGATTCTGAATTTAACAAACAAAATCCACAGAAATGGTAGTGTCCGGCTGGAATTCAAAACACCTGCATTAGTTCCAGAATTGGCCACTGTTGGTTACTGACACAATCAACAGACAAAAGACTGGTAGTTCCAGGGATAGCCGCTGCTGCTTACTTGAGCCCTTGTCATGTACACACATGCCTTATCTCTCGAACATTTTATACTGATTTTGGTACAGTATACAGTATTGTTTTCTACCAAGCCCTTCATTAAGGCATCCAATCGTAACAGTGTGTTTATTTTAGTTTAAGTTAAACTTAAAAATAAAATATACATACATATACACTGTTTTTACATTTGTTTGCAATAATTCTATACTGTACTGGATGTTTTTAGGCCATGAAAAAAGTGCTTCAAATTAATGGACAAACGGCTTTAATGGATGACCTTTCCCACTATTAGTCCATTAAATTGAGGTTCCTATATATATATATATATATATATATATATATATATATATATGTGTGTGTGTGTGTAGTAATTCGTTGGTATAATCCAAGTGAGTCCTATTAACACAATATAGAATTTGAAATGTTAAAACTGACTCACAGAGAGTGCTCAATGTTTATTTTCATTAAACAGAGCAAAATTTTTCTTACAATTGGAATTAAGATACCATTGGTTAATGACCATTTTCACCTATGAATTTTAAATTTAAAATTTGCAGGATTTTTCAAACAACTGTTTATGGTATTCATATGAAGAAGGAGACTGGTTAGTTGGGGAAGGAATGAAAGAGAGAGAGAGCTCCTTCTACAAACTGATACCATAAACAGTTGTTTGAAAAATCCTGAAAATTTTAAATTTAAAATTCATAGGTGAAAATGGTCATTAACTAATGGTATCTTAATTCCAATAGTAAGAAAGAGATCTATATGTATACATATGTGTATACTAATTCCTTATAATAAGACAGTATGTATGAAAAGGGAGTATACATATATGTACGCATGCTGACAAAAAAATGGATATAGATCTAAGAACACACTGGGGTCATTAAAAGATAAGAATATAGATATCTTTCTCACTCTTTGTCGGACTAGTCTTAATTGTTTTATTACCCTTCATGCAGAATTCTTTCACTGCCAGATCAAGAAAGACATTTGGGTCACTAACACACAAAAAGATAATGTCTAATATCGAGAATATTTAACATAGAAAAAACAAGAAAAATTAATTCCTTTTAATAATATGTAGAAATATCCACTCTTTTCCTGATGAAGGTCACGACACCAGAAACCAGTGTAGCAAAATTATGAAAAATAAAGCATAATATATTAAAAATACACATTACAACCAAAAACGTTTGCAGTTTCTCTCTTCTTTTTAATATACACACTTTTCTCTCAATGGAACTACTATAACCTCTTCCCTTTATTATATATATATATATATATATATATATATATATATATATATATATATATATAATCTTTATGCAGGTGAGAATTATTCAAGTTAATTTCAACTTACCATCTCATAGTGTGTTTTAAGCAACATTTGTCATAAACATACATTCATGTCCTGTCTCCGACCATCATGTTCTTTGTCTCTTGTTTCTTGCTCTCTTATAAAACAAAACATTCCTTCAAATAGTTTGATAATGGAAAAATGTGAAAGTCTTATGCTGAAACATGTTTCCTGCCTACACTTTTTGCTGTCTTGTGCATTGTACAGTAGCAAAAGTCATCCGTATAATTTGACGTCTTCGTTGAATGAAACGAGATGGGAGTGGAAGGTAACACTAGCACAAAATGAGTACAGGCAATCTAAATAAATTTTTAAAAAAAATCGTTTGGAACTGACTGCAGAGTTCCTGCTCAAAGCTTTCCCAAAAACAACATTTAAAACCAAATTCCAGAAGTTAGTTGTAAGGCTTGACACAATTGTTACTGTCTGCAGAAAAAAGAAAGTGATTTTATACAAACGGTTTAATTTCTAAAATCTCTGAAGGCAATTTTTATTTTTTGTAGTTGTTTAACAAATTTTTTCTTCATCTCTTCTTAATTTGACAAATCCCAGATACAAAATTTGTTGAATTCAAAATGAGAAACTTTGTTTTAAAAATTTATGGGTTATATGCTTTCCGGATGTCCCCGATCATGACACTCCACCATTTCCTCTCCTTTATTTCTCTATGTAACTTTTGAACCTTTCCTATCCTATTTTTGTTTCTTCTCTACTATACATTCACTGTTTCCACATGCTTCACTTGTGAGTGTTAAATTCTCTATGCCTTCTTTCCTCATTATGTGTACCGGAAATGTCAACTGTCTCTTTCTGATTTGAAGTATAAGTGTTCTTGTTTCTATTTTCCTTAAGACTTCCTAGATGTTCATTATCTGTTTGCGGTATGCTTTGATTTGTCTGTGAGGAAATTGTCCAGCATTTTCCATTTTCTTAATACTTTTGGTTTCTGGAAGGCATATTTCATGATTCTTTTACACTGTTGGAAAATGTGATCCAGAAATCCGTTGCTATGCTACCTAGTTGAGTCCCAATAGCAACTGAGATTTTGATATCCCCAATGTCACGCGGATTCTTTTGCTGATAACTATGCATTTACTCTATTTACAGTTAGTCCTTTCTTCTTGATTTCCATTACTAACTTGTTTATTTACTGTGTTTATGCTTCTCTCCCTCACCTAAGACAATCACTACTTTCATCTTTGCTATGGCAAGCACATCTCAGTGGTTAGAACATAGATTTGCTCTTTGAGGACAAACTCCTTATTCAATCAATGTTGGGTTAATTTTCAATCCAAACTTTCAATGGTCTTTTCTATTATTTGGTACATTTATTTTACTTATTCATAATACAGTTAGCAAATTTTTAAGAAATGTATATACCGTGCAACCTCGATTCTTGAACGTCTCACATGTCGAACAAATCAGTTTTCAAACAGAAAATTCAAGATGAAAATGCCTTGGTTATCACACTAAATTTTGGTTCTCGAACAACATTGCCAAACTAAGTTAATCTGAACAGAATAATTTCTAAGTCAACTGCCGTATTGTATATATTTGTGTGTTGTGTTGTACTTTTCTTTTCTAATTTTATTGTACTGTGACTTTTTTTTCTCCACATTTATTCCTATTGAAAAAATAGTTTCAGTTTACAAACGGCTTTCAGGAATGGATTAAATTCATGAACTGAGGTTCCACCCCTGACGCTTGACACTACATTTGAATGAAAACTCTAACATTTTTAGGCATTTAAAACAACATGTGTGCCCGCATACACAATTCCGTAAAATACTTGTCGAAAACACAATTATACTTCGACATGAACACAATAGACAAAAACTAAAAATCCTTGAAGCATTATACATCAAACAGTTGAAACCCAACCTAAACAAAATCAATTATGGCATCTCTACAAATATTCTTAAATGTCTATGATTGGTAACAGAAGCCATTGGTTTATACCAACGGCTTACCATACTTTATACTTCTCAATTCACTCTCGTGTGGTCATGTGTGACGTCATGAGATGCGGTGCGATTTTCGCTTCTAGCGTCTTTATGCATGTGTTTATCGTTGCTTAGAAATCTTCTATGTAAACATTGACAGACTATCATCACTGTCGTGTCCGTATATTGTTTAATATGTTGTAAGTGACATCTTTGATAATGGCTTAAGTAAGCCGAAAGCTTAGATTGTATTAAAAAAATATGGATTACTACTGGGAATTTATTTCTTCTTTCAACGATAATGTTACTAAACTTATCAGAAGTTACGAAAAAAATTTACATAAAATAAATAGACAACACTTGTCTATATTATTTAATGAAACGTGTATCAATGAAAAGATGCTGTCTAAATACACACAATATATATATATATATATATATATATATATATATATATATATATAATAAAAGTAGGTTAAGATTTTGACCAGTATTTGGGTTTCTTAATGTTTACACAAGGATTAGTACTCTAGTTTACTAAATAGTTATTTTTTATGCTTGGATCTAATACACTGAAATTTCTTTTCTATTTAACTAATACAATAAAAACAGGCATAATTAATTTTAAAATCTAACACTGACTTTATCACTACTCCCTAGTTTGGTCTTTCTCATTTTCTGGCTTAGCATCATGAATATTTCTGGCAGTACATTTTTTTTGAAATTTTTTTTTTATATGCAACTTCAAATTTTAACTAGTGTTTGAGTTAATTTTTTTCACAAGAATTCAGACTGATTGCTTTGATATTTTCTTTTTTTTTTTTTATGCTTGGGTTGAATAAATAGTTTAATTAGATTGACACATCTCTTCTCTGTTAAAATTGGGAGAATTCTTGAATACTATATAAAATATAGTATTTAGTAATTATTTTTGTTTAATTTTATGTTTTTCCTTTCTTAGTTGCTTAATATTCAGAATGGAATTGAGTGCCTTGACAATGAAGAAAATCACATTGACAAATACTTTTTTTTAAATATGCAACTTTTGACCATTACTTGAGTTGGTGAATTTTTGCGCAAGAATTAGTACTCAAGTCAGTTAAATGGTTAGTTTTATGCTTGGATCTATTGAATAGAGAAGAGCATTTCAATGTAAGTAAACTTGAAAATGTAGAATCTTTGAATACCATATCAAATAGCATGTTTAATTTTACAGTTTTTTTCTTTTTATATAAACTAGTTGTTTAAACTGCACTGACATTAGTAGGGAAGTTGCTTAAGATTTCGTCAAATTTAAGGGACAGTTGCTTACTAAAAAAAAAAAAGCGTATTAAAGAAATGAGAACACCATTTGTGTAGGGACCTCGATTGATGTTAATCTTTTGCTCCAGTTTTCGTTTTTGTTTCTATATATTTTTCTTTCTTTTCAGGCCATTCATACTTTGAAAGAGACGATTGAAGATTGCTGGGATCATGATGCCGAAGCCCGTTTGACATCTTTTTGTGTCATTGAGAGAATTATGGACCTGACTACCCTCTGGGCCCAGGATTCCAGGCAAAAAGGTAAGATGCCCCTCTCAACACACACAACATACTCTCTCTCTCGGTGCCTATATTTAGGGTATTAGCCAGAAGTAAACTGGGTTGGGCTTTTAACTTTCTTGGAGTTAGTACATCTTCAACAGTTTCACTTTAGGCTTTTTTAATGATACTTCTCCCCACTCCCCAAAGTAGAGCCTAAAAATCTTTAAATACCATAACCCCCCCCCCCCATGCCACCTCAGTCTTTTCTATAGTTTTTGAATCCAGTATTCTCCTTCTCCTAGACTGGCTAATAACTGGAGCTAGAGGGCCCACTCAGGTGGTGGAGAAGAGAAAAGATGGACTCATGCCTTTCCTGAGGGTATAGTGTGAATTGTGCGCAATCATTTTTAAAGAGAATTTGAATGCTGTTTACCAATTTGTTTTTTTTTTTTTCTTTGTGTCATAAACAGGGTCCCCTAAAACAAAAGGTAATTTACCTGTTTTGTCAAAGGTCACAGTATATCTTATGTCTTTTTTTTTTTTATTACTATTATTATTAAATTTTAAAATGGGAGTTTTTTTTTATTTATTTATTTATTAAGTAATAAACTGGTCCCACCAAAACTATTACCTATTATATCTATTACTGTAGGAATAATTATAATATATAGTTTTGATGGGGTCAGTTTATTACTTAAAAATAAATAAAGGATACCCTACTTTGTGTCCAGTAGAATCTTACATTAATACTACAGTGTAACCCGGATATAAGAGAGATTTTCTCTGGTCCCAAATTAGAGCCATACATACGTAAACAAAATAGACCAAACCCGGATATAAGAGACTTCTTCTCCGGTCCCGACAACTCTCTTATATCTGGGTTACACTGTAGTTTACTCATACTATCAAAAACAATGACCTATTTTCTTAAGGCCTTACTATGACAAGAATAGTAAAATTTTCCAGAATAATTCTGTGTCTAAGACAAATTGGTATAAAAATGACAATTGGAAAAAAAATATCTTAGTTTTTGCCGACATGTTTTGTTTTTCGATTTTATCAAGGCAAAGAATAAAAGTGAAATGTTTTGTTGTCATAGTTACATTAAATTCAAAATTTTAAAAAAGAGAGACACTCCTGCCTAAACCTAAATGGCAAGGAACAAATGTATATTTATTATTAGTAGAAATTTTAACTTTGTTATTTTACATTGGACATTTTATATCTTATTGTGCTTCATTATAATATATATATATATATATATATATATATATAGGCAGCATGTTTTCCTTAAGACATATCTCATTGAATAATTTAGACAAGTTTTGTCTACTTATTTTCAATAGGATCCTATATATATATATATATATATATATATTTGTGTGTGTGTTTTATGGCATGCTATATTTATGAGTTAAAGTGCTCAATATCAGAGATAGAGCATATATAAATATAAAAGTGGACATTGAGGTCAACAGACTATTGCTGCTTGTTATTGACTCCAATGCCCCCCATCTCTCTCTCTCTCTCTCTCTATATATATATATATATATATATATATATATATTTTAAGACATTTTTATGTTTATACATTGTTTTTATAGATACAAATATTTAAGTAAATGCTCTGTTTATAATAAACAGTATTAAACAACATTTACAAGCCTGAATGTCTGAGAAATTTTCACAGAAAATATTTGTCCTCTGAATGCTCCTTCGTGGCCAAATCGGTAAAGGCATGTCAACCTAAATGACGGTTCTGTATAGGAGACAGGTTCTTTTCTGTGAAAATTTCTCGGACATTCAGGCTGGTAAATGTTGTTTAATACTGTTTATTATAAACAGAGCATTTACTTAAATATTTGTATCTATAAAAACGATGTATAAACATAAAACTGTCTTAAAATAATTGTCGGACTTTGTCCATTTCATAATGTGTGACATCATATATATATATATATATATATATATATATATATATGTGTGTGTATAATGCCTCTATTTGAGATATAAATTATTCAGACAAAACTTGTCTAAATTATTTAATGAGACATGTCATATATATATTTTCTTGGATTAGTTAAATTTTTTGAATAAAATTGCTTTATGTCTTCTGTCATTGTGCTACTTCATTGAGTAATATGGAAGGTCGAGCATTTGTTAGAAAGTAAAATATGCCAGTTTTATTATTGGCACATCATAGATAACATTAATTTTTATAGTACGTTCATCACAGCACCCAACTCTATATCAGATCCAGTTAAGATGATGATGACAACTTCTCTTACAGTTGGAGTAGAGATTTAACATTATTTGATAAAACAGTTTCTATTCTCCAACCTCTGTTCTTTTTTATCTTTATTCTGACCAAGCTATTAGGTTGGTGCATAAATAATGTCGTTTTCTCACATGTGAAAAAAACGACATTATTTTTGCACCAACCTAATATATACTTACTACTGTCTGTCAGTCCATTATGCAATGTCCCCCAAATCAGGGAATTATATTTTATAATTAGGCTGGCAATTCTGTAATTCTTCTGAAAGAAATGTTAAACACTCTTTCAATCTCTCCTCGTGCTCTGGCTATAGAAAATCCAACAAGAGGTCTGTAATGTTAGCAGTCCTGACCAGGCATCTTGACTTCAATTCCATTGCTTTGACATGGCTTCCCTCTGTCTTTTCTCTAAATATTTTCATGGCAATTGTTCTAATGAGCCAACTTTAGTACCTCGACAGCATAAATTTATGCATGCTATTAGGTTTTACTCCTTAAATAGCTCGATGCAACAATGTTTTAATAGTTTCTTTATCCACCTCTGAAAGTCTTTTCCAATTTCTTGCTTCCCTGCTACTTAACAAATTTTAAAATTTAAATGCAATATTAATTGCCTTCTTCTGTCTTCCTGAATCCTGTTCTTTTATTGTCCTTTCTCCTCGCTAAAGTTTTCTTCCTCACTCCCATTAACCCCTTGCATCTTAGTGGCATCATTGCCTTCCTTAGGGTGAAATGTTTAAAAAAAAAAAAAAAAAATTGTTTCCTCTTCCGCTTCTGCTCTATTTTATTTTTTTCTGTTGTATTTTTCAGGTGTCACTCCAACTCTAAATTCCTCGGCACATATCACCGTGTCTGAAGATGCCACTGGTATTCCCATGGTTCACCGGAGCAGATTCCCTGGTTTGTCCAATGTGGCTGGTGAGAGTGCCACTTCTTTGCCAATGGACAATAGTATGGCTCCTCTGATCAGTCATGGCAGCAGTGGGGATGGCATGCCCAATGGTCAGCCAAGGAACTCCTGGACACCGCAAGACAAAAGTGTCTCTGCACTGACTACGGAGACTTTGCTGACCATTTCACCGTCAGAGTCTGACCCTCCTCCGGATTACCATAGCATCGCCCCTAATGGTCCACCTCCAGATTACGACCCTGAAAAGCAAACTGGTTACAATTTGCCTAAATCCCGTAATGTGGCCTTGCCAAACGGTCAACCCCGAAATTCTTGGATGTCTCCAGAACAAAACTCTGTGACGAGAGCGAGCAGCTCGTTACTCACTGCTTCAGAATCTGACCCACCGCCAAAATACCAGAACATCACCCGAGCAAAAACGAACTGCGTGATTCAGCCCCATCAAGGTCGGAACCCAACTGTAGAACGGAACACCCATAAGCGAAGCGATGAAGAATTGGCAGTGTCTGGGAATACGTTGATCACTGCTGGCACCAAAAAGGAAATGGAACAGAAAGACCAAAGTATGAGTGCTTCTTCACAATTCCACGAGGATTCATTTGATATTGGGCCAGACAACCTAGAAACGTCTTTGGTGCAGAATGATACGCTTAATTACCACCGCAATGCACCTATCCAGTATCTTCAGAACCAGGTTCATAGTGACAGCCCCCTCGTGCGACCCAAAATTGCTAATGTCCCTGGCAACGGGGTTCCCTATAGCAAATTGGCTATCAATGAAAAACCACAGAAATCCCGTTTCAAGCTGAAAAAGACGTCAAAGGATTTCACAAGCAAACTTAACCACTTGACACAAATTGGCAAGAACTTTCTAACCCGGAGCAGCCCAAACATTGAGGGCAAAGGAAGTGAGAAAAATGAGCGGAACATGTCCGACAGAACAGGTTACATCAATCTTGTTTCTTCCCCACAGCAACCCGTGCAAACGCAAGTCTGTTTACAAAATGGCAACACTGTGGTGCAACCGTTGAGCAATGTTGGCCTGACTGCTTCGCCAGGGCCAACGACAAATAACCAAGACAGACTGAGACTTTCTGAAATGGGGATAGCAGGGATTGAAAGCGTTCACCAAAATGGACACGTTCCGATGATGGCAGCAAACGTTCCTGTCAAAAGCTCATCACTGGAAGCCAGCCCGGACGATCTTCATAGCAATTTGAGATATAATGACTTTTTGTTGAAACAGGCCAGCCCTGCCGGCAGCTACAATGAACTGAATGACGCAAGAAATCGGCGACCGACATCTTTATCACTTAAATTACAAAACCTGCAGGCGCCAAATGGCCAGAAGAGTTCAGACAAGAGTTTATCTCAGCTGCCCGAAGAACAATCTCAGCAAGCAATGTCAGACCCGAGTGAAAAAATACGCAATAGAGTAAAGACGCCACTAAAAATTAATAGGAACAGATTGTCCTTGTATGATGACCGAGTGATGTCCCTGAGCTATGACGACCTTTTTACTGGGGTGGACAAATCACGCCACACTAAATCCAGTTACAGTCTACAGCAATTTGACAGTAGTTCTTCTGTGACAATTGACTTGCCAGATTTGCATACAGCAAAGTGTTAAATGCAAATGGATGGAGGAGACACAAACACACACACAAACACACAGTAAATAGGAAAGAGCAAGACCATTCGAGGACTCAAAGCCAAAGATCTGAAAGAGGCAAAAAAAAAGAAAAAAAAAAAAGAAAAAAGTTATTAAGTGAAAATGGGACTAATGGAAATTGACACAACCATTTTTAATTTTGTCATTTTGTACCTTGGTTCTTGAAATGCTTCTTTTATTTTATAATTTTAAATTTTTGAAGGCTTTTTAAATTTTTTTTTTTTTTTTCTTTTTTGAAGAAAAAGAAAATATGACACTAAATTTCCAGCCATCTAATCTGCTTCTAATAAGGCAAAAAAAAAAAAAAAAAAATCCCCGAAAAGAAACAAAAAAAAAAGAAAAGGAAGGGAAGGGCAGGGTGTTTTTTTTTTTTTTTTTTGTTTTGTTTTTCTTCTTTTGGTAGATGAATTAATAAACAAAAAAAAAAAAAAAAAATCTATTATATGAAAATGTTGCAATTATCATCCCCCCCCCACCCCACCATCAATTTCAATTTTGCAATTTTTTTTCTCTTTTCCTGAAAATGAAGAACTGCCGGACAGAAATTGTCCCCAACTATATGCTCCTCATGCCACTTACTTTGATCCCTGTCTACAATTCCTCTCATCCTTACTCTTTACCAAAACAGCTTGCCCTACTCCTGACTAAATGCAGCCGTTGCCGCCGCCCAAGGCCACTTTGACGTGACAAGCCGTCATAAATTGCAACTCTATACAAGGACAACAAATGTAGCCTCTCCCCATAAGCAAACAAGCCGGCCATTTTGTTATGGGGTGGGTGCAAAAGAGACTTTCTGCTTTCCAAGAACTTTTGGAGAAACAAAGAAATGTCCAGAGAACTTTAGAACAATATTAAACATTTTGAAACTGTAATGGGAGAAGAAAAAAAAAAAAAATATGGAAAAACTGAAATGGTAAAAAAAAAAAAAAAAAAAACTGTTTGGAGGGAAACTTTATTTTATTTTTTTTATTTTTTTTTAAAGAAAAACAAAACAAATGTTCAGATTGAAAATATTGAGGGTTTTTTTTTCTTCTTCCAGCAAAACTATTTCATTTTCTTATGCGTATAAAAAGAAGGAATTTCAACCATTTTTTCAACTGAGAAGCTCTTTTGTTTTCTATGACTTGTTTGATGAAGAATGTTTGGATTTTGATAAAGACATTACTTTTGGTCTTTGTTCGTTAGTAACAAAAGCGAGGGCCAAGGGGCATGAATTTAATCTGCAAATCTCACTTCGATGTTTGTGTCCTTTATAAATTATTTTGTGTGTCTGCATTTTAAAACCTTTAGGCACGCTTGGTAACTATTTTCACCATTCCTGCCAATGCAAGTTGTTCAGCTATCCTATGACAACACCTAAAACAATCTTGACTGAAATTGAGCACCGGATGACTGCAATTTCAAATATATAGAACTAGTATATAAAACATTATATTAGGTTGGTGCAAAAATAATGACGTAATAATGTCGTTTTTTGACGTATTTTTTAACGTCAAAAAACGACATTATTACGTCATTATTTTTGCACCAACCTAATATATAAAACATTATATTTCAGAGGGGATTCCATAGACAGTAAAAGAGTGAAGTAATATTTATAAATGATGTAGAGGGCTAAATGTTAAATATGCAAGGTAATGTTCTTGTCTCTAATATATTCTAAAAGGTCTCCACTCATACTGCCTCATTTTTTTGGCGGGGGTGGGGGGTTGCTATAGAAACCCTTTGCACTGAGTGTCATTAACATTTCTTGGCCTTCAGAGGAGATATTTGGTTGGTGCAAAAATAATGTCGTTTTTTTTTCACGTGTTACTATGTGAGAAAACGACATTATTTTTGCACCAACCTAATATTTGTGATTCTCAAATTCAGTTTTAGTTGACACTAATATAAGTGACAGCTAATTTGTTTAAATAATACACTATTGTTTACTTCACATGGCAATAATTCAAAATAAAACGATTACTTGGTTACTTATTTTAAGTTCTCTAAATATCAGTACTTTTTTTTGGGGGGGGGTCTTGTTTCCTACCACACAAGACAGAGATAAAGTTATTTGTCAAAAATATGATGGGGGAGGAAGAATTAATACACATATATGCTCTGTCCTTGAATTGTTAAATTCAAGATATAATGTGTGGTACGGTTGATAAAGTAACTCATTCAGCTATTACCCAGTTGAGGTACCCACCAATGAAATATTGTTTTCTTAAAACCCAGTGGCATTAAGGGTGTTTAGCTGTTGATGTAGCTTAAAGTTTGTCTGCATTAGTCTACAAATATAGAAACTAATAGTCATCCTTGCAGGCAATGTCATTATGGTCTGCTACCGGACCCTTAAGTAAATCCATAAAGTCTCGCTTAGGCTACCTGCAACAGCGTTAAAAAAAAAATACATAAATAAAATAATAAAAAAATCTACTTAGCGTAGAAAGAAATACTAAATCCAAAAATATATGTATGATGTTCCCAATTGTGGGCTTGAACTCGTATCCACTGCAAGCTGCTGCTTTTTGACAAAAGGTCAAAGTGAAGGAGGCTCTTAGTGCTGCTAGCCAAGTCTGAAGTAACTTCCTTTTAGAAGTGAAAACTTGAAGAGTTTGGACTAACTTTTTTTTATGTTTCCTTAGCAATAATTATTTTTACTAGACAAATCTGTCTTTTAAATTGTTATTACGAAAAATGTTTGTAAAAGAGTTCATCAAATGTTATTTTATTTATGGTAATTTCGTTTTTGGCAATTAGGCCTACTCGGTTTGTGTCATTTCATAACATATATGGCATTTTTGGTCCTTTCAGGGTTCGGAGAGTACCAAAAACATTAAACCCAGGCTAGTACCTGTCCTTTGGGAGGGAGCTGGGTTTATGTCTGGTGCCTGATGTGTCCCCCAAAAGGAGGAAGTTTTTTTACAGTATTGCCAGTAAACCCACTCTAAACTTTTACCTTGAGTCACATTCGGCAGTGATGTGGGCATGCTGAAAAATGCAATCATTTCTTGACCTGTTGGCTGGGATCAAAGAGTAGTATCTGTCTTCAGGTGAATAAACTACATTTCATCTCTTAGTTGTGTCTCTGTCCAAAGACAGAGTGTAACTGAAAAAAAATATTATCCAGTCCCAGAGGATGGATCAGTAGTAATACTGATGCAGTTGGAAAGGCTGGGCTGTTTGTGAACCTGGCCTGGGTATATGTTCTCTAGCTCCCCACACTAGACTGACCTTGTATCACATCCTGCTGGTGTAAGGTGGCAAGAAAATACATTTGCTTCTAAGATCAAAATGTATTTTTGATTTTCTCTCAATCTCTCTACTTGGTTTCAATGAAAAAAAGGAGAGTCTTTTCATGTGATCAAAACTGAATACTCCATTATTTATGAGGTATACGGTCGTGCGAACTAACAAAGGGAGGTACAACTACAATTATAATAATATTGCTATAAATGTTGTTTTTAAGGCTACAACTGAAATATTATATATATATATATATATATATATAATATATGGTGGGTACACGTATTTGTGTAGACATGTTTTTATTCGTTTAAAGTGAAATTAATTTTTACTGAACTGAAGTTAAGAATATTGCTATTCCTCCCCAAAATTAAAGATTTAATAACCTCTACTTGCTTAGTGGCATTTTTCCCCCTCTTTCCATGCAATCATCAAAAAGGAATAGTCCATTATTTATGAGCTATTGGCAGAGCATAGTGGTCGGGAGAGCTAAAAGGGAGAGACCAGCACAATTAAGAGTTTACAATTTTGTAAAACTAATACTTTTGTGATTTTATTGAAAAACTTAATGGTAAAATCCATTAAGTTTTTCAATAAAATCACAAAGAGTAGTATCAGTTTCAGTTGTTTTTTATAGTAAAAAAAAAATAATTATCATGCATTTTCAGTGATCAAGTTGCACCTTATGCAAGTAATTTTTTTTTTCTAGAGGGGTTAAAATTGACACGTTAAAAAAAAAAAAAAAATTCAAGAGTATATATATATATATATATATTTTCTTTCACTAGTATTGCATTTTTAGATAAAATGATAATTTTAAAAATTGTTAAAATGTTAACTTTGAAATACAGTCACATGAACTTCTTTAACTTGTCTAGAAAAAAAAAGAAAAATGATGATGTATAATGAATTTGATCCAATATTGCGGCCTTGTATCAGACTATCATTTCCAAAGTTGTATGTCGTTGTGAAAGTCTGAAAATCTCTTGCAAGGGGGGATTTATTTGGAAAGTTTTGTCTTACCCATCGTGGTAGGTATACTTTGAAAATTATTTCATGATTATGTGATGTGAGGGCAACAAAGTAAAATTAGCTAAAGCCAAGTTCAATTTCTTTTGCACTGATGCTCTGTGGAAAGAGCATGACTTCAACTTCTTGCAACTATGCAAAGCAGACTGGACTCTTCAAGCTATTTTGCCATAGACACACTCACAATACATATACACTTGCTCTCACATTGCACCCTCTGACCATTCTCCCAAGCTGGTTGATAATTACAGTAGTAAGATAGTTACAAATGACATGTTATTTATATATATATATATATATATATATATATACACTCACACACACTGGACATGATCTTGTGAACAGCTTAAACAATGTCCAATTATACCTGCAAATCTGTCTATATATTTTTGAGATAGTTGGTTAGATTTGGTGAGAAGAGAACTAGTGACAGGATCCAAAGATTGTAAGTAGAGAATTTAATTTTTTTATTGTCCTCATTTCACATTTGTAAGTAGATAAAGACTTCTAGTTCCACATTTAATGGATGTCAGTTATCTCCTGTTAATTCCCAAGTTCTCCAGGTATTGAACTCACACTCTTTGGGTACCTGTCACTGGATCTAACCAACGCCTTTATCCACTGTGCCATGTGTCCTTGAGGACATCTGGGTATGTATTTCTGGGACTTATAAACCTAATGTCTTCAGCGACCATTTTTACCAGAGCTCATATTGCAATTTTTGTTATTGCATAGAGGAGAACCTGACTAAAAACTGTACGCCATCCCATGCAGTTGCGGAAAGAAATATAAAGGGGAGACAAGCCGCCCCCTTAAGGTAAGGCTTCAAGAACGCCAGAAAGCTGTAACACGAGGGGAACTGGAAAAATCAGTCGTGGCTGACCACATATGGAGCGAGAAAGGAATCAGCACATATGCTAGGCCACAAGAATCTCCTGAGCCGACCAAGCATAGAAATGAACACAATATGGGAACCAGTAATAAGGAGTGCCAGAGAAAAATTGTAATATGAGCTCTGGTAAAAATGGTTGCTGAGACATTAGGTTTATAATACCAGAAATGTCCTCAAGGACAGTGGATAAAGGCGTCAGTTAGATCCAGTGAGAGGACCCAAAGTGTATGAGTTCAATACCTGGCTAAGGCAGGAGAACTTGGAGAGGGGAATTAACAGGAGATAACAGACATCCATTAAATGTGGAACTAGAAGTCTACCTCAGTTAGACATTGAAGAAAGCTGGAGCGTAGAAATGTAATAAATATGGTGACAATATGAATAGTCTGAATAATGTAAATAGTACTTATAAGTAGTACCAATTCAGTTGCTAGCTCAAATCCTGGGTCTTAAAAAAGTTCAGTTAAAAAGTGATACTTTGTGAGGTGAGTAATATGAAATATCCACAATTGTGAATTGTTTGATGGCACCCACATCACTACTGTGTGCGACAAAGGTGGAAGGACAGTTAGTTATGGGGTACAATGGCCAAAACATTATATGAATACTGGTTTATAAATTGAATTAGCAAGACCTTGTTTGAATTTTTTCATAATACAAACCTTTTCAAGCCAGGAACTATTTTTTTTAGATTGTAAATGGTTTAGTGATACAAGTCTTACTAATTAACTTGAGGTTAGGGAAGAGATGGATCATGCTTTTTTCCCAAGGTTATTTGCTCATAAGTGAATATATGAACCCAACTGAAACTTGGCTCTCCAATTAAACAATTTAAAGCTATTATCCATTACATCACCTGGTATTTCCCCAGTAGTCACTCATCTAGGTACTAACCAGAGTCAACATTGCTTAACTGGTGATCATATGAGAACTGGTGTTTCAATGTGATGTGTTCCATGACAATAAAAAATACCCATGCTAACTTCACTCTGATCTAAGCCACTTTTAACCTGTGATCTCAAAATTGGTACTTTTTTTTTTCTTTTTAAACTAACGTTCATGCAATACAAGGTCCAAGAGCCACTCAAGGTAGAGGGCTAATGAAGTTTGTTGTCAGGGGGATATGTGTATGTAGCATGAGAGTTGAACATTGGTCAGTTATCAATGGTTTTATTAAAATTAAGGAGTGAGTGGTTCTAGTTTAGGATGAATAAAAGTTGAAGAAAAAAAAATGGTCAATCTCTTGTGACTTTGGTTTTTGCTCTTAGCTGAAAACATACACACACAAAAAAATATAAAGATAACATTTTCCCTTGTATTGTTACCTGTCTTGCAAGAGTGAGAAATGTCCCCAAATGCATACAAGTTTTATTGAAGATTACTTTTTTTTTTTTTTTTTTTTAAAGGTGTTTAGTTCCAGTATATATAAAACTTGTCTTTTCAGATATTTTCCAGATCCTTCAACCATTATTGGTTATTTTCAAGAATGTCATGATCACTCCCATTATGATATAAGTTTTATAACTTATTTTCAATTCTATACCTAAAAACCTATTCTTGTCTGATCACTGAAGACAGTGCCTAGATGGGTGACTACTTGGCGGTACAATGCATAATGGGGTTACAATGAGAAATTGGAGAGCAGAGTTCAAATTCTAGTCTAGTTTGTTACATTGTGTGGGGAACAAGAAGACTTATGTCCTGCAAAGCGAATTTGCTTGGCGTGTCAGGTCCTGTTGAAAGATCGCGACCAGCATTAAAAGAGAAATGGATTATTCTGAAATTCCCATCTCGTAGGCAGGCATACAAAGGGAAAAAAAATTTAAAAAAAGTAAGAATTCAAACCAGCTTTAATTTATAAAATCAGAAGTCTCAGGCGAATGAGAAGTAAGTCCCGTATGCAAATTTTAGTTGCCTCCGACGTGGGCAGAAACAGTGAGTCTGGGAAAAAGACCGGAGGACTGGACTAAAGCAAGCGCTTTAATCCATTTCAGTCATCAGAAACGACAGGCAAACTGAATTAACCACAAGCTATTTCACCTGTACTTTGACAATTATGGAACGGTTTGATTTGAAATTAATACCGGAATTTGATGGCTCCCCCACTGGTCCGTCTATTGTTGAGTGGTTTGAGAAGGCGGAGCATGTCTGCAAACTGTTTAAAATCAAGGAACCCGCATTAGTCATCCTGTTGAGGCTAACAGGAGGTGCTTATGCTTTCTACCAGCAACTGAGACGAAGCAAACTTGGATGAAATCAAGTAAGCCCCTTACACAGCATTTGGCATGGAGGAGTCCATTGCTTGGAGGAAATTTATTGGGCGGCAAGTCCTCCCCGGGGAGACAGTTAATGTGTACCTGGCCGATCTAAGAAAGTTGTCGGTACTATTTGGGGGTTTTAACAACCGGATACTGGTGTGTGCATTTTTGGAAGGTCTACCCATTGATGCCAGCCGGCTTCTGCGAGCATCATCAAAACTGGGGGAGATGGGTATCGACCAGCTACTGACTACAGCCCGAAACAATTGTGAAGGAGTCAGAGCATGTCGCAGCAGCTGCACGGACAGAGGAGGCCGTGTGTAAATCAGAGGAGAATGCTGCCGGTGACTGTCGCATCCCCATGACTCAGAAGGGCCCCAAATGCTACAAGTGTGCAAACCACTTCTCCTGAGAGTGCAGGAGTCAAAGTAATACGGAGGGCAGGAATTGTGACAAAACACGTTGCTATCGCTATAACAATCTGGGCAATCTAGCGCGGAACTGTTTGAGAAAACAAGCTCGGTGGCAAGGCACTGTTGCCACCTTTGCTCCCTGTCAATCAGTAAGTATAGATTTGCCCATAGTCAGTGCAAACCGCTGTCAGGCCTTGAAGGAGCGACATGTAACGATTAGGACTATTGACAGGATGTCCCATGCATGCTATGGAGTTGGAGTGATTTTAATCCTAACAGATGGAGTTGATCGTGCCAAGGTGGACGCACTGGTGGCTTGGGACAAGCCTCTGGGGTACGATTTTGCTGATCAGAATCGATGCCATACGTAAACTAAGCATTGTTATGATCATGCATACCAGGGAAGTGCAGCTTGGGAGAAAATGTGCTGCCATTACAATTGAAGAACGGGATTTCTGTATTGTGTATGACCAAAGAACAAAGACTTGGACAGCGGAATGGAAGTGGACAGGAAATAAAGCACCAGATCAATTATGCAACACCGTTGCAGAATATATGGTGTTGAATAAGAACAGAGCTGCCTACGAGAGTGAACTGTAGACGTGGATCGCGAATGGCTGGCTGATACCATATCCGCAAGACCGATTAAGGCCCTTAAGAGGATTAATCCCCTTAATGGCCATTGCACAAGCCACCAAAGCTAAGGTATGGCCAGTGATGGACTATAGGGAGATAAATCAATACATAGATGCCTTTATGGCGGATGTAGACGTGTGTGCCGAACGAATGGGGGAATGGTGGCAGCAAGGAGCTAAAGTAGCTCTGCTTGACCTGTGAAAAGCGTATCTTCAAATACAAATACCTGAGACGTTATAGCCTTTCCAAACAGTTATCGTCAAAGGAAAGAGGTACTGCTTGACGCGTCTGGGGTTTGGTCTTAATGTAGCTCCCCTAATTATGAAATCAATCATTAAGACAGTGCTAGATCAGATATATGTAAATGAGAACATACTTTCGGTGAATGAAGTCAGGCACAGATGAGTGTCTTTCGGCTTGTCTAGCAAAGACCCTATTGAATTAAAGGATGGGGCCGATGTGCTTGGACTTAGTCTGGGGGGGCACAACACATTGCGGTAGAAGCGAGGGAGCTCAGTTCTTAGCCATAGGACTAAAAAGACGAGCAAGCACGATAACAAACGGGTGGCATGACACTATAAAAGACGCCCTTCTTACGCAGACGATCGTTGAAACACTGACTAGAGTGCACCAAGACGACCTCGTTCGGGGAGATTGGTGCGTGACTGGAGAAGAAGTCAACACATGGCTTGATGCAAGCTCCCTGGCAATAGGTGTGGTGCTAGGGAAACTGGGGAGTTATACTAGAAGATGCGTGCTGGCTTAGGACCAAGAAATGACATGCAGCATATAAACCTGGCATTACAGTGGTAGGCCAAGGTGGTACACCTATACATGGACTTGGTATGCATGATGCTAGTGCGCAGGAGGCTGGCTAATCTACAGCAGCTAATCGAAGAATATGGTTTGGTAGTTGACGTCACACTGACTACATCATGGAGGAACCTGGCCAATAAGTTGACTAAAGTACCAAAAAACTGCTTGACATGTTGACGTGCACAGCTGTTATGAGCCAGCTGATCATCGAACAAATCCACGCCATACATAGCAAGGTTCGATCTTCGACTTACTTTGTCCAGAAAGTATGTCCTGCAGTGACAAAAGCAATGGTTAGGTCAGCCGTACAAGTTTGCGAGGAATGCTGTGCGGTGGACCCTGCCCCAGTCTAGTGGAACAAGGGGGCGCTCAGGGTAGACAAAAACTAGTGGAGACTGGGCGTGGACGTGACACATCACAATGGCAATCATTTTCTAACTTTTGACGGATTGCAGTCCGACACGTTTCACTGTATGGCACCCAGCGGTATGACAAGATGCATTATCGATTATACAACAATTATGAGCTATCTTCGATGAACTTGAACGATGAGGAAGGTTGTGATGACACTGTAAATGCCAAAGACCCGCAGAGCGTAGGCATGGCAGTATTTCCACCATAAGCATCCCTTCCACCTCTATGAAGGAGTGTTCGTCGAAGGTGTTTGGCCTCACCCTGTCATCTCTGTGATCATGAGATCAGAGGGGAGTTTGAGAAACAAGAACACTCACTTCCTGCAAAGCAAATTTGCATGGCGTGTCAGGTCCTGTTGAAAGGTCACGACTGGCACTAAAAGAGAAAAAAACCCAAAAAACTAAGAATTCAAATCAGCTTGAATTTATAAAATTGGAAGTCTCAGGCAAACGAGAAGTCCCGTATGCAAATTTTAGTCCCCCCCCCCCACCGACACAGGCATAAATAGCGAGTCTGGGAGAAAGATGGAAGAGCGCACTGTTGGCGTGACAGCGTACTAATGAGACTGAGAGAATAAGAGGTCACTAGTGACAGCTCAGTTGGTCGACCGGGAGGACTGGACGAAATCAAGCACTTTAATCCATTTCAGTCATCACAAACAACAGGCAAACAGAATTAACCACACATTGAAATACTCTAGTGAAAGATATGAATCTTTCTCTTCTTTCCCCCCAGCCATGGGTTAAATAGTAGGACAGACTAGGTCCTAAAGCCTTTGTTAGCAACAAATTTATTGTGTGAATTCTTCTACCAAGACAATCATTAAGAGATATGACTGCTCAAACATGCATTTACACATGGCACCTAAGTAAAGAAGGATATAATCTCACTGTTCTTGAAAATTACTAATAATAACTGCAAGGACATATTTTCTTTCCATACAAGATAACGTGACCAAAACAAACCTTGTGTATGGTCCTAAAAAAAAAAAAAAAAAAAAAAAAAAAAATGCTGTGTGGACAGAGAAGAAACAGGAACATTTTAAATGAACATGAAAATAAAAGGACAATAGACAAGCTTTGATTCACTTTATCCACAATTTTTTTTTTTTTTTTATTATTATTATTTACAATGATTATTTTAAAGAAGAAAATATAATGAAGGTATTTGATTACACTGAGAATTGACAATGAATTTTGAACAAAGTCTCCCCCCTCCCCAATTAAAATGGGAAACAGAGTCTTGAATGAGAAATGAATATACATCTGGCAACCAGAAAAAGAAAGTTAAACAGAAAAACAATTAATACTGTACAGTCGGATGAAGAGGAAAAACTTTGACCAATTTAGTAGTAATACTGACCAATAGAGAAGAGGGCTTTTTGAATGTGTGGGTGGGAGCTTAGGGTTCAATTTTTTTTTTTTTTTTTTTTTGTTTTTTTAATTTGTTTTAAAACTTCAATCTATATACACAACTCATCTCACTCACTCACTGTCATTTTTTTTTCTTTTTAAAGGATGGACTTTGCTGTGTTTTCCTTCATTTAAGACCTGAGGAAATTTCAGCTGCAAATTTATAAATTAATTGGCACAATTAAAAGAAAATTCCCTGAGGTTATTTATATATGTCTTCATGACAGGCATACAAATTGCTGGCCTCAAAAGAAAAGGGGAGATAATTTTACTCACGCTGAAAAACAAAGAGATTCACAAAAACATGGCAGCAGAACAGGCCAAGAATTCATATATTTGATTATCAATCAAATCATGAAAATACTTTGTTTATTTGTGTGTGTGTGTGTGTGTGTGTGTGTGTGTGTGTATTAGAGTAGGTTTCAACCCCTTTTCTTTTGGTTATGAAGAAATTTTCAAGTTTAGAAAACATCAAATTCCACTGACTTCTGTCACCGAGAAAGGAAACTATTTAAATTCAAAGTGATCATCTTTCTCAACCTTAGCATTTGGAGTTTCAGCTAAGTTCTTTTCAGGGCAGGGGGTGACTTTTCCATAATATTAAGAATAAAGGAATCCCAAATAAGATTAAGGGAGTGGGAGAACTCAGAAAAATCAAAGTATACACTTCATTCTTCTCCTTCCATTCTATAGATTTTAAAATTTGAAGGAATGAATAGTATCAATTATTTGTTAACCATCACTGTTTCAGCTGTTCAATGGAAAGTGCACAAGAGGATAGGCTCACAACTCTATTGCTCTGAAGAGATTAAGACAGACTTGGTTCTGGGGGGAAAGCTTACAGAGTTTGAGGGCGGTGAAAGGTCAATATTGAGACAGGTAGAAAATTAGAGTTGGAAGCTGAGAAGGCAGAAGTTGTCTGTCGGAGTTTGGGATTCAGCATGTTTTTTTTTTTTTTTTTGGGCGAGGGAACACTGAATAATTTGTAAAGCATTTAAAGTTTTAATATTTTCATGCTTGAGATTTTTTTTTTTTTAAACATCCTGGATTCTGACCCATGAAGAGAATAGACAGATCAAAATATGATGAAAAATAAAATCTGAAGAGCCCACCCACCCCCAAATATTATTTAACAAATTCTAAACATTGTTTTTTTTTTCTTTTTCAGTTCCATTTGGTTCTTATGTCAAGTTCTCCAAATTGTAGACAAAAACCTTCAGATATATACATACAAAAATAAAATTAGAATATATATATATATATATATATATATAATTCATTTAAAAAAAGGACCAAAGAAGGCAGAACCTTATTTCCTCTTCAAACTGGGAAAGAGAAAAGAACATATAGAAAAAATTGCTTTTGCTTAAAAAGCTTCAATGATCTTTGAAAGTTTATCAAAACTGCTTACTTTACCTTCTGCCTTCTCTTCCCAGAAACTGTGAAATAAAATCATTTTTTTTTTTTTAAGAGTGCCCACCTCCCCACCCCAACCAAAAAAAACAAAAAAAACATGAATAGTACTGATGGGGAGGACAAATTGTTCTGTCCCCCCAAGATTTAAAGCAATTTGCTTTTGTGATTGCAACCATTGCATGAAGATAGGGGTTACAAGCAGTTTACATTAATAGTATCAATTTTCAAATTTTTTTTTTTTTAACTTAAAAAAAATAAAAAATATATAAATGAAAACACCCACACTTCACCCTCAACTTCAGAATTCAAGCAACTCCAAACAAGACAGATACAATCACATACACACTATGTTTCATAGTGAAAGTTTTCTTTCAAAAAAAATATATTGGTCAATGGTCTCAGTAGGTAAGGCACATGCAGACGTTTGACTGCACGTGAAGCAGTGAAGGGACACCTGTTCTACTCCAAAGGAGGTTTGAAGTCAAAAAAAAAAAAAAAAAAAAAAAAAAGTTTTTGCCCAAGAGTCAACAGTCAGTCATCTTTTAGGCCAACCCCACTACTGCTTCCAGTGCCCATCCCGACAGAGCCATTAAGGTAATTTATGGAATGGGAACGTTTATCTTGTTGAAAGACCATTTTGAGCCGCTGAATTATTTCCTGTCTGATTGTAGCAGAAAATTTATTGACAAGGCAAAGGGCTGTAGCGACTGCAAACACCAGATTGTATAAGAGAATGATGTAAAAATTGCCAAGCCATTCCATGCTGCCAAAATCGCCAAGAAGATCAAAATTGGTGATTCCTGCAGATGAAAAAAAAAATAAATAAATAAAAAAAATAAATAAATAAAAAAAAAAATAAATAAATAAAATTTAAAAAAAAAAAAAAAAAATTAAAAACAAAACAAAAAAAACACTGCCTGTACAACACACAAAGAAAAAAAAAATTGTACATTTACTGAAAATTACTGGTATTATGGATAGGGGATGAAACACTAAAACTCATGTTAAAGAACAAACATTTTTTTTTTTATTATTGATTAAGTTTATTTTCATGCCAAAATTATATAAGCTGTCCAAAGGCGTAATTGCAACATACAACATTTACTTAGAATCCCTTCACGTGGTCATGTTTATCTACAGGAACTTATCACGAGGGGATTGCTTGCCTACCTTCTCATTTTGTCCAGGTACAAATAAATGGGCACTAAGTGGTGACAGTCTATTTATTTCAATGCTTGAACACAATCTCCAGACATTGTGTGTGTGTGTGTGTGTGTGTGTGTATGTACACACAATACGTTTAGTGGGTACATGTGAGTGATTTTTTTTTTTAAAAAACAGTGAAATTAATGTCTACCATCCTAGACACCTATGCTTAGAATTTGATGATATGTTTAGTAATTGGGGCATGCTTTGCTGTGATGGATTTCTGTGACTTAGTGGTAATAAGCATGCTTGATTTGAAAGTGGTTTTCCAGATTAAAAAGAGAATACAGGTTTAATTCATGTTGGAATGTATATTTAGTAATTTTCAATCTCTAGGCCAGTAGATATCATTTCACAAACACATAACTTTGGTTTGGTTTATTTTTGTTTAATGGCATATCAACCTCAATAGGTTATTTAATGCTAACAACATTTTTAGGATAGATTCGTATGAATAGAATATCTATTCTTAACTTTAGATTGGTTTGGTTTATTTTGTTTAATGGCATATCAACCTCAATGGGTTATTTAATGCCAACAAATTTTTTTACTGCTGGTAATATTTTGTTTTGTCAAAAATCTTTTCTGGTAATATATTTCCTTCAAAATTGTATTGCTGGCAATAACTTTTTTTCAAAAAAGTATTGCTGGTAATAGTTAACTATTTGCCCATAGCTGGGATCCTAACAGGTGCTACCACCCTGGGTCAGGGTGGACCTGGGAACACCAGCAATCAAGAGATGGTTCCACGCTCATCAAAACCTCCTGATCAGAGGCCTTGCAGCTGGATGTAGTTTACCGTCTTACCCAGGATGCACATAACATTGGATTCAAAAATTCATTAATAATGAATCTAACGGAAGCAGCAAAGTGATGAAAAAGAAATTCTCTTACCGAGTGTCCGTGATAAGACGGGAAGGGCTGAACTGAGAACAAGGATGACAATGCAATTTGCAATAATGAGAACCATGGTTGTATCATCTATTTTTGGCTTTAAATGACAAAATCCAGGAAGCGTATAAAAACCCACAACTGAGGCGCACATTAAATAGCTGAAAAGGAAATTGTTAAGGAAAAAGATGCAGAGTTTATTAATGGATTTAGGTTTTTTTGTTTACAGGAGAGTATTTTTTTTCAAGTGGCTGGGAGTTGTTCATTATCAAGAGAAGGAATAGTAAAATTTTATTTAATAATTTGTTTAAAAAAAAAAAAAAAAACAAAAAACAAAGAGTGCTTATATTGAGGCCTCTTTTTACTTAAAATAAATGAACTTGAATAAATACAGGATCTTAGTTCAAGTTTTACTGAAATGGTTCACTTATTGATGGAACTGAAAATTCCATTATCCATTAAATAGAGAGGATAAAAAAAAGTGTTAAAAGGTTTCTTTCACATTGTCAGTTTTTATTCATAAGGTGTTGTATTTTTAATATAAGTTAGAGGAAAAGAGAAAAATGTAAACAGGTAAAAAAAGAAAAGGTAAGCAAAAGAATTAAAAGAAAAAAAAAAAGAATTAAAAGAAAAAAGAATTAAAAGAATTAAAAGAAAAAAGAATTAAAAGAATTAAAAGAAAAGAAAAACAAAGAAAAGAAAAAAGAATTAAAAGAAAAAAGAATTAAAAGAAAAAAAAAAAGAATTAAAAGGAAAAGAAAAAAGAATTAAAAGAAAAGAAAACGAGAAAAAAGGAAAAAAAAAAGAAAAAAAGAATTAAGAAAAAAAAGAATTAAGAAAAAAAGAAAAGTTGTATTATGTTGTGAGACACCATCAAAATATAAATCATCTAAAAAGACAAAGACATTCAAATGAAGGATTTTATTTGTTATTTTTCCAAAGGGATGTCAGTGAGGAGGAGGATATTGTAAGTAAAAAAGGAATAGGAGAAAAAAAAAAGACAAAAGAAAGGTAAGAGGAAAATATTAGAGAAAGAAAAAAAAATCATTTTGAAAAGGATACAGGATAAGGACAATCTCCAAGGCAGCCCCTGCTGGTCCCAGAGCTGATAACGATGTTATCCCGAGGGCAATTTGCTGGAGTGAAAAAAACAAAAACAAAAAAAACAAGCAATCATTATACTAAGAAAAAGAAATACAAAATGCTTTTACAGATGAAAAACATAAAAAAAATTATTTCTTTATATTAAAACCTAGATATGCAGCTGATATGACTGATTCAAGATTCTGTTTTCTCTCATAAGAGGTCAAATTCCAGCTGAGATTGTTGTATTCACTTGAAATCAATACCCTTTAATCTATCTCCA
>OZ010608.1:33512853-33610353 GCA_963932145.1 Acanthosepion lycidas | reverse complement strand
GTATGCAAGATATGATCCAAAAGTATCGAGACTGTTGCTTAACAGAACTAAAGTACTCGGAGTGAAGACGCTTTACAGTCTGACCGAATTCTTTCACTTATGCACACTAAGTTATAACATTGCTGCTCACTTCCATTGTTTATAAAAGTGCATGGAAGGGAAGCGTGTAGAGTGTGGTAATCTCACCACACCACAGAGGTTCCATCAGTGACCATGGCCTGTGCAGCAATTTTTGGGCAAACACAACATTCCCCAGGTTTCACCCACTTTTGACATTTTCCTCTTCATAAACCAAAATCCACTTGAAAGTAACAAGATTCTAAGACATCAAAGAAATCCAAGAAAATGTGACGATTAATATTTTTATGTTTCTGGATTACCAATTCAGCCATTCTCTTTACCATAAATCATTTGCACTGCAGAAAAAAAAGCCTGGATATGAAATGATCAACACAGCTATGCAATAGAATGGAAAAAAAAAAAAAAAAGATGACAATATTAGTCAAAAATAAGCAAATCCCATGTAAAAGTCTGAAAGAAATTGAAGAATTTTCATTTCACCAGACAAATCAAATCCAGGTAGACAAACATTAGCAGATTTCCCTTCAGGTTGAAATAATTCTTTATAATCAAGTACAATTGGTTGACATGTCGTTACTCTTTCTTGGTGCCAACACCCACTAGAAATTAAAATGATGAAAATGCCTGACAATTTCCAAAGTGTTTTTTTCTTTTTCTTGATTTACACCTTAAGGTCATAAATACTTAAAAGTTGGGGTGGGGGTTGTAGATTGTCAACTAACCTTTGTCCCAAAAGGTAATTCTTTGATTCCAATCAACAGTTGGATTATATTGTGAGACACCATCAAAACACAAATGGCCTGAAATGACAAAAACATTGACATAAAAGATTTTATTTTTCATTTTTCCAAAATTTTTTTTGGTGGTGGGAGGGAAGACTAAATGAAAATGAATAGGGGAACAATTTTAGAACATCATCATCTCCATTTAGATATTTAGATTTTACCCATGAGAAATTTCACTTTTTGTTTTTCTTTTTTTTATTTCAAATTTATTTTATCCCAAACGACAATCTGACAAAAAACAATTACTTTTGAAATGGGTGCAATATATGAGTAAGTGATGAAAAAACAATCAAGAAGTGTGTGCATGTGTGTGTGTGTGTAGGGGGGGGGGCAAAGAAAGAGGGAAGAAAAAATGGACAGAGAAAAAGGGGAGAAAAAAAAAGGACAGAGAAAAAGGGGTGAAAAAAAGGACAGAGAAAAAAGTGACAGAGAAAAAAAGAAAAAGTACAAAGAAAGAGGGTAGAGAAAAAGGACAAAGAAAGGAAAAGGTCTTTTCAGCAACATCTCAAACAATTTTATAGGTGAAAGAAGAAATTTGATGTTTGGATATTTGATCAATTATTGGGAATTGGGTTGACCCACTTCATCTAGTGTGATTTTGACCCTGAGACTAGCAATGGATGGAGGTGGGTGTCTGCACATGCTCCAACAGGACAGATCTCTCCAATATGTGAACCAAGTGCAGCTGAGCAAGAATTTTCATGCCCCACCCCCCAAGCCCAGGTGATTTGTATCCATTGGACAACTACTAATTATCCCAAACCTCCCAATTAAGTTTACATTGTGAAAACGGATCAAAACAGTGAAATTTCCTTCCAATTCAATTGCTTATATTTTGTTATTTTTTTTTAGGCTATTTTGATTAAACTGTTATGTAAACAAAATTTAATTGTTTCTCTTTATAAAGATACAATTCTTTTTCATGTGTGATAATTACTTAAATTATGTTGCTATTCCAATAATGGGCACTTCTTTTTCTGCATTTTCAAGGCTTTCCATTTCATCATAGTGTTTTTCAATCTTTTTGCACTTGAAATTGTGTCTCCCTACACATATCAAAGTAGTCCCCTTTTAAAGAAAAAAGGATGCTTGTCAGCTTGGTTGGCTGAAGATAATGTTTAAAGTTGTCTTTCACAAAAAATTTCTAGATTGAAATCTTTAGTGGATGAAATACCAGAGAAATTCAATGCTTAAAACAAATGAAAATTGCACCTTCTTGTCGAGCAATGTCTTTAAGAATCAGTTGGCTTCATATCTTCCATGCAACTCAATGTGCGCACCCAAATCCAAAAGAGGATATACTGCTCTCATTTTGTGCGAAACTGTTGGGTCCAATAACATTGACAGGTGAACCCCATTTTAAATCAGACTTATAGATATTACAGTTTAAATCTTCCATATATTTTCTTTAAGTACTTATTCATTGTATTTTGTCCAAAGTGTAATGCTCAAATCATGTTCTCACTTGAATTGTGCATAAACAAACTAAAATTATGACACATACACACATGAATTATGCACACAAACACTGCTTGACAAGACAAATGCACATGAGGTCTGCTTAACCAATGAAAAAAAAAAAACAAACACTACAAAAAAAAATATTAAAAATAGTAGAATTATATTTTTTTTAATTCTCTAATTAAGCCCAAATAAAAGCCAAACATGTTAGATTTAAAAATGTTTTCGATTTGTTCCTTATCCTATCATTGTCTGATTCCAATTCATATACAGTGGGTAGCAAAAATACTTTTACAAACTTTGGGGGCAGGTTCCTGGCACCAAAACAAGGTAAAATGTCCATATAAACTTATGTCCAAAAAGCCATCGTTGTACAGCAACTCCTAACGAATGTTCAAAAAAATGTTCCTTGCTTCTACACACACATGCACATGTCAGTTCATAGACTAGCGAACCCCTTTCAAATACTTCCACACAGTGTCAAATGGTTTCGCAGACCCCCATGATACACTGATGAAGTGTCTCTGCATTATTAATATCTGCTACATGAACCAATTGTTATAGCTGACCCCGCAGATAAAACTCCAAAGGATTTAGTTCAGGGGAATATGCAAGCCATGGAGCGGGTTCTCCTGTACCCTAATCCATCTTTTATGGTAAACGTTAGCCAATGCATCAACAAACAATGTGACTAAAATATGCTGAAACCCCATCATGCATGAACCATATGCATCTTCACAGGGGTACATCCTCTAACAGATCTGGAAGTGTGTTCGAAATAAAGTCCCTGTAGAAAGCTCCTATAAGATGTGCTGGAAGAGCATATGGACCCACCAGAGAGTCACCTACAATTCTAGCACACACATTAATCATAAACTGATCTCTAGCCTATATTGTCCCATGGGGATTCTGATCCATCTACAAATGTTAGTTTTGTAAATTTATTATTCCATCTCTTCCAAATGTTGCCTCATCCATAAACAAGAGACAAACAATGGATCAGTAGTTTGTGCAAAAAGCCATTGGCAAAAGTTCTTCTGCAGTGAGTAATCAGAGGGTGAAAGATCATGCACATGTTGCAAATGATACGGATACAGGAGCTGTTCTTGAAGTACTCTCCATATGTTACTATGAGATGTAGTAGTACATGCTAAGACCATTTGACGTGTAATGATATCGAGATCATCTCTGAGAGCCTGTAGAATATGTTCTTTGTAGTCAGGTGTACAAGTGGCTCTCGGTCTTCCTCAATACATAGCTTGTGGTGCTACAGATCCTGTCTTGTCAATGTGATGATAAACAGCAGCAAAGGTTGGATTTCAATCTGGAAATGCACTCTGATACAGCCGTGCAGCCTCGCATCTATTACCATTCATTTGGCCGTATTTAAAAATCATATCTGCCTGCTCACGATATGAATATCCTGCCATTGTTAAATGGGACACTTCTCAGTTAACTCACCACAACACACATTAAATGTTGAAGACAGACTAGCCACAAATGTACACAAATGACAAATATAACCTAGTCTACATAGCAACATTTACCATAAACTTTCTTTAAACTTAACTCAAAAACGAAATATTTGTGGACATATGTTTCTATGGACTTTTGCCCTTGTTTTGGCATGAGGAACTCACTCCAGTTTGTAAAAGTATTTTTGAGACACCCCATATAAGCAACAATTAAAATAATGAAAGACTATTTTGTTTTTAAAAAAATCCAAAATAAAAATATATATATATATATATATATATATATATATATATATATATATATATATATATATATATATGAATAAAAAGAAGAGTAAGAACTATTCTTAGCTGATGCATATTGTCCTCTTTGCCTTGATAATGTCCTTGAGAGGACGAAAAGCATTAGCTGAGAATAGTTTTTCCTCTTGTCTTTTATTTCATTTTGTTCCTTCAAATACACTGAAAACAGTAAGCTCTTGAAAATATATTTCAATTGAGCACTGTTGAAAGATAAGCTGATTTTATAAACAACAGCCACCTAGTGTTAATGCAAAGCTGTTCAGTAAAAATGAATTGGAGCCCTCTGACTGATTGGCATTTGTTTACATTTGTAAAAACAATACACTAGAATTAGCTGTTTCTCTATGTTGAAGGAACATAGCTCTGTGGTAGAAACTCTGACGACAAATCAGTTGGGTTTCGATCCTGGCATGAGGCATTCAGATGTCTAGTCGCACTGAGGAGCTGTGATACAGCAAAACAGTACTGTCTGTGAATGACATATATATATATATATATATATATATATATATATATATATATATATATCAAGATCGGAGCTCAAGATAAAAAGATAAATGATAAAAAGAAAAGAGATGTAGATGAATGGTATGTTGTATTTGGCTATTTCTTATTGGTTAGATACATGTCACATGTAATGAAGTAACAGATAATATTCAAATATCTGTGACAAACATTCTGGATGTTAAAGTTAGTGAGACACTGCAGGATGTTTTTAAAAATTTATGTATTTGGAAGAGATAAGTTAGAACCATGAGTGATGGATCTGTAAAAAACAAAATTTTTCAAAACATCCTGCAGTGTCTCACTAACTTTTACACGCTTTAACATGCAGAATGTTTTCTTACATTTATTTGAATATTATCTGTTACCTCATTACACGTATCTAACCAATAAGAAATAGCCAAACACAACATGCCGTTAATCTGCCTCTCTTTGCTTTTTATCATTTCTATCTTGATCTCTGACAATGGTTTAAAGTGAAACATATTACATTAAGATCTGCTTCCTATTTGTTCTTTACCCTATCATTTTGTCAGATTAATTTCCATACTCTCTCTCTCTCTCTATATATATATATATATATATATATATATATATATGTAAAGCACCAATTAAAATAATGCACCTTTGCCTCCTACAAATTTCATGAATTTAAGCGTTCTACTAGGCTGGCATCACACCCTTTCACTGTTGAAACTTAAATATAGCCGTCTCTTCTACTCCAATAGCTTTATGTCTTGTACCTATCACCTGTGGAACTCCCTCCACTCTTCCTGTTTCCCTGATAGCTACAATCTCCAACTATTCAAATGTAATGTCAATTGACGTCTCCAGATGCCCTGATCTATCCCCTATTCTTCTCTTCATTCTCTCCTCTATCACTCCTATTTGTTCTTGCTAAACTCTCAGTAACCCCTTGCGTGCTAGTGACTTCCCGCCTTGCTTGGAGTGAAATGCTTAACAAAAAAAAAAAAAAAAAAAAAAAAACTGACCGTTAATGCCAATAAGATGAGCATCACAAGAGGGTAGCCGAGATTTCTCCGAAGTGGTGATGCCATTTTCCTTTTTTCTGAAAACAAATAAAAGATTAAAAATAAAACAAGATATCATTTTAGTTCTGCCAAATTTAAAAGGCTTGAAAATTTTCTCCCTAGCTTAGTGTTTATTCACCCCCGATATAGAAACTCTCCAAAGAAATCTTCACAAAAGGTACAACATTTCCAGGATAGTCACCCCCGCTGCTCCAGTTTTTCCCCTCTGAAAATATTGGCATATTGTAGGTAGAGTGCTTGCCCTGGATGCCAAGTGAGTAGTTACTGTTCAAGTCAAACAAACCATTCCGCAATAAGAAGAGGAGGGTGAAACAAAAAAAAAAAAATAAAATAAAATAAAAATATTTTCTTCATATCACTGACTTTGATTATCAAAAGTACGATTTGTGAAAATGACCAGAATCTCAAATCACTTTATAATCAACATACCAGATGACAGCGCTTTCTTTAGATATCCATTTGTGAAAAGCAAGAAAGGTGAAATTATAATTGTCATGTAGGTATTAAATAATTAAAAGATTAATGAACTTGATTTTTTTTTTTTTTAATCATTTCACCCCAAGAAAGGTAATAAAGCCACCAAGATGGAAAGGGTTATTATTGAATGTGAGAGAATATGAGAAAAAAGAAAGAATAAAACAGGAACTAAGAAGACAGAAAAGGCAATGGGAAGCTACATTATGGCAGTTGGAAAGTGACTATCCAAAATGGTTTCCTATTGCCTCTACCATTTAAAGACAGGTTTGGGCAGGAATGCAGTTTCAGAGCTTTCCACAGGTACTATTTTCTGTAGACCAGGTCTTGCCTTAAGAGTTCTGTCACCCAATGTAAAACTGAGAACAATTTTGGGCCATAAGTTTATTTTACAATAAATATACAATTACAGATTTTACAATAATATACAATTACTGATTGAAAATTTACTCACCCAAAACTAATTTTTCTTTCATGGCTTCTTCTAGGGCTTTTTGTAAATCGGGACTAGCACAACCATTAGCAATTTTTAATGGAGCTGCAGAACAAACAAATAAAAAAAAAAAAAAAAAAAAAAAAGCAAAAATAAGCAAAAAGCAACAAATAAATGCATATAGATACTATTCAACATGAATTATCTCCCTTGCTTTTACTGAGTAAAAAAAAAAAAAAAAAACGATGCCCACCGAAGAAACTATTAATCGGCAATAGAATGTAATTTAATGATTTCATTGAATAAATTTAAATAAATCATTAAATGTTTATTATAAGTAGATTAGTCTCCGAAGTTTTATTTGTTAGGCAACAGTGACGTGGGTCGGTGTCTGTAACTAAATAATTTTTTTTATCTGTAAAATTCATTTAAGAAATAATGACAGTTTAAAGTTGCCTCCCTTGTTATTTTTAAAGATTAATTGGTGGTGGTGGGGGGTCATGTTAACAAGTGTTGGAATCGTTACAGTATTGTTGAAGTTATCACTAACATTTTTTGGTTGATATTTACAAACTCTACGTTTTGTTCAATTTCGCAAACCAATTGATGAAATATGAAATGATATGATTACCCAGGCAAGGAGACATTTATTACATAGTTTACAAAAAAGAAAGCAGGGATATTTGCTCAAATATGTATACTCACTAAATATATCAATTATGAGAAATAATATCTTATTAAAAAAAAAACAAAAAAACAAACATTAATTGCTTAAACTAAATTTGTATTGGTTCTATGCATACTTGTTTTTTTTAAAATTTTTTAAAAATTATTTTGAGAATTTGATAGCAGGGGTAATTTTATCTAGTGTTGAAACAGAAAGAGTACGGTGAGGGTCATTAAAGTAAATAGGTTTGTTGGGAGAGTTAGGAAGGGGAAAACTTACCAATATTGGAATGCCGAATTTTACGTCTGAGATCTTCCTCAGTCAATGTGACTCGATAGAGATCGCTGTCGATGTCGTGCAGAAACTGAAAATAGACCATAAAAAAAAAAAATATAGGGAAAATGGTTAAAAGACCAAAAAGTTGTATTTATAAAACTCATCCTGCTCCCCTATTTAACTAATCCAAGCCTTGAATGTTCATTAATCCATGAATCAACTTCTGTTTGTAGTAGGCTGCAGCAGACACTCCTACATTTGTTACCCACATTTCTCAGATGACAAGAATTGGTTTTCTTACAGCAATATTTAGCAGGGTAGACTGGATTCTGAAGTCTTGTGTAGTAACTAATTTAGAAGAAGGAAAACTTTGAATTCAAAACTGTGGAGGAGGCAATGGGAAGCAATTCAACTATATCTGTGAAAAGGGCATAGAAGTTCACAGATAATAAAGAAAAGGAATCTGTGGAGAGCCACAATCATATATACCTTGAAGGTAGAAAGGCAAATTCAAAACTACAGGTAAAGCAACAGAAAAACACTGAATTTTTTTTTTTTTTTTTTTTTTAACCAAGAACGCATTGCAATTCTCAAATAATAAAGAAAAAGGAATCTGTGGAGAAGGCAGAGGGAAACCATTCCAATATCTTTTCCAAGAATGCATGGTAATTCATAGATAATAAAGAAAAGAAATCTGTGGCAAAGGCAATAGGAAACCACTCCCCTATCTTTCCCAAGAATTCATGCCAATTCACAGATAATAAAAGAAAGAATCTGTGGAGTGTATAGATCAAAAGGACATGGCATTAAAACAGATGAATCAATCATCTACATAGGTACCACCACTGAAAAATAGCATAGCATGGTGAAAAAAAAGGACCCAAGTATTTTTTTTATTATTTTTTGAAAGTTTTTTTTTAATCCTTTCTAGCACGTCCGAAATATTGGTTAAAAATCTTCTTTTGTTTACATCAGCGGTTGACATTAATTATGATTAGTGTTTTTGCACATTTTTCTGGTGAAAAATACATCGATTTAGAAATTCTTGCAAAAATCAAATAATTGTTAGATTTTAATGAAACTTTCAGGACATATTCACAAATAAATGAAATTCTTTTTGAAATTTTTATTTTAGAAAATATTGGTTAAAAAAAAAAAAAAAAAAAAAAAAAAAAATTTTTTTTTTTTTTTTTTTTTTTTACCAACCACTTATTTCGTTTCATGAAATTTTGAGAAACTCAATTTTTAGGGCCAAAATTTGTTTACTTAAAAGCTGGATTTTTTTTTTTTTCTTTTTTTGCAAAACAGTTAACCCAGTCACCAAAAATCTGCTCTGAATTGTAAAATAAAAAAAGAAATAAAGCTGTGACATTTATTTAATTAGAAAGCTTTTAATTGTTTTTATAAATAAGATTTATTAAGGACACTATTAAGAAAATTTTTTTTCAATGAATAATTGATTTTTACAAAATTGGTTTTCATTTTTTAAAAATCTTAATCAAATAATTTATATTATGAATCGTTTAAAATTTTGCATTACTTCAAGGTGGTTAGGTAATATTGTTATGAAGTGAAAACTATTTATGAATCGAAAATTGAAAAAAGTTTAATAAAAGTCATTTACCCCCAATATTTTAAAAATAATTAAAATTTTTTTTTTTTCGCATAGAAACAGTCTCATTTTCTTAAGTATCAAATGTTTTAAGAGTTGTCCGCCGTTAAAATCTAGCCATCAATTCTTTTAGTATTCATTTCTGTGTTTCACAATGTTTACGTCTCAACAGGCTTTGCAAATCTTGCCTTCAAAATTTTCAAATTTAAAGTAATTTTTACATTTTTAAAATTCCTATTTCATTAAATATTTTTATTTTATGTATTTATTTTAGCGTGGGTCATACTTCAATTAAGAAACCTGAAGACGAAATCCAATATAATTCTACTAAAAAAATAATTTTTATTAATTTTTTCTTATTCAATTTCTGTTTAAAGTTCTTATTTTTTTAATTTGTGTGCCATTTTAAAATTTCCTTTCAAATTATTTTTTAACTCTTATTTCATAAAAATGTTTAATCTTTTGTTAGTAGTTTTTTTTTTTTTTTTTTTATTTACTTTTTACTTTCCGTTTATTCATTTTTGTGAGAATTATTAGGTTGGTGCCAAAATAATGACGTTTTCTAGAAAACGTCATTATTTTTGCACCAACCTAATATTTGGATAAAATGTAACATTATAAATAAATGTGTAAGTAACTAAAATTCAATAAAATATTAGATAATTGCTGAAAATATGTTAATTTTTAAAAGTTACTCACTTACCAAAAACAAAGCGTTCTTTTAGATTTCATAAATTTATGACAATTTCTGGCCAAGACCCCATGGTTAAGAAATGCTTGTATGCTATGTTTTATGCTATAAGTAAGTAATATTTGTTTCAAATCAGATTAATTTTAACTTTAAATTTGCTAATTTTTCTCAAATAACGCGTCACAAATATATATTTTATTTTTGGAAGATTTTTAAAACCGAGTAATAATTTTTATTTAAAAGTCTATCAATTGGCCGATTTTTATTGATTTTTGAAAGTGACCAAAAAGTTGACATTCAACAAATCAATATAATTTCTATTTGAAATACACTGGAATATTTTGCTTACTGGAAATAGAAAATTTAATCCTTTAGCTTTCAATTAATGCTAGAAAGAAATCTTCAAGAATGCATTTTCATTTTTAAAAAGTCATTTTAAAACTTAGGTATCGAAAATTTAGTGGAGTTACTTCATCTACAATATATAAGCAATACAAAGATCTGACAATTGAAACGAAAGAAAAAAAAGGACAATAACTCTGGAAACTAAATTACTTCCCTTGAACGGCAGCATATTTTTATGGAGACAAAAAGTCGAGATTATATTAAAAAAAAATAATCTATAACTATATTAAGAAATACAAGAAATATCCTTTTGTTAAAAAAAAAAAAAAAAAAAAAAAAAAAAAACCTCAAAGGTGGGGGTGGCGGTGGAATTACACACGTGTTGAAAAAAAAAAAAGAAAAAAAAAAAAAAAAAACCTCAAAGGTGGGGGTGGCGGTGGAATTACACACGTGTTGAAAAAAAAAAAAAAAAAAAAAAAAAAAAAACCTCAAAGGTGGGGGTGGCGGTGGAATTACACACGTGTTGAAAAAAAAAAACAAAAAAAAACAAAAAAAACCTCAAAGGTGGGGGTGGCGGTGGAATTACACACGTGTTGAAAAAAAAAAAAAAAAAAAAAAAACACACTGCAAGAAACTGATTGTTTTTTTTTATGATTTATAAACCCTTTTGCAGGCTATTTAAAGCCAGAAAATATTTTTAGATTGTAAGAATTTTTCTGAGATAAGGATTTACTGACACAAGTTTTACTAATTAACCCATAGCTGTAGGTGGAAGTGGTGGATTCATACTTTACCCAATGGTATTTGCACATAAATATAATGAACCTGACTGGAATTGGAACTCAGCTCTTCAGTTTCCAATTCTAAGACATTTTCCATTACACTGCACACACATCCAAACTGACAGCATCTGGTATTCCCAAATGGTCACCCATCTAGGTACTGACCATTAACAATATTGCTTTAATTTTGGTGGTCACATGAGAATACGTGTTTCAACATGATATGGTCTATAAGACCTGCAAGAAACTGAAAAGTCGCCATATACTTAATTAAATCCCATCAATGCAAGTCATGAAAAGCAAAAGTTTATTAATCTTGATTGTTTTTAGTAGTTTAGAAATCTTGATTCATCACACCCTCCTTTATACATACTTATAAATATATTTTAATTCAGCCATTGGTTTTAAAAAAAACAAAAAAAAAAAACTTTAATTTAAGAACCCCACCCAACCCTTTCCACTTCCCGTTTCTTCAAGAGATAAGTGTAGGTCACTATTTAAGATATCACTACAATTGACATTCCATTAAGAGGTATCATTGATTGATTGCACAGTTGTATTACATTTTTTTTATGTGAAAATTGTTAGTGAATCTCTTTATTAAATTTCAAGCTATATAAAGTGTCTATTTATATCTTGACTGTGTCTATTAAAAGGTTCACTTATCTTGCCTACTCAAAGTTCCGGAAAAATTACATCTACTCTTGAAGAGATTTTACTGAAAAAAAATTTTAATTTTGTTTTTTTTTATTAATGCTTCTCTTGATATCAAGCATTATAATTACAAAGACTGCTTACCCTAAAAATGTCATCTTGCATCATTACCCTGGTTGACCATTTTTGTTTTGGAAAAATACAATCCTTGTCATTGTTATATACTAGCAGAAGTCAGATTTTGCCAAAAAGTGACTTGAAACAAGTACATAAAATCATAAAATTTTGTGAGTCAAGCAAAGTGAAGTGAAAAAAAAAAAGAAGTGGAAAAAAAAAAGAAGTGGGGAAAAAAAAAGAAGTGAAAAAAAAGAAAAAAGTGAGAAAAAGAAGAGAGCCAAGAAAGAGAAAAAGAGAGAAAGAAAGAGATGAGAATGAAGCAAAGTTTCTTCTCACCTGAGGTTTGACAACTAATTTTCCCATTACTGTAAACATCCGAGCAAAACCTACAGGGGTGCAAACTGAAAGAAAAAAAAGGTAAAAAATAAAAAAGGTGTAGATGAAATTGTAAAAGGAATCCAAAAGTATGATAAAGAGGAAACTTCTTCATTTATCAAATGTATCAGTGACTTGAAACTCATTAGTAAACAGGTATTCAATATTACACATTTTTTTTTTATCAAATGTCATGTGACTTCAGGATAGATGTGCAGGATATATTCAGGATGGCTATTAAGAACAAAAAAAAAATGTAAATTCGCTTTCATTACGTGTTTAGGTTTTATTACAATTCTAATCATCACTTTTTAAAAACACTGTTGAGGAGTGAAAGTAATTAAAATAATAGTGGTGTCAAGGGAAAAACCAGCCTTTTGACACTCCTTTTTTTTTTTTTTGGGTGACATGAACGTCCAAGGTTGACGTATTTTTTAAATTAGACTTATTAAATTTTTTTCTAGTTTTTTTCCCTTATTTACTACTATTGTTGACTGTGTGACACACTATACCAGGGACAAGCTTTAAATTTTGGTCATTGGTTTGGCAACATTTTAAACTGGTGACTTCTCTAACCATGTTGTGTCAAAACCTGAAGAAGTAACACTACTGGGTTGAAACATCATGAACTTCAGTCAGTAATGTGTCACACAAAATTTAAATTAAAGCATTAGCAAAGTCTTAGAATGAGACGAAGCAACAGGAATCTAGTTCTACAGGCAGATTCTGAAAATACCATGGACAGAACATGTGAATAAGAGAAGGTTGTAAGGAAAATGGGAACAAAAGTGACACTTATGCTTAGAAACAGTGACAGCTGATATTTCTGGGACATATAGTGAGAAAAGAAAGCATGGAAAATTTGACACTCACAAGTCTTGAAGATGATAGACAGAAAAAGAAGTGAGTAACCTAAGAAGTAAATGCAAATGGATGGCAGAAAAAGTAGTGAGAGGGATAGTAAAAAGATAAACATTGATAAGAGCTACAAAGGATGGGAAGTTGTGGAGAGCCATGATCAACCTACTTAACTAGCTTGTGTAAATGAATGGCAGAATAGGGAGCAAGAGGGATAGTAAAAAGACAAACATTGCCGAGGAACATGGCATATTGCCAACACTTCCTTGCTTGATTCATTTATCGATAATGATGCAGACAAATTAATCAAAAAATTATCAAAAAGGATTAATTTTGGTAAAGTACATATGACTTTCCCAACAAGATTCGAACAAACACAGAAACAATAATAATAATCTGAACAATCAGGAATGTTTGGCTCACTCTGGCAAGGCGGTTCCCAACTAGCATCCAGTTGGCAGACAAAAATAAAGTGGGTTGTAACTTAATACATTTCCCAGAGATTCACAGTGTACTGATTGAGCACATTATCCAATCAGGACTCGCAGAATTGGCTTTCCTGGGTATCAAAATGGAATCTCCCAGGCTGACATATAAACCACCTACCAACTTGACCAAACGTTAAATATAAAATGGATCATGAGAATGACAATAAGTGCAAGTTGTTAGTGAAAGCACAATGTCTGCACTGAGGGATTGATTGATTTGATTTTTACGACTTGTCAACCTTTGAGGGTTATTTAAAGCCAAAACATTTTGGAATTTATTTTTTTTTGCAAGTAAGTATTGCATTAACTATTTTCTGAGAACAACAACAATTTTTCTGATGCAAGTACTACTATTTAACCCATAGCTGGGGAAGATGGTTTCATGTCTTTGCCAAGGGTATTTAAGTGTAAGTGAATGCAACAAACCAGAGCCACCAAGAGAATACTAAAGGTGGGATCATGATGTTGTAAAGATTATGCACTTGGAATTATGTTGCAAGTATGGATTGGAGAGGGACAGATATGAGGTGCTGATAAACTCCTGAAGGTGTCATTGAAAATGACAAGTACAAAATTTTGTCATAATCTAGTGAAGTACTGCATAGAAAACTAGATACTGTGTTGGTAGATAAAAAAAAAAGAGAGAACATGCAACATCATAAATATTGCATGCCCCAGAGATGATAGAGAAAGTTGATTTTAGAGCTGTAGTATTGCACTCAATTTGAAAGCTGGGGCGTGACATGATAAATAACGACACAAAATGTATATTTCTTTCCAAATTGTTATCATTTTTTGAGGAGACGAGATCAAAAATTAAATTTAGGTTCAAAATCATAGCCGTTTGAATTTAATTCTGGTGATCAGTGAAAACCTTACGAAAATTTATAATTTATTGAAGCTTTATAAATTGTATATGAACAAAATGCATTGAAACACACATTATTACGAAATCATTTTGCCATCAAATGAGACCTGCATTTACTTCAAAGGGAAATTATATTGAACAATTTATCTATATTATGATGTAATATGTCACATAATGAATGCAAATTTAAAACATTTTGTCTCATACGTGCTCAGCAGTGTTATGGCGTTATATACACTTTTATCTATTTTTTGTTTTTATTATGATCTAACAAATCTTATCCATTGACTGGCCTTTTTTTTTTTAAAAAACTTTTACAATTTTTTTTATCAAACACAGTAAAAAACTTAGATATTTTGCTTATGGTGATTTATAATTAGAATTTTGGTTTGAATATGTTTTCCATTCAATATATCTAATACAAAAATTATCAACTTTATTTTGATTTATTCTTGATATAGTAAAATTTTGAAGTTAGTTTGTAAGCAAAAACCTGCAGAAATTTGGTATTTCTATACATTTGTTTCAAAGAATAGTTAAATCTAAATCCTAAAAAATTGGTAAAAGCTATGATTCTAATTTTTGATGTCAGTACTTATCACATCAAATCCCAGAGTAGTGCTGATTTAAAAAAAAGTAAAAAAATCAAACTGCCCTAATGATAGATTCATTGAAAAACAGGTATATTATGAGAGTTTAAAATGGAAAGTGTACAAAATTGTGGTCAATGAAAAGAGTGGAAGTCATCTTCAGTGAAGCTGGTACAATAAGTATGAAAGTGGCTAAAGACCACTGGGAGTCGGTGCCAAGAAAGTGGCTAAAGACCACTGGGAGTCGGTGCCAAGAAAGTGGCTAAAGACCACTGGGAGTCGGTGCCAAGAAAGTGGCTAAAGACCACTGGGAGTCGGTGCCAAGAAAGTGGCTAAAGACCACTGGGAGTCGGTGCCAAGAAAGTGGCTAAAGACCACTGGGAGTCGGTGCCAAGAAAGTGGCTAAAGACCACTGGGAGTCGGTGCCAAGAAAGTGGCTAAAGACCACTGGGAGTCGGTGCCAAGAAAGTGGCTAAAGACCACTGGGAGTCGGTGCCAAGAAAGTGGCTAAAGACCACTGGGAGTCGGTGCCAAGAAAGTGGCTAAAGACCACTGGGAGTCGGTGCCAAGAAAGTGGCTAAAGACCACTGGGAGTCGGTGCCAAGAAAGTGGCTAAAGACCACTGGGAGTCGGTGCCAAGAAAGTGGCTAAAGACCACTGGGAGTCGGTGCCAAGAAAGTGGCTAAAGACCACTGGGAGTCGGTGCCAAGAAAGTGGCTAAAGACCACTGGGAGTCGGTGCCAAGAAAGTGGCTAAAGACCACTGGGAGTCGGTGCCAAGAAAGTGGCTAAAGACCACTGGGAGTCGGTGCCAAGAAAGTGGCTAAAGAAGATTGGAAATCAGTGTCAAGACTGGACACTTACAAAAGACTGCACTTATGATGACATGTGCCAACTCAGTCCATTGGTTGTGGAAGTAAAATTTTCTTGTCTTTGCAGATATTATTAATATAATAATAATAATACAAAAAAAAAAAAAAAAAAGATTTCGCCTTTCTTGGTATACAATTACATTATTATGTAAGAAACTCAATTGGCCAACACACTACCTTTTCTTTCTCACCTGCAGTAAAAGGAAAAGACTTAATGTTAGAAAGAAACCTTAATATCATAATTAGTTCTGAAATTTATAAAAAAACTAATTAGGAAATTATTGTCATGGCCTAAGAAAATAATTAGCTTCTTGATATTTCTTGTTGTGGATGGGTGGTTAACAAAAAGGAAAAGAAACATAACACACTTACGTAGCAAGACAAGCACCCCAAGGAATGATATACATGAATACAGATAAGGTAGATAAATGTGCCAAACATCTGAAAAAATAAAAGACAATAAATTTTAGAAATTTGGAAGATTGTCAGATTTTAGGAAACATACAATCAAAACAAATCATTTTCAATAGAGAAAACAAAAACAAAATTGGTGTGACTACCATTTACTGGGGCCCACTAGTGCATCACTGTTTTAGTCAATTGGGTTTATTACATTTATTTAACTATTTTATGAATTTTAATAAAAACAGGAAGAAAGTTTAAACTATTTTCCATTAAAAGTTTAAAGGTTTTAAAAATTACTGTTTATTTTATTTACATTTACAATACAAACATACATATATACATACATACATAGCCATGTTTTTTTTTGTTAAGTCAGGACAAGGATTAATCTTGCACAAAAGGTGGGTCCTGCTTGACAAATGAGTTGAGGCAAGGTTTTACAAGGTTGGATGCTCTTTCGGATGCCTAACTCAGACACTCATGGTAGTACAAGTACATTGAGTGTTTTCATAGAGACATCATCCCTAGGAAGGTTACCATTTAAAGCACGAGACCTCATCTTAGCTCTCTGTCACATATATATATATATATATATATATATATATATATATATATATATATATATATATATATATATATATATATATATTCAAACAGGTTTGGTTAAATAATTTAGACATGTCAGGTTAATTAGTTTTCATTGTGATTCTTTCAAGTTCATGGATTAATTTCTTGGTAGCCTTAGCAAATTAAGAAAAGTACCAAAATTTTCTTTCAAATAGTTTTTATTTTACCAAGTACTTTCAATCTCATGAGACCATCTTCAGAGGTTTTAGTTGTCTGTGAGTATGTATACGTGTTTCTGTAAATTCAACACATTTCAACTGTTCTTTCTTACTGCTATGCAAAATTTCATGTGTTTGTTTTTTTTGTGCAGTAAAAGAGAATAACTTTTTCCATTTTTGCTCATAATATATATATATAACCCGTGACCTTGAAAGGATCACAATGAAAAGTAATTGATGTGATATGTCTAAATTATTTAACACCAAACCTGTTTGAATGAAAATATGCTATATATATATATATATATATATATATATATATATATATATATATATACATACATACACACACACACAGAGTGCGATGGATAAATTGTCGCCATTTTATATTTTTAATTTTGGGCATATGTTGTTTGTTTTTGTCAACTGCACAGTATAGTATGGTCAGTTGAGTAAAAAAGCACCATGTTGCAATTCACTCCTCCTGGAATTTCAAAACAGTACGCTGTACTGCTTGGCCTTTATGCTGGAAGCTCCAATACAAACATTTCAGAGTGTGTGTTAATCTGAGGACAATGATTTGGAAAGAGCTGGAGGAGTCTAATGGTGATTACTCTGATCATTCTGATAAGAAAAGAGTTCCTGAATTTGCCGGTGAGGGCCTCAGACTCAACACTGAGACCTACATGAAGAGCCCTGAAGAGGTACTACTGTCCTGGGTCAAGATGGTGGCTGCTGGAAGATCCTATATCTGGCAACAGGACTCTGCACTATGCCACACAAGCAGGAGAACCCAGTCATGGCTGTCAGGCAATTTCTGTGACCACATCACCATTTACATCTGGTCACCAAACTCCCCCGGCTGCAACCCCCTTGATTATTATGTGTGGGGTGAAGTTGAGTGATAAACCAACAAAACTCCTTGTAACACAAAAGATGAACTGAAAGCAAAGATTATGGCAGCATTCACCAACTTAAACAAGGAGACTGTCCAAAAAAGTTGCAGGAGATTCTGAAGGCATCTGGAGGCCATGGTTGAAGATGGTGGCAATTTTATTGAATAAATTTAGTCCTTAGTATTTCAAGATATTTTTGTGCAATTTAGGTAAATATCTCTTAAAATGAAATGTCAGTGTTATCTTTATTTTTGCACAATTTAGAGAACAATTTATTTATAGCACACTCTTTCTGTGTGTGTGCATATATATATATATATATAGGGGAAAAATGCATGATAAATTGGAAAAAGTTTTGACACATTTCATCCTTTAGAATTCATTAGACTAAATTTGTTAGGACAAAACGTGTCACAAGAAAACTTTTTTACAATTTGTCATACATTTTTCCCCAATATTGTTCTTGATATATAAAAATATGTATTGTTATATATATATATATATATATATATATATAAGCAGCATTAATTAGATTTATTATGTTTATTTAGTTTTAATCCCTTCAAGTCCACAAATTAATTTCTTGGCAGTTGTAGAAAATCAATCAAGAAAAATTCCGAAATTTTCTTTAAAATAATTTTTATTTTTCTCAAATACTTTCAATCTCATTTGAGATTGTATTTTCGATTAATAAAATCTACTCAATACATCAAACTACTATACTGTAATCAAATGCATTCTAACTATAAGTTGGAAGAAAAGATTCTAAACAAACACTCAAACACTAAAATATCCCCCACTGATCCCAGTAGAAAAATAAAATTAATTATATACTATACTAAATTTAATAGACCCAACCTAGTCATCCATAACAACTCTTCAGTTAGCATCTTACAAAAGACCAACATAGTATATCAATTCAAATCTGCTTTGGGAGATTGCATCTCTGATAGAAATGTTAATATGTATGTTGGTTTTACAATAACAACGATGACAAGAAGGCTTACATTTAAATTGAATGATCATAGTTCAATCACAGAACATTTAAAGGAACACTCATGTCCACATTCACAGTTTACAAATATTAGTTGAAAATACATCAGTGCTTCCTCAAGATAATAATATGCAAAAAATTAAAATTCTGTGGCCAAAAATTAAGTCAACCATGAGTATAGCAATAAAGTTCTTCAATGTTTGTAGCAGCAAAGTGTCATAAAAAAATACTAAATTAAAATGCAATTAAAAATCTTAAAAAAAAAAAAAAAAAAAAATCACATTGTAATCTTGCAACACACTAGCCAGTCATCTGCGGCTGGTCGCTGAAATGACCACTTCAATCCAGAGCTAATCCAGAGCTAACCTTATCCCACATTGTCATTTAAGTTTGATCATAAGGCAGCTAAGATTGAATCGCTGCAGGTATCGTGTTGGACTGGTTCAAGCAGGGCGATGACATACAGGAAAAAAAAAAAAATAACATTCGAATAAACTGAACAAATGCAAATACTGTTTTTATATCAGTCCTCCATATGATAATTGGTTTATATCAGAGTTTATAAGCAATTAATTATCAGCACAGCCCACATCTAAATCAGAAATGTTACTATTGTTGACCTGGCAAAAATCTGGTTTGCTGTTGCTGGTAGAGTTTGGCACAAGACTGGAGTCAGAGACTTCTATTTGGCAGATAATCATATAGGTCTCTCTTCTGCCTCTGTCTCTTCTATGCTGACTTGTCTCCTACTCTGATGAATTCACTTCACACATTTGTATTTATTGACATAATTTTGGGGAATTCCCTTCTCCCAATCTCTCATATCATTACCTCTCACTAAACCTCCTCAGTAAGCGTGGGTGGCTTATCCACCCCACTCCTGTCTTGAATCAATTTTCAACCAGGAGAATCAACTCCAAATTTGTTGTTTACAAAAATGAAGTTTTTGCTTTAAAGCTTGCATTTGCAGCTGTGTGTCAATCAACATTGCCCCTTATGTCTGGGTCACTTTTCTATTGATCAAACTGCTCAACATATAATTCAAGCCATTTACGTGTGAATTAAATCCTGAATTCTTCCCATGGGTTTTTGGTATTAACCCTTCTCATTTCAATGTCTCTCAGCCCATAACACTTTAGGTTTAACAAAACTTTCTTCTGTTTTACCATGGCAACAACAAATAGTATCACAACATAAGTTACCTCCCTTGCACAGCGGTGAAAAAATGTTTTGTATTTACAGTGTTAACACATAACACATCCAGAGATATGCAACCATTGAAGACGGTCTCAGACGAGAGTGAAAGTACTTAGGAAAATAAAAATTACTTGAAAGAAAATTTTGCAATTTTTCTTGATCAATTTTCTACAGCCACCAAGAAATTAATTCATGAACTTGAAAGGATTAAAACTAAAATAGACATAATACATCTAAATTCTTTAACCAAACATACTTGAATATATGTGTGCGTGTGCATGCATGCTGGTTCTTATAAGAAGCTCATCTGCCCTTTTTTGTCCTGTGGGTTGATATAACACCCTCATCACCAGCAGAAAAGTTAGTGGGGGAGTATGCAACAGGTTGTACTCTGTTAAATGTTACTAGTAACAGGCCTAAGCCTGACTTTACACAATGTGGAAATACGTGTTTTTTTTTGTTTTTTCTTTGTTTTTTTTAATGTTCCTTTCAAATTCAAATGAATTTTCAGTCACTTCTGCCTCAGGTAACTCAAATATGGATAGCAGAAATCAATTCAATTTAAAAATAACAAAAATGAAAAAATAACAACAAGAAAAAGAAAAATCACTTATTGAAGTTGTATCTAGCACAATAACAGGTGAGGTTATCTTATTTAAATTAAGAGTTGTTATTCTAGGATTCCTTTGAATTTATTTCTTCCTCACTGTAATTATCAAACACTTTTGTCAATTATTTTATTCAAGTTGTTGTCTACCTTCGGGAATGTGGGCCCAGGTAAACAGTTGTCGAACCAAACATTTACATTTTTACTTTAATCATAACAAAAGGAATTACAAAGTTAAATATTTTTTTAACTTTAAAGATTTACATTTTCCAGGATAAGATTATTTAAATTCTATAGAGTAAATTTTTATTTATTCACCTAAACAAGTTTTAGATGCGAAAATTCATGTAGAGAACAGAAAGAATCAAAAATATATACAAATATGCTTTCAATATTTGCAGTTAGATGTTTTTACTCATTTGATCACAGACTTTAAAAAGGGGAAAAAAAAAAAATTTGAGTAATTTTTTTTTTTGTCATTAAAATCATGAGCCCAACATAAAAATTGTCATATACAAATCTATTGAGCTCTCTTATTGCCAAAATTATATCCACCTTGACATATGTTAAATTACATAATTTTATATATATATATATATATATATATATATATATATATAAAAACATCTGAGTATTATTATAAAAATTTAAAAAAGAATCACAACACCAACTGAACAACTTGAAATATTACCATAAAGTTAAACCCTTAGATTTTCAAATTTTGATTAACTGCAAATTTATTGATAACTTTTTCAAAAGTGTCTAGTTGTAATAAAACAAAGCCTTCCTCAATCAAATGAGAAAGAGAGAGAAAAATAAAACAATAAAAATCATAAAAACATGCAGGGAATAAAATATTAAACACTGCAGAAAAGGAAGTGGGGAAGGACCATATTCATGCAATGGTGGTGGAGATCTTACGGAATATCATCAAAGTATATATATTAAAAAAAGTATACAAATATCAAAACAGTTTGGACTAAACTTGTCCAATCAGACATAAGAACGAGATGCCGTTTATAACAAAGAGAGAAATAAAAAGAAAAAGAAAAAAATTATCAAATTACTCAAAGTAGCAAATAATCAATCATAGTGTCCATTAATAAACTCAAGGACAGTAGCCCACTAACCAAACCGTGAGTTTTGTATGCTTTTAAATCAGGTTGACAGAGCTCCATGTAAAAGGGCTTCTTTTCATATGTGAAAGTGCTGTAAGCCTAAGTTCAAATTCGAACCAATTCTGATGTGTTTGACAGGCACTATTGTCCCTGGGGAAAAGTATTAACCCATCTCTTCTTTCCTGGAATATGGGAAAAATAGGAGGGTAGATTAAGCCCTGTAGTCTTGAAATTAAACTAGAAAGAAAGTTTAAATTTTAAAAAAAATCTTGTATATATTCTAAATAAATAATAGATTTTTTATTTATTAAACTGACATTTATATCACTTATCCAGATTTGAGTAATTTTGTTTATTTTAAACAATATTTTGTCTACTGGCTTGAATCTTGAAGAAATCTTGTTAAAGTAGAATACATTTTATTTAATAAGATTTTTGCAATATTCATGCCAGTAAATAAAATAATGTTTAAAATCAAATGGAGTGTCTACTTAAATCTGGGTCTCCAATAAAAATGTTTAAAGTTTTATATATTTTACTAGATTTATTTAAGTAAATGCTCTGTTTTTTAAATAAACAGTATTAATTACATTTACCAGCTTGAATGTTCTTTATTAATTAAATTAACTAATACTCTTTATTTAAAAAAACAGAGCATAAACTGAAATAAATTCTATCAAATAAAATAACGTATAAACAGAAAATATATTAAATAATTGTTGGACTTGATCCATTTCATAATTTGAGTGTATGTATGTATACATATATATATATATATATATATATATATATAAAAAGACAAAACTTTTCTTTACTAACACATTTTGTCCAATGAGACACTTTATCAAAGTAAATGTAAAGATTTTATTTTGCAACATGTATTTATAAACGGAAGTAAAAATGTGTGTGTGTATGGATCAACACTGCATGGTGATTGTCAGTTTCAGGTCTTAATGTAATTTTCAGACCCTGGGCATTCCTCCTTTATGACAGTCACCATTCAGTGTTGATTCCTCTGTCGGCACAGTTTATCAGTAAATGTTTTATCCCTGACATATTCAATTAATGAAATTTCAATCTGACATTATTTCCTGTGACTGTAAACATTTTAATGGGTACAAGTGTTCAAGTAGTCATTCCTGTTTTTTTTTATTTTTAAAAACAGTAAAATTAATGTCTACCAGTCTAGAGAACGAAAGTCTTAAAGAAAACATACCTTTCAATATGAAGTGGCCCTATATACCCTTTTATTTATTTGGGAAACTGCTTTGAAACAAAAAAACAAGTCCAATAAAAAAATTTAAAAAATGGATAAAAACAAAAAAAAAAAATCTACTTAAACACATGCACCCATTAAAAAATAACATTTACAGTAATATATATGTATGCAGTACATCCAAATTTCCTCCACATATGTACTGCTGCTAAGATTATTTTTTCTTTTGTAAGTTTTCTAGATTTGGTTTGGTTTAGTTTATGGCATATCAACCTCAATGGGTTATTTAATACTAACAAGATTTTTATTGCTGTTAATATTTTTTTTTCAAAAATGTATTGCTCGTAATAATGTATTGCTGGTAATATTTCCCCCCCCCCCCCAAAATGTATTGCTGATATTAAAACCTGTTTTTAAACTTTCATAGTGTTTTCACCCTAGCTTTGGGGTTAACTATTTGCCTGTACCTGGGATCCTAACAGGTGCTACTACCCCAGGTCAAAACATCAGCAACTAAGAGGTAGTTCCACACTCCTCAAAACCTCCTTGCTGCTGGATGTAGTTTATCATCTTACCTAGTACAAAATTTTCTAGGACTATGACATCAGATGATTAATGCTGCCAAGTGTTCTAGATAAAGTCTATTCAAAATATGAGTGTTCGAATAAAAATTGTCAAGGGAGGCAATTCATTCTCTTTTCAGAAACTACAACTAAAAAGGTAAGAAAAAAAATAAGCACATTATTAATTTCTTTTTCCAAGTGGACATGTGACAAAGGGGGTTGGGTGTGTGCATTGAAGAGGAGGAGTAAACAGCCAAGTTGCCAGGGGGTGTGAGGAGTTGGGTGGGGCAGTAGGTAACTAACAGTTGCAGTGGCAAACCTGTGGTGATGTTCATTGAAATTCTCTGGATTCTTTGAGGTGCATACTCTCATATCACCATGGCACCCACTGTCTTCATGCTTGGAGGGGAAAATACAAAGAAAGAACAAAGATGGTAAGTCACAAGAACCATAGAATAATTTACTTTGACCATGTGTGTCTGGGCGGTGGGGCGAGAACTGAATGAAAACAAAACAAGAACAAAAAAAATTGGAGGATTGGCGGAAAAGTGTTTCTTTGATATTTATGACCCAGCAAGTAATTTTGCTTAGCTTATTGGCATGGAAACAGTAAGGACATTCATTAATAACATGTGCTGAGAGGGTGATGCTCGTTACAGCAACTCACATGAAAAGCTGAATAGCAACAATTTGAGCATGATGTAATATCATTTGGTCATTCAGTGGCAAGCATTACCAGATTTTAACAAATTTATGGCAAACAAGACTATTTTTTGAATTTATTATATACAAGTCTAATAAAAGAAAACTGCTGTTTTTATCCTGTATGAGAAGAAAAAGTTATTCTAAAAATCCTTAGCCTTTTCAAAGGCATGAAGACGATAGGCTACAAGGTTCCAATTTCAAATCTTCATTAAAACCAGATAAAAGATTATTGTATTACTTCTATGTTCCGTGTTTCTTTAGCGTGTTGGTGATCATGGCTCTCCACAACTTCCCATCCTTTGTAGTAAATTTGTCTTTTTGCCATAACTCCTAATCATTGTTCTGCCAACCATTTAAAGCTCATTAGGTAGGCTATGTGCTGCTTTCTTGTCTCTCTTGCCTTCAATATGACCTGGGAGTATCAAATTTTCCAAACCATCTTTCCTCATGTACCCTAAAAATTTCAACACTCTTTCTGATGTTAAGTATAAGTATCCATTTTGTTTCTATTTTCTCTAAAAATTCATAATTGCTCGTGTCTTCAGTTTATGGTATTCTCAGCATGCTTCTGTAGAACAATATTTCTGTTGCCTCGAGTCTCTTCTTCATCTACTATACAGGACTGATACTACATAACAGTTCAGCACTCTTCTTTGTTTCTAATGAAGTTTTCCTGTTTCTTAATACTTTGCTTGCGTTTTGGAAAACATCTTTCATTATCCCAATGCACCTTTGGATTTCTACCACTTTTTCCATCCTCTGTTGAAACACTCCCAAGATAATTAAATTTTTCCATTTGTTAAATTTTCACATCTCCAATTTGTAATTCATTTGTTGGTCTGTCCCTTTTGCTGACAACCATACATTCTGTCTTCTTACATGTTCTACTTACAAAAAAAAAAAAAAATCTAGCGGAGAACGGTTACATTCTTATAAATTTCACTACAAATTAAAATTGATGACACAAAAAAAATTCTATGCACCTGGAGGTGGGTAAGGACATTGGGGGGACGAGGTCATATTTGGAACAAGATAATTTCAATGTTTTTTTTTTTTTTGTTTTTTCATTATTTTTTTAACACTTTCACTGTTGCATTGTTATAGTATTGTTGCCTGGCTGTGCTGGCCTATTTTGGAAAAAATAAAAAATTTACCAATTACTGGAAATAAATGACTATCAAGATGTCATCTTTTTTATAGGTGCTCTTATTTTGGCATCAATTGTATATTCTTTAGTACAGACCAAACTAAATGCCCCCCGCCCCAACACAGAATATAACAAAAATACATCACAAAACAGACCGTATTATACACTGGTTTTGAAATAGTACAAAGCCAGAATTAGTTTATAATGCAAACGCTAGAAACTAACATTTCACAGTTTTGAAAACGTATACATACATCAACAGCAGGCAATATAAGTTTTGTAAAGATGTAAAAATACATCCGCAGCAGTGTAAGTGAAGTCAGGCTAGCTACAAATTTTAAATTTTTTTTTAACAATTTGCTAGCAAATATACCTTTTTGTAAGATTGTAGAAAAATTGAAAAGGAAGGATGAAAAAAGAAAAAAGTTTGACAAGATCTCTTTACATTCAACCTCCTATCAATACCTGACCTCTTAGCCAAATCCTTTCAAACTGAATTTTTGTTCATTAACTCCAGATGATAGAAATTTCTATCATTTACACTTTTATGGTTCAACTGTGGAGGATGGAAATTTCTTTGCTCATTTTGTATCCTAGAAATTTCAACTGGCTCTTTCTGATTATAAATACAAGTTTCCTTTTCCTTAAAACTGCATTGTTAATCAAATACTCTCTCAGCCTCAGTTGGTTAGAAAGCCAAAGGTGGTAAAAACAATCTTCATGAATTGTATCAGGGCTCACTCTGCTTTTTCAAGAGATAACAGTGGCATTTTATTGACTTCTGTTTTTATAGAAAGAGTCAGAGCATTTGACCAAAAACTCACATCCAAGCCTTATTATAACAGCAGAGCAGAGAATGGTCAGTCACAGCAACAAGCCTTAGAGGACAGTTAATCAATGTCATTGTGATTTTCTAAGCATAGCTTACATGTGGCACAAGGCCGAAAGTATGAGGTACTCAGTAAGGATCAAACTCACTATTTGATCTTGCAAGACAAGCTTGCTAACCATTACACCACACTCAAGTGCCCAACTTAATCAATGTAATAATCAGAATCAAGAAAGAAAAAATAGTATTTATAGAGATTTCAGTTTTAATGGGGACCCTGTTACATTGTATCCTTTCCAGCTGTACAAAAAACAAACTTACTCTTCTATTTATTAAGAGTGCTAGGGAATAAACATGAGTGCTACTTGTCTTAAAACACAGTTAAGCATTGAAAGGATTTTCTGGCAAAACTGATTATAAGCAATAAAAGAAAAAAAATGTTTAAAGTATAAAAAGTTAAAGCATAGAAAACATTAAAGCAAGTGGCAATAATTATCATCAACTCACAGATCAACACACATAGGAAAAGGAAAACTGCTTTGTACAGAAAACACATGCAATAAAAAATTTAAAAAGGTCAAACTTTGAAATGAATTTACCAAATTTATGTCAAAGCTTTGGGGAAAAGGTCGTGAATGGTCGATGATAGGCAAAGGTCGTGAATGGTCGATGATAGGCAAAGGTCGTGAATGGTCGATGATAGGCAAAGGTCGTGAATGGTCGATGATAGGCAAAGGTCGTGAATGGTCGATGATAGGCAAAGGTCGTGAATGGTCGATGATAGGCAAAGGTCGTGAATGGTCGATGATAGGCAAAGGTCGTGAATGGTCGATGATAGGCAAAGGTCGTGAATGGTCGATGATAGGCAAAGGTCGTGAATGGTCGATGATAGGCAAAGGTCGTGAATGGTCGATGATAGGCAAAGGTCGTGAATGGTCGATGATAGGCAAAGGTCGTGAATGGTCGATGATAGGCAAAGGTCGTGAATGGTCGATGATAGGCAAAGGTCGTGAATGGTCGATGATAGGCAAAGGTCGTGAATGGTCGATGATAGGCAAAGGTCGTGAATGGTCGATGATAGGCAAAGGTCGTGAATGGTCGATGATAGGCAAAGGTCGTGAATGGTCGATGATAGGCAAAGGTCGTGAATGGTCGATGATAGGCAAAGGTCGTGAATGGTCGATGATAGGCAATGGTCGTGAATGGTCGATGATAGGCAAAGGTCGTGAATGGTCGATGATAGACAAGGTACCAAATGAGAGGATGCTTATTTTAAATTTATTTCTTTTATCATTGTCACACTATTTTTAAAAAGTTGTTTTTCGTTTTTAGTTTGTAGAAAAATAAATGATTCAAAATTTGTCAAACGACTGAAAAGAAATTTACCTCACAATATTTCATAGAAAAAGAAGATAAAGATCACCATAAGATTACCTCTCTGTGCCTTTTCTACAAATACTTTCATGGTAATTGTTCAGATGAGATCTTAGCTATGGTACCTAAACTTTTTAATTTAAGCACAATACTTGATTGGCATTGAGATCTCATCAATTTACAGTTGGACTGGCTAAATGTAACTGCAAATTCTATGCTAACAGTTTCTTTTCTCACACTTCTCACTTGTGGAACTCCCTTCTGGCTCCATGCTTCCCAGCCAACTTTAATCTACAAAAATTTAAATGCAATGTCAATTATTATCTACTGTCCTCCTGATTACACTTTCCTCTTCTGCTCATTATTAATGTGCCTGTTCCTAATTCTTCAATACCCTGTTACCCCTTGTGTCTTAGTGGCTTTATTGCTTTGCACGGGGGTGATATTGATTAAAAAAATATATAAATAAAAAAAATCTAAAATGAAAATAAAAAGAAATTTGTAAGTTATTTTCTTTTTCATTTTAGGTTTTTAACATAGTGGTGGGAATGAATCATTGGAATTTGCTTTTCATGCCTCTGAAATCACTAAATATTTACTTACATCATTCGGACTGTTATCCTCATTTTCACTGCCATATTCACAGCGTTTTGGCCATTGTATGCTCTGGCCTTCTTCCAATGATTGGAATTTTGAACCAAACCTTTTTTGTCCACGGGGATAGATTTTTCTAGTTCCACATGCTATGCCTCTTCTGATTGTCTCTGGATCTAACCAACGCCTTTATCCACTGGGCCATGTGTCCTTGAAGACACCACTACAGCAGTGGTGAACCAAAAACTTGGAGAGTTGAGTTAAAGGGAAATAACTGGGACATCTGGAAGAGACATGGCATGTGGAACTAGTACAATCTACCCTGGTGAATGAAAGAAAGGGTTCAGTTCGAAATTTCAATCACCTGAAGAAGGCTGAAGCATACAACAGTTGAAACGTTTTGAATATGGTAATGAAGGAGTAAAAATGGATAGACAAAACAGTTCAGAAGCCGTTGACAGTGCTGCTATGAAGGGAGGGAGGGAGACAAAGGCGACCAAAGAGCGGGCGGGAGGGAGGGAGACAATGGAGAGGACAGAGGAAAAGTGATTTATTTCCTGCCTAAGCCTAATCCTGTTTATGCTAATGGAATGGCATTTTTACCACCTGTAAAATGGTATCACCAATTGGACTTCTATCTGCTTTTATGAGATTAAATATTGAGATGGCAGAGGTTTGGCTGAAACTGAAATTAATCAGCATTTTTTTTTCTTTTTCTAAGCAAGATACCAAAATATTACCCGAAGACATGAAATGAAAGGTGTATAAACAGCACAAAAGTCAATTTATGAAAGATGACTGGAGGCAGTGAGGGTGGATAGTGACTGGTATCCCCAACAGAAATAACTAAAATCAGTGCTGAGTACAAAACTACAAAATAAAGTGTGAATTGTGTTGGAAGAAAATAAAATGAAAAACTATTCAAGGAACAAAAAAGTCAAGCCAATTTGTTACTGGTGGAAATTGCCGTACAAAATCTTTTCTTTTTTTTTTAAATAATAAAATAAACAAGCACAGACTGAAGAAAAAACTTTTTTTGTATGCATGTTTCAGTTTAGAAAGAGAGATTAAGAGGGTAAAAAAAAAAAAAAAAAGGTTATAAAAATGAAAATATTTTGCAAGCCAATTGATCATTGGATGTTTTTACCAGGCATTAAAGTTCTACAACAATCGAGATCTGGAAAGAAAAACATTATAGATTGACAGACAGAGCGATAATGGGAAAAAAGAAAGAAAGAAAATAAAACCCCCTTCCCATTCACACAAAAGTTAACTTTGTATATTTTTTTCTCCCATTCCCCCACCCTTGAAAATTTACACACAAATACATTGGGGTCCCAAATATTTTCTGGAAACAGAAAAAGTAAGTCTTTGAAAATGTTTAAGGAAGAAAAGAGCAAAAGGAAAAAGTTGGGGGGGGGGTGATAAGAGAACCTAAAGAGGAAGAGTGGGTGAGTGAAGAGTAGTGTGTGTGTGCACACACATACACCGACATATATATGTGTGTGTTTGTGTGTATATATGCACACATTCCTTTTTGTAATTCTGACCCAAACTGAGGATAGATTTTCAAGGGGACAGAATACAAAGATGACAAAGTGTACACAAGGATGAAAGCTGAAATTCACTCAACCTAACAAATGCAAAAAATTTCTGGGGAGAACGAATTTAGGGTGGAAATCCAGCCAACGGAATTAAAATTTTGTCCCCTGGGGGCAGACAAAAAGAAAATTAAATTTAATTAGTATCTGTAGCTAAACTTGATGTAATCAAAGGTGGACAAATTTAACTTGCATATTCTTGAGCAATATGAAAGACATGGATGTTGGTTCAGAAAAAAAAACAAAAACTTTAAACCATTTCTCTGTTATTAGTTCTAAAAAGCGTAGCTGGTTCAACACAAGCTTTCACCCCTACGGATCAAATCATTAGTGTGGGTTGTCTAAAAAATAGACATAAGAGACCAATATATATTTTCAGAAGAATTAATGGATTTATTTTTAATCCAATCTTTTTATTACTTCAAAAGTTATTACAGTAGATACTCATATTTGAAATATATTGAACTGGAGAGCACATTTTCTAGATAAAATTTTCTCAAATACACAGGCTGATAGATGTAATACATACTGGTTAAAGTAAAAAATAAAAATGAGGCATCTATTAGATTGGGGCAAAAATAATGACATAATAATGTCGTTTTTGACGTATTTTTTAACGTCAAAAAACGACATTATTACGTCATTATTTTTGCACCAACCTAATATTTCAAATGAGTATCAACTAATAATAATATTTGATGTGTGCATATATATATATATATATATATATATATATAATTGCTGAAATGTTATTTTTAGTGGATATCTATATTTGGGTAGATAGTCTGTTTTTATTTATTAAACAGTATATTTATTCATTTCATCTACTGACCTGAATATTTGAGAGATCTTATTAGAAAAATATGTGTTCTCCAGCAAGATTCGAACCTGTGTTCCCCTTTGGGAAACCATCATTGGATCTGACATGCTTTAACCACTTGGCTACAAAAAAACTTAGTGGTCAAGCAAAGCCTAAATTATTGTTTTTGAACACAGACCTTCACCGATTCTTCAGTTGTATATCCCAAATCTACTCAAATATAGGTATCCCCGAAAAAGAATGTTTAAGCAATAAAATAAAAAACAACAACAACAGCACACACCACATACTAATAGTTGGTAATTGAATGACAAAATGGGAAAATGTTCAGTTCATGCCTAGAATTAGATTACATATCCCCTACTGTTCACAAAACTACTCCTGTCACAATGGTTGCTTAATTAGAAACAAAGTAACAGAAATGTGAAAGTAACTGGCCAATACATCTGAGGTTTGATTAAAAGATATTGGGACTGTTGCTATGGTAATGGAGCTAAAGTATGCAAAGTGAAGCTGCTTAGTACACATTGACCTTGAACTCTGTCATGCATACAACAACACTAAGTTATAACACTTTCACTCGCTTCTAATGCTTAGAGCAGTTCATAGAAGGAAAGTGTGTAGAGTGTGGTTGTCTCAACACCACACAGAGATTCCATCAGTGATCATGGCTTGTGCAGCAGTCTTTAACTAAGAACAACATTCCCTAGGTCCTATAACCACCATATTCCCTAGATCTTGCAACATTTTCATCTTCAAAAATCAAATCCTAATTGAAAGGGAAAAGATTAAGGTGTTGGGGAAAGCCAAGAGAATACAACAAGGCAGCTCCTCACTTGCCCAAAAAAGTAATTTCAGGAAATGATTCCATCAATGGAAATGATGCTGAATAAAGTGTGTGGCTTTAGAAGGGAACTACTTCAAAAGAGATTAAATGATGAAATGATATATGTTGTAACTTTCTTTTTATAACACCAGACCTAATACATTTTCATCAGACTTCGTACATCTCAATAAATTAGACATCAAAAATTTAAAATTGAATTTCCATATATTATTCATGTTTCCCATGGAAAACTGTAACTGCTATTTGTTGAATCCTGTCCACATCTCTCTATGTAAAACATTTTAGAAGGGAAAACTGCTTCAACCTACCATGACTATTTAGTTTCATGCTTTTGCAATCTCACCACCTGACAATTGTGAAGTGAAAAAATGCTAAACTTATTTGGGGAGGAGTCATTATAACCTAGATATTTTTTAACTATCTACTCTAAACATTTTAAAACATTTGTGCAGTATTCATAATTAATTTTATTAAGGGTTCTTTTCAATATTTTAATATAAATAGTTTCAAGAAATTTTAGTTTATGTTTATTATTTTCATGAAAAAGTAAAGATGTATTTTCAACAAGAATTTTTATAAATTGCGAATGATGACAGGCATGCTGATGTAAATGTTGAGAGATGTTAGATGCATCATTCAAATGAAAACTCAACCTTCTAGACAATGAAGTTATAGTATAACCAACATATATATTATTTTTTCTGTTGAAAATACAATCTCCCAAGGGACATTTAAATTTATATATAATGTTGGTTTTCCGTAACACGTTAATTGTTGTGGAGGAGTCATTACAAATGGTTAAATTGGATATATTGAATTTAGTATACTATATATTAGGTTGGTGCAAAAATAATGTCGTTTTCTCACATAGTAACATGTGAGAAAACGACATTATTTTTGCACCAACCTAATAATTAAATTTATTTTTTTACTAGGATGTGTGGTGGATATATTAGTACTTAATAGTCTTTTTTTAGGATATTTTAATTTTGCTTATAATTAGAATGTATTTGATTGATATATAAAAGATTAATGCGTTTAGGATTATTTAAGGAAGTATCATATTCTTTTTACTTTATATTAAAATTTCTAATAGGACGTTTTATTTGTTTGTTGGCAATATAATTAGGGAAGATAATTAGAGTTAATAGTATGAGTTTGTTTTATATTTTTTAGTTCACAGTAGAAAATCCGTTTTGTGGAGAAGTTAATTTTTGCAAAGTTTATTAGGTTTTTATAATAGCTATTTTATAGTAATTTGGACATTCACTCATAGTTAAGAGTAAACGAATTTATGCTAGTAGGCATAATAACAATAATAAATTTATGCTAGTAGGCACTAATAATAATAAATTCATCATCTCCCCATATTAAAAAAAATATGGGGAGATGATGAATTTATTATTATTAGTGTTTATCAATATATCTAGAAAAGGAATTTTATTATGATTATCAAGTTTGTGTATAAATTTAAGGACAGAATTATTTTAGACTCGTTTTTGGAGTTGATATATTTTATAAACTTTCTTGACTAAGATAAGAATATCATCGACATATCATAGGTAGTTTTTTAACCTGTACCACACTAATTTCTTTATAGAACTGTTCCCCCTGCCACTGCATTTTTTTTTTTTTGAGGGTGTAAAACCATGAACACCTACTGTTTTAAAATTGTTATAACTTTCTTTGTATTGTGCGTATAGATTTTAATTCTTGTACACTAATAAAAGAATGAATGAGTAATATTTTGATGTAGTGCATTACATTTTGCAAGCATGTTTAGATGTTGAAAATGAAAAAAAAAATGAAACGCAAAATAAAAACATAAATAATTCAACGTACTTTAACTTTTATTATTCCTTGCGAAGTTCTGGGGGTGCAATAAGAAGCAAAATCATGAAGAAAGCTTTTATTTCTTCAAAAAAAATGACGTGTTTCCTCGTGTTTACATACGAGAAGACACTAGCATTTGTTTGCTCTTTCTTTCACCTGACTCATATTTGTCTTGTCGATGAATAAAGTTATTATTTCGTTGTTTATAAATAGACAAAATAATTCACCTTCAGAAAGGCTATCAGATATATCGATGGTTGCCAGTAGCTTCCATGAAATTATTCAGGCATAGATGATAGTAGTCACTAGTGGTCATCATCATTTTTCCTCCATGTCACTAGCATGGTTATCATTTTCAATCACTTCACTCTCAATATCCACTCGAGTAAAGCCTTCAAAATCATTATCGGGGTCTGAATCAAAGAAAAACTCATGAATAAAAGCTTTGTTGGATATTGATGCGGCCATTTTTGTTTACAAAAACTCGTGAAAAATTAACATGAGTTTAATCGAGGTTACACCTCACGTAGAGGCTAGACGAATTCAAAATGGTATTGGAAAACGGAAGTTTAGCTTTATTCCAAAGCAGTAGTAGGAGATTTCCATCTTAAAATACCAGAAATAACAGTTGACAAGTGTTTATTTGTAGCAACTGTCTCAAGGTGACAAAATATGCATGGAGTAGCAAGGGAGATAATTCTACAGCGACTATTGTCCCTTCAGTGTGATAAAGGTTACATTTATTAAATATATTATTTTTGAGACTAGACATAAAGAAATTACAAAAGTTGGGCTCAGAATTGAACCCATAGAAACACCATCCCACTGTACATATATTTTTGTGATCATGGAATGGGACTTCAGTAGCAAAAACAAGACCCTGAAGATGAGCATTTTTCACTTCACAAGTAAAATATTTAATTTTCAGATGAACACAGCAATTTTATCTTAGCAAAAAGAAAACCCTGAAGATGACATTGTGGTAATGACAAAAGTACTCGGGAATAAAATGGATATACATCAATATTGAAATTTTTCCTTTAATAAGGATACTAAGAAACTCATCTATAAATATGAGAAGATCATTTTAAGAATAAGTAGGACAAAACTTGTCTAAATTATTTAATGAGACATGTCGAAATAAAAACATGCTACCAATATATATATATATATATATATATATATATATATATATATATATATATACACACACAGGGTGATTGAAAAGTAACTCCCTATTTTATGTATGAGCCAAGAGTCCTGACTTAATACCCTGTAACTTTTTTCTTTGGTGTTGGTTAAAGGAGCAAGTGTACTATACCCGACCAATACATTCGAAGAACTTGAAGGGTGAATACAAGAAGTTATGTCTTCCATGCCACAAGAGTTCCTGGTTAAATAAGTTGACATGATTCCTGGGGCTGCTCAAGAAGGCTGAGAGCAAAATCTGGTGCCCATGTCAAATTTTAAATAAAACCTCATGCTAAACGCTTTCCTTTCATATCCATTTCTAGTAAGAAAATAGTTAATAAATAAATTACAGTGTAACCCAGATATAAGAGAAACCCGGATATAAAAGAGATTTTATCTGGTCCCAAATTAGAGCCTGTGTTAATGTATATAAATTAGATCAAACCCGGATACAAGAGACTTCTTCTCCAGTCCCGACAACTCTCTTATATCTGGGTTACACTGTATAAGTATTTTAAAAGAGGGAGTTTCTTTTTAATCACAATATATATATATATATATATATATATATATATATATATATATATATATATATATATATATATATATATATAAACTCAATCATATAAACACATAACAATGCCTAATTTGCACATGAAAATTCTGGGTAGAAGTTTTGATATATGAAGGTAGACTGATAAATTTGAAAACTGACAGAATTTTGATCTGAAATTTTCTTTGTATAATTTTTTTTATTCATCTGATCAATATTTACCACTAAATTAATTGCAATGACAACAAACAAGAATAAGCTGGGAAAAAAAAAAAAAAAAAAAAAAAAAAGAGAAATTGTTGAGCAAACTGGACTGCAAATTTACTGCTGTAATTTTCAGATGAAAACTGTGGGTTAAAGTTATGGGTCACTTTAATAAGTGTGGGTTACTTTCTTAAATAATCTCAGTGTAAATTCTTCTCATCCCTAGGGGCCAGGGAAACAAATTTGATGAACCTTTAAAATAGTTTTTAGCAGAAAAATAAGAACATTTCCATATCATAAATAATTAAAAAATTGTCAAATCCAAATTGAAAATGATTACAAGATAATTTTCCTTAAGACATCATTTGGAAAATTGAAGATATAGAGTTGTATATTTAAGCAAATCCCCAAAAGACAAACAAGCATACAGATCATAAAAACAAGACATCATTTTACAGTTGAAATGGCAAGATGAAACCGTAAGTTCTATGCTAACAGTTTCTTCTGTTGCACATCTTGCTTGTGGTACTTCCCTCTGGCTTCTTGCTTTCCAGTCAACTTTGATCTTCAAAAATTTAAATGCAATGTCAACTGTTATCTTCTGTCTTTACTCCTGTTTTTAACGTGCTTTCTCCTAAACAATAATGCTTACTTTTTCTTATCCTTTCACACTAAACCTTTGCGTCTTAGTGGTTTTATTGTCTTGCTTGTGATGGGGAAAAAAGTGGCATTGTTTATAAAGAACATAAAAGTCAAATTGAAGGCCAATATTTTTTTTTTGGTTATTATAATAGGGTAACAGTTATCAAGATGAAAAGTAAATATGGCATGTCAAGTTCAATTCTTGTTCAATTCTCTTTCATTAATTCTTTTTGCTTTCTCTTATTTTTTCACACTCAGTAACCCCCTTGCATCTTAGAGGCTTTATTACCTTGCTTGGCATGAAATGATTTTTATAAAAATAAAAAAATTTGTTTCATTCACTTCACATGAATGCCCTTGGAAAATGCATGAAGAGATGAGTAGACTGGGTTCTCTTGCTGTGAAGTGGCAACTAATCTACAAGAAAGAAAACTGAATTCAAAAGTAACCTGAAAAGAGATGGGCCTCATCAGGCTATCTTATCAAAGGCACACAACCACTGCCATAACTGTAGTATATGAAAAGTGCCCTTATGATCCTAATCAGTATTCTGACTTGTTTTTTCAAAAATGGATGTTACTTGTAAATGTAAACCCACACGGACATTACAATAAACTAAAAGTCAAAGAAATACCTAGATTCTGTCAAATAAAAGATAGTAAGTGAAGAAGGTATATTTGATTGGTCAACCAATAAACAAAACAGTTGCATGGTCAGTTAAACAACATGGAGAGAATTTTTAAAAAATCTGGTGCATGAATTGGTCAGCATGTGAAATAAAATAAAATTCTTACTGAAAATTGACAAAACCAGCACCAAAAAGGAATAATTCCATTGTTCAACCCTAGGAAGATTCCCAAACGAAAAGGAAAGAAAAAAAAGGCTACCAAAGTAAAGAGCAACAAAACAAAGACCTTACCAAAAAGAGTTTGTTTGCTGCTTTTATCATCATCAAAAAATGCAGAAGCAACCCAGGCAATGCCAAACACGACTGTTCCCAGTAACACCAGCACCACAGCAGTTTCATATAATCGAGCCATGATACCCTAGAATGTAAAGTAGAGAAAGAAAAAGGTAGCAAAATGAAACCAGTCAAAAAAAAAGAGTTTGTGATTTAATGCCAGTATCAACATTTATGAGCGGGAAGTTGAAAGGTTGGAAATAATCTTGTTCACTTAGAAAAGAGAAATAAAAGAGAAAAAGTAGAAAAGAAAAAAAAAAGGAGAAAGTAAAATAATTTAAATAAAAAAAAAAAGCAAAAAAGTAAAAAGAGAAAAAATTAAAAAAAACATCAAAACAAAAAGTAAAAAGAGGCACAAGACAGAGACAGAGACAACAAGCACACGAGACAAGAGACAACAGACACACGAGACAGAGAGAGAGAGAGAGAGACAAACACACAAGATGGAGAGAGAGAGAGAGAGACAAACACACGAGAGAGAGAGAGAGCAAGCGCACGAGAGAGAGAGAGAGCAAGCGCACGAGAGAGAGAGAGAGAGAGCAAGCGCACGAGAGAGAGAGAGAGAGAGCAAGCGCACGAGAGAGAGAGAGAGCAAGCGCACGAGAGAGAGAGAGAGAGAGCAAGCGCACGAGAGAGAGAGAGAGAGAGCAAGCGCACGAGAGAGAGAGAGAGAGAGCAAGCGCACGAGAGAGGGGGAGAGAGAGCAAGCGCACGAGAGAGGGGGAGAGAGAGCAAGCGCACGAGAGAGGGGGAGAGAGAGCAAGCGCACGAGAGAGGGGGAGAGAGAGCAAGCGCACGAGAGAGGGGGAGAGAGAGCAAGCGCACGAGAGAGGGGGAGAGAGAGCAAGCGCACGAGAGAGGGGGAGAGACAGCAAGCGCACAAGATGCGACGGAGAGACAGCAGGCGCACAAGATGCGACGGAGAGACAGCAGGCGCACAAGATGCGACGGAGAGACAGCAAGCGCACAAGATGCGACGGAGAGACAGCAAGCGCACAAGATGCGACGGAGAGACAGCAAGCGCACAAGATGCGACGGAGAGACAGCAAGCGCACAAGATGCGACGGAGAGACAGCAAGCGCACAAGATGCGACGGAGAGACAGCAAGCGCACAAGACAGAGAGACAAGAAGCACACTAGGCAGAGAGACAACTAGCACACAAGACAGAGAGACAACTAGCACACAAGACAGAGAGACAACTAGCACACAAGACAATGAATTTGAGAGAGAGAGAAAATGAAAAGTGGAAACTATTAAAATCACTTAAGTTCATTTTACATGTAAATGTCTTGGCAATCACAGCCACTCCTCAGTTAATGACTTGTTTAACACCCACATCCAGACCTGAGCTATTAAATGTCATAAAATTAAAAAAAACAACAAAAATCCAAGTCTTCAGTTATAAATTGCTTACTTTCTTCAAAAAGTACCAAATAAATAAAATGATGAAATAGAGTGAAAAATTATATAATTGTGCTTGTCCTTCCCTTCATTAGTTTGCATGACATTTACGCCTTGCCAATACCCTCATAAATAATGGACTATTCTGTTTTGATCATGTGGAAAAAAACACTATATGGTTTCAGTGAGAAAATAAAAGAGTGGAGTGGAGAGAAAGTGTGAGAAAAAATCAGATACTACACACTGATCTCATCCAAAAAGCTGAGAAACAATGTTGACTGAAATAATTGTGTCAGTTTTCAGACATTCAGTATTGAATGATGAAAACCAAGGCAATCAACAAAAATCCATTTACCATAAATAAAATAACATCGTCTGCTAAATCATTTTTAAATTATTAATAAGAGAAATGTTTGCAAGAGGAGGATTTGGCTAGTAAATATAATTTTCCTTGTCCTGAATTTACAGTATGCAAGCTGATGTACAGAATATAGAGCTGTTTTTTTTTAATGATTATGTACTATATAGAATATAGTTTATAGAATATACAGCTATTTTTTTATGATTATGTAATATATGGAATATAGTTTGTAGAATATAGGTTGATAAATGAGGAGCAGTTTAATACTTTCCTACTCAATCATAAACCTGAATATCCACGACAATATATATATATATATATATATATATATATACATACACCCACACATATATATAGTAGTAAATTATATAATTTATTTCTTTTTCCTTAAAATCAATTTTGTTATATTTTGCACACTATTGGATTGTTTTGTTTACTATAAAACATTCAAAATAAATGTTGAACCTGATTTCTGTTCTTTTATTTTAATCTAAATATAAGCCCTCATATTCAGACTCTGTAACTAATTCCTCATATCCGGAAGGCCTTCTTAGTCCGGTTGTCAGGGATTGTATTGTGTTTGTTATACATATATAAAAACAACTATTATATATATATATAGATATATATATATAAACAACTATTATATATATATATAAACAACTATTATATATATATATATATATATATATATATATATATATATATATATATATATAAACAACTATCTATATATATATAGATATATATATAAACAACTATCTATATATATATATAGATATATATATAAACAACTATCTATATATATATATAGATATATATATAAACAACTATCTATATATATATATAGATATATATATAAACAACTATCTATATATATATATAGATATATATATAAACAACTATCTATATATATATATAGATATATATATAAACAACTATCTATATATATATATAGATATATATATAAACAACTATCTATATATATATAGATATATATATAAACAACTATCTATATATATATAGATATATATATAAACAACTATCTATATATATATAGATATATATATATAAACAACTATCTATATATATATAGATATATATATAAACAACTATCTATATATATATAGATATATATATATAAACAACTATCTATATATATATAGATATATATATAAACAACTATCTATATATATATAGATATATATATAAACAACTATCTATATATATATAGATATATATATAAACAACTATCTATATATATATAGATATATATATAAACAACTATCTATATATATATAGATATATATATAAACAACTATCTATATATATATAGATATATATATAAACAACTATCTATATATATATAGATATATATATAAACAACTATCTATATATATATAGATATAAACAACTATCTATATATATATATATAAACAACTATCTATATATATATATAAACAACTATCTATATATATATATATAAACAACTATATATATATATATATAAACAACTATATATATATATATATAAACAACTATATATATATATATATAAACAACTATATATATATATATATAAACAACTATATATATATATATATAAACAACTATATATATATATATATATAAACAACTATATATATATATATATATAAACAACTATATATATATATATATAAACAACTATATATATATATATATAAACAACTATATATATATATATATATATATATAAACAACTATTATATATATATATATTTTTGATTTTCATAAATGTATTATATTAGGCAGCATATATTTTATATTATAAAGAGATAATCATCCATTAAATCAATTAGCAATATTAATGCAATTAATGGCAAAATCTCTTCACTAACAGACTTAATATAAGCATTAAACTACTAACAATCCACTGAATGATGCGATCTTTATGTATAAAATTGTTGTCAGATGGATTTGGTGTATTTTTTAGAGCAACAAGTACTTTCAAGATCTTCATGTCCTCATCATCAGACTGTAATTTTTTTCCTTTAAAATCAAAACTCAACGATGAAATAAATACGTTGTAGACCAAGAGATTTTTTTTTTAAGAATGAGTTATTTATTTACGGTTATATAATAGTGGAACATGCAAGTTGCAATGCTAAAGTTAAAATGTTTCAAGTGAGAATTTTTTATATGAATTTTGTAATTTGGTAAATCCACAAATTCTTTTGTTGTGTGTTCCAGCTAACGTGACATAGTTAAATTAATAGAGTGATATGTCTTAGTAGATTTTTTTTTCTCCGGAATTTCGTACTGCAGATCAATTGTTTTCATAAATGTATTATGTTAGGCAGCATATATTTTATATTATAAAGAGATAATCATCCATTAAATCAATTAGCAATATTAATGCAATTAATGGCGAAATCTCTTCGCTAACAGACTTAATATAAGCATTAAACTACTAACAATCCACTAAATGATGCAATCCTTATGTATAAAATTAATATTGCTAATTGATGCAATGTATGATTATATATATATATATATATATATATACACAGACAACTATTTTATATATAGAGATTATAATTGCACCAATGAAGGAAAAGTGTACATATATTTGGTTTGCTGCTCCACACAAAAGACAATGGTTAAAAGACTCAACATAAAAAATTAATCCCTTTAAATAATAAGTGGAAATAACCATTCTCCGCCTGATGAAGGTTACAAGACCTGAAACATGCTCCGCAAAAAAAATATAGAAAATAAAGTATAATATATAAAAAAAATCTATATTATAACCAAAAACGTTTGTGGCCTCTTCTCTCTTTAACACACACACACACACATATATATATATATATATATATATATATATATATATATATATATATATATATATATATATATATATTTCTGCTCCATCGTAGCTACCCATTGTTACATCAAACAGGTTGTGGTTTTGTTTCTTTGCCTATGGTTCACTATTGTGGAACAGCAGAGATTTGCGGCAATATTTGATTATTTTTATATCTTCGTCCGTGATTTTTACATGTAGTTGTGCCAGTTGTATAGGTTCATTTAATATGTTTTCTGTGATGGAAGGATAGAAGTCCACTATATTGAATTGCATGAAAGTGGATTTGTTTTTGTCTTCTATTGTTTTAAACCACTCTATGACAGCTTTGGTGTTCTTCCACTGGTTGAGACCTAATTTTTCCCTTAGGCTGGTGTTGATATTTTCCGGTATGGTTTTACTGATTTTTCCTATCTCACACTTAATTAGTCTGAATGTGGGTTTTTCTACAAAGCTGGTTTTGTGGTCCTTTGCTGTCATGAAACTATGTTGTTCAGATAATTTGTTTATTCTTCCATCTATCTTCAATTTGGCGGCTATATTTTTGGCTTCTTGGTTTATAATGTTTATTGTGTTCTTGGTTGTCTTCTTGTATAGTTGTCTAATTTTGTTGGTTAAGAGTTTATGGTAGGCTGTGGGTTCCATACATACAAATGCATATGTATATAGACAACAGCATACATATACATACACATGTCAAATCCCATACTGTCCACATATATTTATGCCTGTATGAGCCCCGGCGGACAAGCACGTGTATATGTGTGTCTGCGTACCTCAACAGGTGTATAGACATCATCTATGTTTGTGTTAGCATGAGTGATATCACAACGATGATCCCCCCTCCCCACTTCCATAAAAACACCAATACACGCAATATACATAAACCAAAAATTTAAAAAAATTAATCAGTTTTTCTGACGATCACAATAGCGTGAAACCCAGGGTCACAAAATCACATCAATCCAACCAAATATGCTAGCTCTATCTTTGATATTGAGTGCTTTCTAATAAGTACTGTGCATATAATATATAATTAAATTTATATACACACTTTTCACACACACACACATACATTTTATATATATATATATATATATATATATATATTAGCAGTTGTGTTTTATATATGTGCATGCACACACAAAATCTTCTTCCCTACTAAATGACAACTTTTTACAAATCCAGAAACTAACTGACTCTTCTCTTATGTGACAAGTCTTATCAGATGTTGCCAATCATGGGTCTCCAGTGTTCTGATTGTTAAGGCTCTAAGTAATTTTGACCTTTTACCATACCTCTTTGCCCTCCATTCTGCCATCTACTCAGGCAAACTTGTTAAGTAGAGTACTTGTTGTTTACCCAACACCTCTTGTCTTCAGGATGTGCAGTGAGTGTTAACTTATCTAGGCTCTTTTATATATATTAGAATTTTGTTTTTGTCTCTCTCTCTGATTGTAAGTATAAGTTTACTTGGCTCATTTTTCCTTAAGACTCAGTAATCGCATGTTCTATCTATGGTTTTCTGAGAATTTGTTGGCAGAACAATATTTCTTTTGTATTCAAGTCTTCTTCATATGTAAGAAAATTGTTCAGCATTCATTGTCATATAGAAAATTAGATGTTGAATAACAATTTAAACACTCTTTTTTTTTGGCTGACAGGTCCTTTCAAGATGTAGACGATCAGGGCCAATCACAGCTGCCATATAGGAAATTAGATGCTGAATAACTATTAAGCACTCTCCTTTTTATGCACCAGATCCTTTCAGGATATAGATGATCATAGCCCTTCACAACTGCCATATAGAATATTAAATGCTGAATAACAGTTAATGCACTCTCATTTTTTATATACCAGAACCTTTCAGGATGTAGATGATCATGTCCCTTCACAACTTCCTGTCTTTTGTTGCTCCAAGTAATTTTTAATACTTCAGGATTCCTCTTTGTTCCTTTTCTGCAATCCATCTCCACAAACTCGTTAAGTAGGTTACTGATATAATGGAATATGCGTACACCAGTGTTCCCCCTCACTGGAATATGATTGGCTAGTGTCCGTCATAAATACCGATGGACGTGTAGGAGAGTCAGAGCCTTAGTCTGAGAGCTAAGTCTATAACGATGCCTATTGGACTACGCCATTGATCTACCTGTGACGACGACACGTACCAGCCGATTACTGCTACCATATTCTACATGGTTATAGTAGCCAAAACCACTTAGCTACTTCGTTCAAATATATCCCTTTCTGGGACATATCAGTTACTCACTGTTTACCCTACTTCTCTTGTCTCAAGCATGTCCTGTGAGTAGTTAGGCTGAGAACCTTTCAGCGCTCACACATAAGTGGATGCATAGAGATAAGAAACAATTTAAATCAATTAATTTTGCATGAGAATTTCTGGTAAGTACTTTAAAGGTTTTTCATTTAATAGGTTTCCTCTTTTGCTGGTTTGTTAAACCAAAGCTGAAAGTTAAAGAGTAAACAGCTCCAAAAAGGTGAGTCTAGTCAACAATTTGCAAGTGACATACTTTTTGGGAAAAATTACTTTGAAGTCTACACAGAGGCTGCTCAATTGAGTACTGTAATAAGAATAGGAGAGAATTATAATTTTAAATAAAAATAAATTTAATAAATGTCATGATGGTTAAGGTGGAAGGGTATTGTAATGAGTTTGCACATTGTTATTTTTTTTTTTTTGTTTGTTTTGTTTCACTCTCAAGCAAGGGGATAGAGCCATTAGAATGATGGAGATTACAGGGAGGGAAAGTGAAAGAGTGTGAGAGAGACTGAGAACACTGAGCAAAAGTGGAGGGGGGGAGGAGGAAAAAAGAACAGACTTCAAGAAGACAGAGGATTGTGATTTATGTTGCATTTAAATTTTCAAAGATTGTAGCTATCAGGGAAACAAGAGATCTGAAGGTTTAGGTTTGTTAAAACAGCATATCAACCTCAATGGCCGACAAAATTTTTATTATTGGTAAATTTTTTTTGTTTTTTTTTTTTTTCAAAAATGTGTTGCTAGTTCTTTCAAAAAAATCTATTTCTGGTAATATTTTTTCCTTCAAAAAAATCTATTTCTGGTAATATTTTTTTCAAAAATGTATTGCTGGTAATAATTTTTTTTTTACAAAATATTTCTAGTATTAAAACCTATTTTTACACTTTCATAGTGTTTCAACCCAAGTTTGGGGGTCAACTATTTGCCCATAGCTGAGACCCTAACAGGTGCTACCACCCTAGGTCATGATGGACCTGGGAACCCAAGCAATTAAGAGGTGATTCCATGCTCCTCAAAACCTCCTGATCAGAGGCTTTGCTGTTGGACATAGTTTATCGTCATACCCAGGACATGAAATCTGAAGGGAGTGTCACGTGTGGGAAGTGTGAGAAAAGAAACTCTTGGAATAGAAGTGGCTGTTGCATTTAGCTATTTCAACAGTAAAAGGGTAAGACTTGGTTGCCATACTAGTAGCATGCTTCAAATTCATGTAAACAGGACACTAGGGAAAAAAGCTGTGGAAATATTTGTATAGAACAGGGAGGAATGAGGAAAAGACAATGGATGAACGGGATTCAAGACAACAAAAGATGGCAATTGACATTGCATTTAAATTTTTGAAGATTTTACTTATCAGGGAAGCAAGAAATCAGAAGGGAGTTTCACAGGTGGCAAGTGCAAGTATGTAGCTAGTTTGACAGCAAACAGTGAGACCTACTTGATTTTTACTTCAACTGTATCATTATAGAAATTCGATTGAAGAGGAAGGATAAGTTTGAATGTTGGTTTTGTAGAGAAGATTTTTTTCCAGATAAGTTATTTTAGCCTTTTTCTAATCTTGAAGTGGAAGAAAAAAAAATTATTTTGATTTTTGCCTAACTTTTCAGTTCTTTTAGAACAACACTAACACAATTATTGCACAGCTTGGGAAGTGTCCTTTTTCTAAATGCTGTGTCCCTTAAGGATGCGAGACATCACTGCTCTCCATAACTTCCCATCCTTTGTAGCTCCTAACACTTACCTGGCACAGGAGAACATTTTTGGCCAGAAGAGGAGTAACCATTTCTCTTCATTTTAAATGGGAGAAGGCACATGGTCCTGGAGATCCCAACCTTGTGACATCACCTCCCTCATCACTGACTCTACCTCTCATAAGAGAGGTAGAGTCAGTGTAATATTTATGCCAGCATTACAGCAGTGGTGATGACTGGGCAAAAACATTTTGTCCTTGTCTCATATGTATACATATATGTATTGCACTCCCCAAGTAAAAATGACCTTGCGTCACATCCTGCTTTAGAGGGAAGGCTGGACAAATATACCGAGCAGTGATTGTCTTTTTACTCCCCCTCTCTCTAGTCTGTTATCCATTTAAAAAAGCTTGTAGGTAGGTTTCTCATATTCCCTCTGTCCTCTACAATATGTCCTATGAGTGTCAAATTTTCCAAGTCTTCTTTCCTTGTTCTGTGTTCCAGAAATTTCAACTGTCTCTTTATGATCCTTTTTATTTCCATTATCCTTAAAACTTCCTAGTTACTCATATGTTTGGTCCAAAGTATTCTTCTGTAGAACCACATTTCTGTTACCTAAAGTCTTCCCATCTCCGAGATGGTGAAGCATTTACCGTCATATATGACTGATATTACATTGCAGTTCAGCACTCTTTTCTTTGTTTCTAATGAAAATTTCCTGTTTCTTAATACTTTTAGTTTTTAGAAAGCATCTTTTGCTATTCCAATGCATCTTTGGATTTTGGGGTTTACATTTTCAGTCTTTCCCAGATATTTAAACTTCTTTACTTGCTCGATTAGAACATCCCTAATTCGTAGCTCACACCTGGGCCTTATACAACATTTAGCACAATTATTTCACAACTTGGAGCACACTCTTTAGGGCAATTATTTTAGAGTTTTGGAAGCACAAATCAATGCAATTATTTTTCCAGATTTGGATGTAGACATTAATGCAAATATAACTTTTTTTGTAAACCTACACATTAACCCAATTATTTCACTGTTTTAGATGTAAATTGTAATAATAAATAATTACCTCCCCTGTCTATTAATGTAATTATAATTACCTCCTCTGATCATTAATGCAATCGTAAATAATTACCTGCTCTGATCATTAATGCAATCATAAATAATTACCTCCTCTGATCATTAATGCAATCATAAATAATTACCTCCTCTGATCATTAATGTAATCATAATTACCTCCACTGACCATTAAAGCAATCATAAATAATTACCTCCACTGACTATTAATGCAATCATAAATAATTACCTCGACTGACCATTAATGGCAAAACTGGTTCCTTGATCTTTCTCTTCGAAAGTGACATAACTCTTATTTCCAATTATCTATTGAAATATTTCACATCAGAAGCAATGGTAAGAAGGCAATACTCACCCATCACTAATAATTAAAAAGGTTGACTTGGAACCTTACTGACCCCTTTCTTATAAGAAAGTTTTTAAAAAGCAAAAAAAAAAAACGTCTCATTGCCAATAACTGATTTGTTTTCTGATCTTAACAGGTTGTTCTGACAAAACTAGTTTCTTACCTTCCTTGATCCAGAAAAACCTTCTGATTCTGTGAAGAAATAGGAGAATGGCATCAGTATAAAAAGCGCCAAGTTTGAGAGAAAGAATATTTGATTCCATAATTCTGGAAAAGAAAAAAAAAAACCTTTAAGAATAAACATATATAAACATTCCAAAAACGAAATGAAGAAAAAAAATTTTTTTGTTGGTGGGAGGCAGCAATTTACCAAAGTAAATTAAAGTATTACTACATGAATTTGGTGGCAGTAAATCTGAGTTCAATCCCTTGGCCAGGGACTTGAACTCAGTGGAAATGGGGTGAGTAATATTTGATTAAATTTGTTTAACAGCATATCAACACTTTATGAGTCTTTTAATCCTGAAATTTAATTTTCTTGGGAGATTTGAAGTAATAAAAATATGATGTATGTTATTCTGCTTTCACAATTGAATACATGGTAAATGATACTCAGCTTTTGTGCATAATTACTGGAGCTGGTGATATGTATTTTTTTTATGCTGTAGTTTGGTCAAAGTTATATTTTGGAATACAATTTGATTTTGTTAAGAAAATGTAGCATATTATGTAGATTAATGTCATGAAAGGGTTCTTTAATGTCGGTTGGTTTTGTTTAGTGGTATATCAACCTTTATCTGTTATTTCTTCAAAAATCTATTGCAGGTAATATTTTTTCCAAAAATGTATTGCTGGTAATATTTTGTTTGTAATAATCTTCCTTTTAAAAAATTTATTGCTGGTAATAATTTTTCCTTCAAAACTATATTGCTAGTAATAACTTTTTCTTCAAAAATGTATTGCTGATAATAATTTTTCCTTCATAGAAGCATTGCTGGTAAAACATTTTTTCTTAAAAATCTATTTCTGGTAATAATTTTTATCTCAAAAATGTATTGCTCGTATTAATACCTATTTTTACACCTCCACAGCATTTTTTACCCTTGTTGGGGGTCAACTATTTGCCCATAGTTGGGACCCTAACAGGTGCTACCACCCCAGGTAAGGGTGGACCTGGGAACATCAGCAATTAAGAGGTGGTTCCACACTCCCCAAACCTCCAATCAGAGGCTTTGCTATTGAATTTAGTTTAATGTCTTACCCAGGAGATGAATTCAGGACAATATTTTATGGTTTCAACTAAATATATTTTGAATATAAATATATGCTTTCAACTACAGATAAAATGTATTGTTGGTCAGTTTATTAGAAAATGTATTGTTGGTAATTCTACTATAAAATTATATTGCTGATTATTTTGTTTTAAACTTGTATTGTTGGTAAATTTTTTTTATATAAAAATGCATTGATATACTTTCACAGTATTTTGTTTGGGGGTTCACTATTTGTCCATAGTTGAGACCCTAATATGTTCTATCAGCCCAGGTCAGGGTGGACCTGGGAACAACAGCAATTAAGAGGTGGTTCCACAACCCGCAAAACATCCAATCTCCAGGTCAGAGGCCTTGCTGCTGGATGTAGTTTATCGTCAAACCCAGGAGGGTGAATAATAACTGGACAGTACTAAATAAGAACTAGACAAGATATCCCTAGACATGGTCAGTGGAAATAGAACAATAAACACTGATAGATGAAATAAAAGATTCTGTTCAAAACTTCCTGAAGATTACCCAGATTAACAAGCACCTGATGATGATCAGAGAGCACAAAGGCCAAAATGTGATAAAAATGAGGACAATAGTCTGAGTGTAAATAAAAGGAAGTGGTCAGGACTCTACATAGGCACATAACTCATTTACATATACTTAAAAACAAAAAAAATAAAGAACCGTTCATGTGTACAGTGTGCCTCAAGTCATACACTGTATAGCATACCTTGATAAGATGTGATAACATCAGCTATAAAAAAAAGATCTCACTTGTTGGCTATTGTGGCATGTGGTGGCTTCCTTAATTTGCTTAATTCAGCAGTAGAAATAATCAGCAGGGTACAACCAGAAGTCCCTGGGGTTATAAAAGCCTTGACAGAGTCCTATTTGCCTTCTTTTTTTCATTCAATTTCAGCTGCTTCTACATTCAGCCAGCTGTCTATCTCTTTTCCTACAGGAGGGCTATACACAACCCTCCCTGCAGAAGAGGAGGTTGGTCTTAGCAGCTTGACATTAGATTTCTTGTTCCTCCCACAGGAACTGGCAGAGAAATCTCCCTTCAAAGGACACCAAGAGAAACTACACTCAACCCTTGCTGCAAAAGTCGAGGCCTGTCCTAGCAGTTTCACACTTGGATTCCTTGTCCCTCCTGCAGGAACTGGTGGAGAAATCTCCCTCAACAAAAACAATTACTACATTCAAGAACATTGTTAACTGGGAAAAATTCTCTCTTCTTCTGCCCCCTACAAATAACTCCTATTTTGCACTACGTTTTTAAACCCAATAAAAGCTGTTCTGAACACTTATTCAAGCTAGTGGTATTTTTTAGTTCATTCAGCTAACATTGCCTAACACGCACAACAGGGGAAAATCCTAACACAGCCCTGATCAAATTCAGATATAAAGTAAATAATTAAAAGGAATTATTCAACAAAAATTCAAGCAAACAATATTTGAATTCTTACAAAAAGATGTTAGCAACTTCAGATTATTATTTTTCAGTTTCCTTCTAAAAAGGTAAGCAACATCACCATTTTCACTAACAGGAATCATCTAAAAGCTTCTGTTCTTGACACATCTAAAAATTGCCATCTGTACATTTTGTGCATTAGGATCAATGTTAAGTAAAACTTATGAATTCTTTTTGAGATCGATGAAAAGTAAACAAAATCTTGGTAAAAGATGACAGTGTAAAAAAAAAATAGAGGGGGGGGGCAATATGTTTTAAAAAACGAAACATCCTAAATGTCTACTAGCTTATCACACTGACCCCCAGTATTGCATGCCATCTTAACCTTGCCTTGATCTTAATCTCAGTTCATTCAAAGAATGTCATGTCAAACTGACATTTCAAGATATTAACAATTTTGCTGCAAACCTTCTAATGTTTCCTTCTTATTTACATGCAGGCAATATTAAAAAGGTCAGTCACACATTTTCTCAGCACTAAAAAGAAGGAAATTGTAAACAAGTAATATATGGATTACAAACATTCATGATTTTGTATTAAGTGCTTGTTTGTATGTACAGTTGGCATTTACGTAATTTTTTTATTTTTTTTTTTAATCCTTTCGTTCCAAGCAAAACAATAATGCCACTAGGACACAGCGAACAAAGAGAATTTCTTCAGAGAGGAAAGGTCAATAAAGGAACTGGGTTCAACAATACAGAAGATGGTGATTGGCACTGCATTTAAATTTTTGAAGATTGTATTGGAAGAGAGTTCACAGGTCAGAGGTGAGAGAGAAAAAAAATATTAGAATAGAAGTGGCAGTTGACAACAGTAAAAAAGTGAAACCTAGTTACCAATCTAGTAGCATGCTTAAATTCATACAGTCAAGGAATGAAGGAAAGTGAGTGACTGAAGTTAAGATGCTAAGTCAGAATCGATTATATTACAGACCAGAATCTATTATAATTGATAATTTGAAAGGCCAGAGCATTAGCAGGGTTCTTAAAATTGGGAACTACAGAAGAGGATTTCCAAGAAGCTGGAAAGCAAGCAGCAGCGAAGTATTTGTTGCAAAGTTTGGAGAGAATAGGAGCCAATTCAGAAGCTCATTTCTCTAGGATGACTGCAGGATACCATTAAATCCGCATGCCTTCTGAGGATCTAATTTAGAATGGATAGCAAAAACCAAGGACAGAGTTATGCACATATCACTCAGTAGAGTCTCCATTCTAGTGGGAAAATTGGGCTGAGATACTCCTGATGAGTTAAGGGTACAGTTGGAAGAGAATTTCTAAGCAAAGCACTCTGCTTTATCTGCAGTAGATGTCAACACTTGTAACATGTAAAACAAAAAAAAAAATTGCCTGATGATCCAATTCTATTTAAGAATGGACATGCCAGCATATGCATTAATCAGCAGTATCACAGATTGCTGACAAAGCATTTAATTCCATAAACTGTATCCTGTGAATATGAAGATGCATTAGGCCCCAAATAGACCAAATCTGCTTAATAAAGATGTCAAAAGTTACTATGATTCTCCACAGTTTCTTGTCTTGTTGCTCTCATTAATATTTTCTTTGACTCCTTTTTGGCCTACTTGTTTCTCCATTTGCTCAAAGTTTTAGATTATTCACTGCTTTCCTCTGCTTACCTTGCTTTTTTAATGTCTCCTGTGAGGGTTAAATTCTCCATACCATCTTTTTTCATTGTGTGTCCCAAGAATTTCAACAACCGGATTTTTATCAAAAGTTTCAACAATTCTATTTTTAACAGAAGTTCTTCTATAATGTTTCACAGGGCTTGTGCTCAAAAATCTTACTGCTGAGAAACAACTAATACGTCATTGCCTCATTGACTTTTTCAAATTTGAAAATTAGATCACTTCTATCCTCTTCTCTTGCCCTCAGTGTGTCCTGTGAGCGTTAATTTATCAAAGCCTTCTTTCCTCATTCCTTTCTGCTGTTTCTTTCTTATTGTTAGAACAGTTTCTTCGTAATACATACTCACTTTAAAATTTCTTCATATGTCACATGTTCCATCCATAGTATTCTCAACATTTTCCAGTAAAAACCTTAAAAGAAGGTGGGATGCTAAACATGGAATTGGTCAACTTATCAAAATCATTAGAACTTTGTATTTCATGCCAACAAAGCGAGAGAAAAAAAAAAAAAAAATATCAAAACAGCTGAGGTTTCCCTTTCAGAAGTGCCTCCCTCGCAGCTCAAAAGAGGATTGAGGCAGGCAAGATCTGGCAAACGTGGTTGCATCAAAGTGTCAGATGCTTGCTCCGTCAAGTTCTGACTTGGTTATGCCAGCACAACTGCCGCTGTCATCTTCTGCTGGTTTGGTCATTGAGATCATGTAGATCTTTGATTATTCCACTGTGGGGGTCTGTGGGGGTTGGTTACATTCAGTCTGGTCCCTTCACCTCAGCCTTACTGCTATGGGTGAAACACAATTATATACTAGTGTACACTATCACAATTGCTGCAGAGTGCATAAACCTTTTCCCATGTGCACCCAGTCAAACATAGGCGCTATCAAGAAATAGCAGAGAGAAACTAATCCATTTCTGCAAAGACTTGCAGGAATTGGAGAAAGAGAAAAACAATTTTTGCCACATCATTTCTTCTCATTTTTTAGAATAATTTTGCTATGGGCTGTTCATTAGTCTATGCAGAGCAGTCAAGTAATGGGTGTTGTGACATTCCTTAGCAGATGTTAAACGTTAACATTCTAGGAAGGAATGAAGAAAAGAACTTGTCTGGAATACAGAGGAAGATTGCACATTATTTAGAAAGAATGGTTCACTTGGTATAGCCTTCATTTATACAATGAAACTTACCTTTTCTTCATAAAAAGGAGAAAAAAAAATCCCTTCAAGGACAACCAAGAAAAGCTTATAAACTACCAGAGTTTTTTTTGTTTTTTTTTTAATCTTTTTTTTTTAAATAAAAAGGCTTGGAAAGTCAAAGAAGCAGAAAATTCTCACCATGAATCAAGGAACTGTTTAGCCATTTCACGTAATAACTGTTCGGGTAGAGGTGAAGAACTTCATTGCTTATGATAGAGATGGGCAGAAGAAGTACAGCACCGAAAGATATGGCAAGGGTCAATGTGCATAGAAAGAGGCTGTAAGATAACAAGAAAACATACAATCAAACAAGAGTTTCAGGATAACATTTAAGATTCAACTACAATCACTGTACAGTGCAACCCGGATATAAGAGAAACCCGGATATAAGAGAGATGTTATCTGGTCCCAAATTAGAGCCTGTGTTAATATATATAAAATAGACCAAACCCGGATATAAGAGAAACCCGAATATAAGAGACTTCTCCGGACAACTCTCTTATATCCGGGTTACACTGTATATGCTCTTACTCTTTATTTGTAATTATCTGCTTAGAAGGAAAATCCTCAGTTTGTAATAGCCAAATTTTTTTATTGATTTATTTATTTTTTGTGGTTTATATACAGTTTGCCAGTTAACTAAAAGACAGAAAATAGTTTTAAATTGTAAGAATTTGGTTGGTTGGGGATGGATAATAATGGTTTTTGTGATAAAAATCTTTACTTAACCCATAGTTGGGAGATGATGTTAATCCATACCTTTCACAAAGGTATTTGTGTGTAAGTGAATATAACAAACCCAACAAGAATTGGAACTCAGCCCTCCAATTAACAATGCTGAGCCATTATTCATTACACCACCCACACATCAAAGCATACAACACCTTGTATTTGTAAACGGACATCCATAGAAGTACTGACCAGGCTCGATCTTGCTTAATTTAACTAGAATTGGTGTTTCAAAATAATGTGGCTGTAAGTCTAAATTTCTTTAGCAACTGCAAAATCTTTCCTTCCAATCATATTGTTCATTTACAAATGATATGATTAATACTATGAACCAAAAAGAAAAAAAAAAAAAAAATAAAGCAGACAGCTGTATTTAATTAATTTTCCAATTATACTGATTATATTTTCTGCGTGTGGAATCTAGAAATTTTTTTTATTTATACAATTAACAAAAAAAAAAAAAAAAAAAATCTTTTAAATTTAAAATAATTTTTAATATTTTTTGAATATTTAAGTAAGGAGGCATGGTGGAGTAATGGATAGCTGCTCGAACTGAGGAATTGGAGAGCCAAGTTCAAATTCCAGTTGGATCCATTACATTCACTTACGTGCTAAGGAAAAGGGTATGAATCCTCTTCTCTCTACCCCCAACTATGGGTACATAGCAGGACAGACTGGGTTCTATATCCTTAGGTGGTAACCAGTCTAGGAGAAGGAAAAACTCAATTAAAACCAGCCAGAATAGGGTTGGGCTCAGTCAGACCATCTTGCCCAACAAATACCATTTCTACTGCGGCTACAGTACACATGGTGCCCCTACAACCTTACAGGTTATGGGATAAAAAAAAAAAAAATTATTTAAAAAAATCTAACTCAACCTGTACTGAAAAAACAATGGCTATATTTAAGTAATTTGAAGTTGGATTGGTTATTATTTACAGGCTGGAGATACCAAATTATATTTCTGGAGGTTTAAAGAAAAAACAGCAAAGCTAATGTTATATTATTTAAATGAGGATCTTTATTTTACTGCTGGATTAAAAGGATAACAACTAACACAATAAACACAAAATGCAAATTCCCTACTACAAACGAAATACAGGTAAAAATGACGAATTATTTAATGAAACTCTTGTTTCCGTTTATTGTTTCATAACTTCTCCACATCAGGTGAAATATTTGTCGATGACAGGAGCAAATCATCTAGGTCAGTGTTTCATGTTCCAGGTGGACCACCAATTATTCACATCATATTTCTAATGGTCCACAGAGAATTTGTAACCATAAAAAATTGTAGCCATTTCACAAAAATGTATGTAAATTATTCATACTTTGAAGAATTAAAAAATATATTTTTTTTTAATTACACAAATGTCCATTATATTTGAAAATTTTGAAATTATATAGGTATTATGCAGTGCTATATTTATTTTATTTTTTATCATATATATATATATATATATATATATATATATATATATATATTATATATAATATAATTTTTTTATTCAACAGCCGAAGAACTATCGGAATAAAACTGAATGACACCATCAAAATTGATTATAATATCTTGTGTCAGAAACACCAAGATCAAAGCAGTCACTAGCTGAATAGACTAAGACTGCATCATCAAAATTGATTTTGATATTCTCTGTTTACTAAAATAAATTTTAAAGTGTAAATAGACTACTTTGTCTTTTGAGTATTTTAGTGTGAAAATTGAACAGCGTAGGAGTGGTCCATTTGAATTTTTTTGAAGAAAAAATGGTCCATGTGTTGAAAAAGATTGAGAAGCATTCATCTAGGTAGTCATTGCCCGACCTTGTTCTTAAACAACTTTTAGTATATTTCATTTTCAAAAAACATTGTTCAAAGCATATGTAATTCCAAATACCGATACCATCATTTTTGCATTATTCAATAGGTCTTTATATCTTCTGTTTGGAAAAACTTATTTCTTGTAGAAGTCCACAGTGGATTCAGATTTAAATTTTGATTTTAAAATTAATTTTGTCACATTGTAAGTTGATTAATTCCAATTGATATTTTTCTGGCACTTGCTCCACATCTGTTTCGTAAGGAGTACGAAACAATTTAAATTGATTTTCAGAAATCAGCGAAATGAGAGGAAAATAGAACTCACAAAGATGTTCAGTATTATATTATTCTTGTGGTTTTGGACATTTGAGAAATGAGAGTAGTTAATACTTAACACTATCATAAAAATTTAAATAAACAGTAATTATTATGAAATACAGACACCACCAGAGAAACTCAAACGAAAAACTCCAAGGAAAATACAAAGTAACTTTTATTTATTAAAGACATTTTTATGTTTAATGTTCTTTTTATAGATACAAGTATTTAAGTAAATGCTCTGTTTATAATAAACAGTATTAAATAACATTTACCGGCCTGAATGTCCGAGAAATTTTCATAGAAAATATTCGTTCTTTGACAGGAATCGAACCTGCATCCTATACGGAACCGTCATTTACGCTGTAAATTTGTAGCCTAACGGTAAGGCACGTCAGCGTAAATGACGGGTCCGTATAGGATGTAGGTTCGAATCCTGTCAAAGAATGAATATTTTCTATGAAAATTTCTCGGACATTCAGGCCGGTAAATGTTATTTAATACTGTTTATTATAAACAGAGCATTTACTTAAATACTTGTATCTATAAAAAGAACGTTAAACATAAAAATGTCTTTAATAAATAAATTGTCGGACTTTGTCCATTTCGTAATATATAAAGTAACTTTTCCTGCGACACTATGTGACACTGGTAAAAGGAAAAATTTGATTTAGAATACCAATGGGAACAGACAAAAAGGGTTAAAGGTACAGAATAACATATAAACTGAAAGAAGGAAGAAAAGACATATCTGAAAAGAATGATTTTATTGGTTTGGGAAAAAGATATTATCAAAGAGTCATGTGTAAGATTCCAGATCACGAGGGCTGAGAAGGGATAGTGAATTATATTCAAAGTCAGTAGAGAATTTTGGAAATGAAATAGAAATGAACAAATTGATTTATGTCTGCTTGCTTAAAGTGAAAGTTATGAAAACATGTCTCATGATGGCCAAGTGGAAGAAGGGGTCAACTGAATTATAATATTTGGTAATTTTGAAGATGAAAGCAGCATCAAGAAACTGATTTATGCCTGTCTGTCAAAGAGTGGAAATGTAAACAAATTGAGAAATAGGATTTTTTGAGATAAGGTTCATAAGTACGATTAAACGAACAAGATATGAAGACAAGTATTTACTATTAAAGGGTCAAAGGAAGCAGCTGGTAAATCTCTGCATAAACAAGACCAGAGGCTAAAATTTGTTGTTGAAAATTAAGATAATTACAATTAATGACTAAAAGTTAAGACTGCCTTTTTGCAAACACAGTTTAAAAATCAGACTTGTCAAAGAGACAGCCAAAATGGCAAGCTTAGTTGAGATACTAAGGGAGATGGAGAAATTACCTCTGCCCATTTGGAAGTAATGGTGTGAGGCATAAATAAGAGAAAGAAGGAGTTATATGGGTAGGCCAATACCTGCAACCACTACTCGTACTTTGATGTGGTTTAATGTTGAGCAAGTTTGTCTTGTTAGATTACTTACAACTAAACAGTGAGTTCTTTTCTCACTGATGTCCCATATTTTCCCCTTGTGTCACATCTAAGTTACGCTTAGAAAATCACCATAAATTGACTTCATGAAAATGCATGAGTTATAATCTTTTGAAAAAAATGATTATTTGTGTATAGTGCACTCCCTTATTTTGTTTTTTTTGTGTAAAAAAACTGATTATAAAAACTAACACTATATACTAAAAAATCATTAGCATATTCAACAATTTTGTTTTGCTTTTTCCTTTTCAGACATATGAATCTCTTAGTTGTACAGTTATCATTAAACACATTTCAGCCAATTAATAAAAATGGAAACCTTTTTTACAAAAAACAAAGAAAAAGAAAACAAACATACATTATATATATATATATATATATATATATATATATATAGAGAGAGAGAGAGAGAGAGACACACACACACACACAGGTAATGGAAATTGTTGACTAATGTAACCATTGATTTGGGCTGAAATTCCAATTCAGGCCGAAAATTGAGTTCTTCAAATCATAAACTCCGTGGAACTTCAAAAACCTCATGTCACAAAACCTGATTCTTTCTCATTTAAAACATTTTTTTTTTAAAATTCAACAAGTTTTTGTGCTACTTTAAACTCAATATAAATTAAAAACTTTTAAAATCATTAAATTTATTAGAGCAAGTGTGGCTTGATTTACAGGGGTTTCAGACACAGACATGGACAGACAGAATTTTCCATTTATTTAAATTTTATTAAAATATCTTTTAAAAATGAGGGACATAACTACAGGAAGTTTGAAAATATCTTTTGATCTACAAAAGTGGATCAATAAGTCTGTAACCTGATTGATTTGTTTTTTGAAGGTTATTTAAAGGAAGAAAATGATTTAGATTATAAGAATTTTGGGAGTTAATATTGATTTACTGATACAATTCCTAATAACCCATAGCTGGTGGGGGGTAGAAGAGGTAGATTCGTACCTTTCCCAAGGTTATTTGTGCATAAGTGAATATAATGAACCCAGTCAGCTTCCAATCCAAGTTTACAGTACTTGGTATTCCAAAGTCAGTACCTAGGTACTGACCATGCTTGATGATGCTTAACTTAGGTGATCATATGGAAACCAGTGTTTCAACATGATATATATGCAAGCCTTCTGTAGCCTGAATCTGAAATTTTCATAATGTTTTGATCTATATGATTAATATTCACCACTGAGTTAGATACATTGAGAAGGAAAGTGTGGAGGCACAGCATGTATAGCAGCCCAGATTGAGTAATCGGAGAGCAGAGTTTGAATTCCAGTTGAGTTCATTACGTTCTCTTAGGCGTAAATACCTTGGGGAAAAGTATGAATCCAACTTTTCTCTTCCATCCCAGCTATGGGTAAATACCAGAACAGACTGGGTCCTATAGCTTTGGCTGGTAACTGGTCTAGAAGGACAACTTTGAATTAAGTGGTTGGTGACTAAAACAGCTCCCACTCTGGTGAGGAGGGTGAGTGGAACCCCGCAGTACACACACACAAAAAAAAGAAAGAAAGGAAAAAAAAGAAAGAAAGGAAAAAAAAGAAAGAAAGGAAAAAAAAGAAAGAAAGGAAAAAAAAGAAAGAAAGGAAAAAAAGAAAGGAAGGAAAAAAAGAAAGGAAAAAAAGAAAGGAAAAAAAGAAAGGAAAAAAAGAAAGGAAAAAAAGAAAGGAAAAAAAGAAAGGAAAAAAAGAAAGGAAAAAAAGAAAGGAAAAAAAGAAAGGAAAAAAAGAAAGGAAAAAAAGAAAGGAAAAAAAGAAAGGAAAAAAAGAAAGGAAAAAAAGAAAGGAAAAAAAGAAAGGAAAAAAAGAAAGGAAAAAAAGAAAGGAAAAAAGAAAGGAAAAAAGAAAGGAAAAAAGAAAGGAAAAAAGAAAGGAAAAAAGAAAGGAAAAAAGAAAGAAAAAAAGAAAGAAAAAAAGAAAGAAAAAAAGAAAGAAAAAAAGAAAGAAAAAAAGAAAGAAAAAAGAAAAAAAAAGAAAGAAAAAAAAAGAAAGAAAAAAAAGAAAGAAAAAAAAAGAAAGAAAAAAAAAGAAAGAAAAAAAAAGAAAGAAAAAAAAAGAAAGAAAAAAAAAGAAAGAAAAAAAAGAAAGAAAAAAAAGAAAGAAAAAAAAGAAAGAAAAAAAAGAAAGAAAAAAAGAATATCAAGAGATGTTAAAGAAAAAAAAGAAAGAAAAATAATGCTATATACGAAGAAAAGAAAGGAAAAAAAAGAATATCAAGAGCTGTTAAAGAATGGGGTAATTCCTTTGTGTTAATGGGCATTCACCCCAACTATGGGTTAAATAGCCTCACAAACCAGCAACTGCATCAAGTGTAATGAGTATGGCTACACTCCAGATGACATGGTCGATTAGGGTGAAAAGGCTCTGGATTTGGAGAAGGCAGACATCTTGAACCAATATTATTGATATCCTTACATATTTACAAGCCACTAAAGGGAGTGGGGGGTGATCAAAGTTTTTTTGTTTGTTTTTTTCCTTTCTTAAATAAAATATTCGCAACCACAATTAATTTTGACCAGTAGTTACTTCCATATAAGTGTTGTTTTTTAGTTGCTTTTTATCATAACTTTACTTAGGTTGTCAATTTAAAGCAGCAAGTAGGTAAGCAAGATCAAAAATAACTTTTGTACTGTCCCCTCTTTGTTGTTATCTGGCACTTTGAGTGAAGTTGTATTAATAAAGCAACTAAAAATATAAAGATGTAAATAGTCATAAATTATTTTTAATAATAATAGCAACTACATCATGCCTTTCATTGCAATTAAATAAAATTAAGTAAAACTTGTTGATTTTTTTTTTTTTAAATGATCTATTTAAACACATCCAATACTAAGAAATATTAATTATATATATTTTCTATACAGGTTAAATATTAACTGGCAGCTTAAGATAAAAACCCTTCTTTATATCAGCAAGATTTGCTTGGTGGCTGAAACAATGAGCCAGATTTCAGCTCAAAGGTAAATGATAGTGATTTTGAATGGCCATGTAATAGATTATTGTTACACAAACTTCTAACAGTAATACTCTAAATCTTAGCTATAGATGTACCAAATACATACAAATCATAAAAAAAACAAAAAACATACACATGAAAATCACCAGTAACCACAAAGATCCATGACATCAACTTCTAACTGGAGATTAAAGTAGAAATGACCACAAAATGGTAACTGCTAACCAAATAATGTTATATACGAAGCTATAGTAAGATCTAAAGTAAACTTAGAAAAATATATAGGAATAACAAAAGGTCCGTTAAATTAAATATACATATAACTACATTTGCACTATGAATGTAGGTATATGCATATTTATTAATATATACTTCTTAGCACTGTCTAACCATATTGAACACTGTTTTGTTTACAACTTATATTAAGTAAATATTTATTTACTTATGTGTATACACGTTACTGCATGTATATATAGTTGCTAATATCTATTTGGTTTTTATATATATATATATATATATATATATATATATATATATATATATATATATATATATATACACACACACAATAAAATCCCAAATCACCTCATATGGGGAATCCAAAATAATTCTCCATATGAGGTGATTTTGAATTTTATTGTGTATTAATTATTTGCTCTGTAATAATAAATACAGTGATCTCTTTTTGTGGATCAGTTTTAGTATTTTATATTACTAGGATCTACTTAGATTATATTCCAATGAATTTATTACTTTTACTATATATATATATATATATATATATATATATATATATATATATATACATACATACACGTGAATGTCAGTGTGTCACACATTTGCAAATATACTCCTAGAGGTAGTAGCCCAACATATCCTACCATTTTGGAATCAGGCCAATGCTGTAAGCAAAATAAAAACATTCAGGGCCAGATCTGGAACCACAATCCTGAAATCTTGGATTCCCAAGTTTTGATACCTGTAATTGTTTTTGGATTCCGCCATCTTGGGATTCTTGGTTTCTCTTGATAAAAACAATTACAGAGACACAACTCTCAATAGAGTTTGTCACTTGGAATTTGGGGTTCCTAAGTTTTCATTACTGCAATTGTTTTTGGTGATTTTTTTTTTTTTTTTTTTTTTTTTAACCCAAGTTTTTGCAAAAATTTCATTTTTTACGATAATTTTTATAACTTGGAAATATATTTAGGAATAATCGGAATTAATTGCAAAATCCAGCAAAAGTCACCCATGAAATAAAAATAATTGTTTGTACAGAAAGTAAGGAAATATGTACATAATGCAATAAACACGGTGATCAATTTTGAGTTCTTCCGTAGTTTATTGTTGCCTATTGCATATGGCAGCAGTATACCTCACAAAAAGAAATCTCTGCTAACAGAAGACCAGATTGAAATCAAAAGAGCCAAGGCTGCAGCAAGGAAAAGAAATGGCAGCCAGGAGAGCTTCCAATGCTGAGAAGGCATGATCAAGAGCCCTCTACAGGAGCTAGCTTGAATGTCACCTGATAGGGTGGCTATAAGCTAGCATTCAGATATAACTAAAATATATATCCATGTAAAGGCAATATAAATAAAATCAAAAGGAAAACTTTTCTTTACTGATGTGTTTTGTCCTCGAATGGTACTAACTTTTGTTTATTAGGCTTTAAATTAGACTACAATTTTCAGATAACTTTGACTTATATAGTTAGCCTGAAGAATATTCATTTTCTTAAACTGAAACAATTCTGAGAAACTAATGACATTTTTACTTGTTTATAAATACTTGCTGCAAAATAAATTCTTTAAAGTCCATCAGGGAACAAATTGCATTGGGTAAAGAAAAGTTTTCTTTGTTTTTATATTTATTAAAATATGGACAAAGACTACTCAATATCAAGTTAGAACATATGAAAGAACAAACAGTGCAGTCACAGGTATCAACATTAAATGGTAACATGCTTAAACACAGTAGTCAGGTAATGAATGTCACCATTTGTTGTTGATACCTATGTCCACAGTGTGTGTATGTGTGTGGGTGCAAGCTTGATTGAAGACCAATGAAAGTTCAAGATATTCTTAAACTTTCAAAAGTAAAAATTTCTTAAGCAAAAAAACAAAAACAAAAAAAATCTTTGGTTTGTCTTCAACCTACAGTATAAACGAAGAATTGCTGTCAAAATATATTCTGTGTGGATGTATTCGTGATTTATTGTCAAGTCTTTGTAACTGAAATGAAAGAATCTTAGATTGGAAGCCAAAGTGTTCACACTGTCTGCAAGGTGGGGAGGGTGTTGATGATGGTTGCAATCATTTACCTAGATACTCACTCTTAATTCCTTGGCAAAATCAACATTTTTACCAAATGAACTACATACCCAGTTTTGCTTGTGCTATAATTATTTCATTAGAATAATATTTTTTTTTTATATCAGAACAGTGTTGGGTAATTGAATGACAAAGTATCATAATAGAATTTTTTTTCCCCACTTAGTATTCTTAGTATTATTCTTAGTCTTAGTATTCTTCATAGTATTATTCTTAGTATTCTTCATATTAGTATTCTTAGTATTATTCTTAGTATTCTTCATATTAGTATTCTGAGTATTATTCTTAGTATTCTGAGTATTATTCTTAGAATTAGTATTCTTAGTATTATTCTTAAAACAGAAGAAAAAAAAAAGCTTGTATTGGGACAGCTTTCCAAAACTCATATGAAAAATCTAGCAGTCTTTGACTGTATCACCTTAAGATGCATTCTTCTCTGGGTAAATCAAGAACCACTTGGTATATAAAAGAAAATAGTAAAAGTGCAAGAAAAAGTGTGCTTTAGAGAAGAAAGCAATCAAAGATGTCATTTAATCAAGTATCCCTGACATAGCCTATTCACTTACTATCTCTATTGGATAACTTTTGGGCCAGCTTGGTACAGGTAGACAACTGAGCTGTTTAAAAACAGACAACAGGTAGTAGAAAAAAGAAAAAAGAAAAAAAAAAAGAAAGAAACTACTTGACATAAAGACATACACACAGAAATCTACTTTTTGTCAATATTTCTAGCAAAAGACATTCACAAGAGTTATGACTATAATACTACAAAACAAGAACTCAAGAATTGTCTTACACCTGTCCATAAAAAAAATTGATTTTCAAGAAGAACTAATGCCAAACACTACTATGAATGATTTTAATTTTTTTCAATTTTTGGTGGTTAATTGAGTTCCATCCTTGCTAACAAATGATTTGAACAGCATCTCTCTCACAAACAATTTAACCCTGTAGATCCAAATTTTGAAGAAACAATATTTATGAAGAGGTCAATGAAAATTACTTGAGATCTAATGTGTTTTAAAGTTGCTTTTATTTTATAGGAGGTGGGACACAAATGTCACAACAGTATTATGTAAAAAAAACAAGAACTACCTACAAGAGCATGTAGGGTGGGATGGCAAGCTAACCAGACAAACTAATGGGAGGTGACTACTGACAGAAACTATGAACAGTGAAGGAAGGGAAACTACCAACAGAAATTAACAATGATGAATGGGGGGGGGGTCAAATAAAAACAGAAACTAACAATGGAGGAGGGAAGGGAAGCTACAAAAAAAAAAAAAAAAAAAAAAAAAAGAACTAACAATGGTGGGAGGTGGGAACTACCAAAAGGCTAAATATCATGGAAGGGTTTGGTTTGTTTTACGGCATATCAACCTCAATGGATTATTTATTGCCAACAAAATTTTTATTTCTGGGAATATCTTTCTTTGTTTTTTTTTTTTTTTCCTAAAAATGTATTGTTGGTAATAAATTTTTTTACAAAGTATTTCTGGTATTAAAACGTATTTTTACACTTACATAGTATTTTCACCCCAGTTTGGGGGCTAACTATCTGCCTATAGTTGGGACCCTAACAGGTGCTACCACTCCAGGTTAGGCTGGATCTAGGAACACCAGCAATTAAGAGGTGGTTCCATGTTCCCCAAAACCTCCTGATCAGAGGCCTTGCTGTTGGACGTAGTTTATAGTCTTACCCAGGACGCGGATGTATATGTTGGAGGGAAACTAACAACAGAAACAACACCGAAGGAGACTACTGGCTGCAAATAATGATGGAAAGAAGCTACCAACTGAAATTAGGCATTCATAATTGAAAATTTGTTTTACCGTATTCAATTAGACATTGCAGTTCCATGACATCTATTTAAAGTTACAATTATTGTTATAAATTCCTTAAAAAACAATTGCAACTAAATATCTTTAAAAAAAAAAAAAAATCATGCCCTAACCAACATATATAGAATTGTGAGCTGAAATAAGAGAGAATTTTACTCTTACTCTGAAGATTTAAAATGTAGTCACCGTCACTCCCAACAGCCCCACAAGATCATGTATCATCAGGTATCAACCTGTCAATTCTCCGATCATTATTAGATTTCTAGTCTTGTATCAGGTCACTTTGTAGAAACTGCAAATTGTCAGTTTACCTCAGGATAGCTGAAGTGGCTATCAAATACATTCCTCTAAAAAAAAAATAATGAGGTTTTGAATTGGTGGTAGTGAGTAAGACTTAGAGAAATATCAATATTTCCTTTCAGTGTTAACAAAAAGGTCAACATTGTTTAAATGTAATTCTATAGCAATCTAAAAGTGTCTAAACTTTCATGAATATGTTTATATGTACACTATTTTTTTATTCCATGAACAACAAATTCATTTTGCTCACTCTAGACACCAAGTCATAGAATATACAAAGAGAATTTGGGCAACTTCTTAAAAAATTAAGCAATTTTCTTTTAGTCTACTTAACAGAGACATATTTTGAATGATTTATGGTTTGTTTTGTTTTACAGCATATCAAACTGAATGCTCTCAACTTTTTTTCCTGGTAATATTTTGTCAAAAAGGTATTTGATGGTAATATTTTTTTTCTTCTTTTTTCAAAAGTATATTGCAGGTAATAGTTTTTTTTTTTCTTCAAAAATTTATTTCTGATAATTTTTTTTTACAAAGTATTTCTGGTATTAAAACCTATTTTTACACTTTCATAATGCTTTTTACTTCAGTTTTGGGGTTAACTATTTGCCCATAGCTGGGACCCTAACAGGTGCTACCACCCCGGGGTCAGGGTGGATCTGGGAACACCAGCAATTAAGAGGTGATTCCACGCTCCTCAAAGCCTCCTGATCAGAGGCCTTGCTGCTGGATGCGGATGTAGTTTATCATCATACCCAGGATGGTTGAATGATTTTTAAAATTTTTAATCTAACATTATTTCTTTGAAATACGGACATTATTTTAGTAAGTATGCATATTTCAGTTGCAACCCCAATTTGTTTTTATTTTTTTTTAAACACTGAAATTAATAACACCCAACCTAGATTAAGTTAAGGAGGGAGGTATCACTGTTTTAGTAGAACTTCTTGATCTAGATTGGTTATTAATTAATAAATTCACTAGTGTCACATGATCAGTGGTAAATGATGTCAGATTGGTAGGTATCTATAATAATGTATTATTAATAATAATAGTAATGAACACAAAATAGTAATTTTTGAATAGATATTTCAATCTGGCATTATTCTATCAGGACGTCAGGGATCATAACCCTCGACAACTTCCTGTCCTTTGTCACTCTTAATAAATTTTGTCTTTTTGTTATCTCCCCTAAACCCTGCAAATGTGGGTACACATCACTGTTTTTTTTTTTTTTTTCTTAAACAATGAAGTTAATAACAACTGGCCTAGATCGAGAGAGTCTTATTAAAGAAAAGTGTTGTAACTGAGTTATCAAAAACAACAGTAGAACACTGGACTTACACTGCGTGGCAAATTATTATCGAGATAACTTTTTTCTAATATTTCAAAAACCGTCCAATCAATTCACACAAAACTTTCACACAACTAATAGCCTTTCTGAAGGTGAACTATTTTATCTATTTATAAATGACAAAATAACTTTATTCATCGAGACAAATACGACTTGAAAGTGAAAGAAAGAGCAAATAAATGCTAATGTCTTCTTGTATGTAAACACAAGGAAACAAGTCACTTTTTTTGACAAAATGAAAGCCTTTTTAGTGATTTTGCTTCTTATTGAAACCCCAGAACTCAACAAGGGGTAAGAAAAGTTAAAGTATGTTGAATTATTTGTTTTTTATTTCACATTTCAGTTTTGGTTTTCAATGTCAAAACCTGCATGCAAAACATAATGCATTACATCAAAATATTACTCATTCTTTTATTAGTGTACAAAAATTAAAACCTATATGCACAATACAAAGAGAGTCATAACAATTTTAAAACAGTAGGTGTTCATGTTTTTACATCCTCAAAAGATGCAGTAGCAGGGGGGAACAATTCTAGAAAGAAATTAGTGCGGTAAGGGTTAATAGGACTTTTCAATCTAGGCTTGTTATTAATTTCACTGTTTAAGAAAATTAAAAAAAAAAAAATAGGGATAACAACTGAAACACATGTTGCTGCTAAAAATAATGTTTATAGTGTAAGGATACAAAGTGAGATTATCTCCCTTTGGGGAAAAATGAGTTCCAGAGGGTTACGTGAATCCTGGTGAGTGGTGTTGTTAGTTATTAGTGTGAAAATGAGCACAACAAATATGAGAATTTGGTTTGCTAATTTCACTTTCCCCACCAATCATTGTTAAGTCTTTCTCTCTCTCTCTCTCACACACACACACACACACACACAATATATAACATATTGCACAATCCATATTGTTTTCTTTTCAACTAGCATAAGAAAAAGAATGTGAGGCTGTGATGTTTGTTAGAAACAATGGGTCAAAAGGAGGAGAATTTATGAGGCACTGGTGGTGGGAGACAAAAACGACATGCAGCTCTAAAGCCCATCTTGACCCTCCCCCCCACAATCAATAAAGTAGGGCACTATGCAACATTTGTCACATGATTCCTGTTTTTTACTACAGTGTCAGCCTCAGTGGAACAAACACTTCAGCTGGCATGGTTTGTAAACTAAAGAGTACTTTCTAAATAGAGTTCCTTTAAATGGAACCAGAGAGAGAAAAGGGCGGTTGGGAGAGAGAGAAAAGGGCGGTTGGGAGAGAGAGAAAAGGGCGGTTGGGAGAGAGAGAAAAGGGCGGTTGGGAGAGAGAGAAAAGGGCGGTTGAGAGAGAGAGAGAGAAAGGCAGATGGATAGAGAGAGAGAGAAAGGGAGAGAGAGAGAGAAAGGCAGAGGGAGAGGGAGAGAGAGAGAAAGGCAGAGGGAGAGAAAGGCAGGGGGAGAGAGAGAAAGGGACAAAGAGAGAGAGAGGCACAGAGAGAGAGAGAGAGAGAGAAAGGCACACAGAGAGAGAAAGGCACAGAGAGAGAGAGAGAGAGAGAGAAAGGCACAGAGAGAGAGAGAGAGAGAAAGGCACAGAGAGAGAGAGAGAGAGAAAGGCACAGAGAGAGAGAGAGAGAAAGGCACAGAGAGAGAGAGAGAGAAAGGCACAGAGAGAGAGAGAGGCACAGAGAGAGAGAAAGGCGCAGAGAGAGAGAGAGAGAAAGGCGCAGAGAGAGAGAAAGGCACAGAGAGAGAGAGAGAGAGAGAAAGGCACAGAGAGAGAGAGAGAGAGAAAGGCACAGAGAGAGAGAGAGAGAGAGAGAGAAAGGCACAGAGAGAGAGAGAGAGAGAGAAAGGCACAGAGAGAGAGAGAGAGAGAAAGGCACAGAGAGAGAGAGAGAGAGAAAGGCACAGAGAGAGAGAGAGAGAGAAAGGCACAGAGAGAGAGAGAGAGAGAAAGGCACAGAGAGAGAGAGAGAAAGGCACAGAGAGAGAGAGAGAGAGAAAAAGGCACAGAGAGAGAGAGAGAGAGAAAAAGGCACAGAGAGAGAGAGAGAGAAAGGCACAGAGAGAGAGAGAGAGAAAGGCACAGAGAGAGAGAGAGAGAAAGGCACAGAGAGAGAGAGAGAAAGGCACAGAGAGAGAGAGAGAAAGGCACAGAGAGAGAGAGAGAAAGGCACAGAGAGAGAGAGAGAGAAAGGCACAGAGAGAGAGAGAGATAGGCACAGAGAGAGAGAGAGAGAGAAAGGCACAGAGAGAGAGAGAGAGAGAAAGGCACAGAGAGAGAGAGAGAGAGAGAAAGGCACAGAGAGAGAGAGAGAGAGAGAGAGAGAAAGGCACACAGAGAGAGAGAAAGGCACACAGAGAGAGAGAGAGAGAGAAAGGCACACAGAGAGAGAGAGAGAGAGAAAGGCACACAGAGAGAGAGAGAGAGAGAAAGGCACACAGAGAGAGAGAAAGGCACACAGAGAGAGAGAAAGGCACACAGAGAGAGAGAAAGGCACACAGAGAGAGAGAAAGGCACACAGAGAGAGAGAGAAAGGCACACAGAGAGAGAGAGAAAGGCACACAGAGAGAGAGAGAAAGGCACAGAGAGAGAGAGAGAAAGGCACAGAGAGAGAGAAAGGCACACAGAGAGAGAGAAAGGCACACAGAGAGAGAGAAAGGCACACAGAGAGAGAGAAAGGCACACAGAGAGAGAGAGAGAGAGAAAGGCACACAGAGAGAGAGAAAGGCACACAGAGAGAGAGAGAAAGGCACAGAGCGAGAGAGAGAGAAAGGCACACAGAGAGAGAGAGAAAGGCACAGAGCGAGAGAGAGAGAAAGGCACAGAGCGAGAGAGAGAGAAAGGCAGAGAAGTTGGAGGGAAGATGAGAGGGGTGGGGAGAGAAAGAGAGAAGCAGACCCAGGCTATTGCAACCGAAGAATTTGATCCCCATTTTTCAACATGAAGATTACTCTACATCTTTGCACATGGAAACACAGCCTTAAAAAAACTAAACAACAAATGACAAGATTTTTTTGCCTTTTCACACACACACACTATTTAAAAACTATTTCAATATGCAAGAATAAAGGAAATTTAAGTGCAAAAGAGAAATTAGAAAAAAAAAAAAAGTCAAGACAACTCGGCTTTCAGTGAAGAAAGGGAAAAGAAATATAACAATTAAAAAAATACTCTGAAATAGCATTGTGTGCTTTTTAATTTAGCAATTACACAATGTAAAAAATACGACAATAATTGAGAGGGGAGGAATGAAAATAATGATTATACACAGATTTGTTCTGATGCCTGTCCTCATCTTGGGTGTTACCATTACAACATTTTGACCATTGTACCCTGCAGACTTCTTCGGGTGTCTGTCATGGTTGGTAGCTTTCCAGGAATTTCAAGCCAAACCCTTTATTAATTCCACAAGGGTAAATTGTTCTCATTCTATTATCCATGCTTGAAGATATCTATCAGTTCATTCATCCTTTTGATATTATTTGTCTCCCACTGAACCAGAGTAAATTACTTTTTCTTTTTTTTTTACACTGTTTGACCCAATGAGGAAAATATCAGTGTATAATAATAATTTATCAAGACAAAAATTTGGGCAAAAATTGAAATATTTACATTTTTAAATATTGACATAACATATCTATATAAAAAGTCAAAAAGGAAGAGAAACTAGTCTTCATTACTTTTTTAAATCATCTTCCTCCCAAGTAAGGTAATAAAAGCCATTAAGACGCAAGGGGTTACTGCATGTTAGAAAATATGAGAAAAAGAAAAACATTATTAAGGAAAGATGACAATATAAGAACAGGAATTAAGACTGAAGATGACAATTGACATTGCATTTATATTTTTGAAGATCAAAGTTAACTGGAATGTAAGAAGACGGAAATGAGTTCCACAAGCAATAAGTGTGAGAGAAGAAACTATTATCATAGAACTTACGGTTACATCTAGCAAATTCAACTGTAAAGTTGATGAGACCTAGCTGCCAGTCTAGTACTGCACTTAAATTCATAAAGTTGAGGTAGCAAAGAAGAAATTTTCCCAGTGAGTGGAAATAAAGGGTTCAATTCGATATTCTAACCACTTGAATAAGGCTGGCGCATACAACAGCCAAAACGTTGTAATAAATATGGTGACAAAGATGAGAACAATAGTCCGAATAATGTAAATAGTGTAAATCATCTTTCATAAAAAAAAAGAAAAAAAAAAAAGAAGTCCTTTTGATGAGAAGATTTCATCTCTAATAAGGATTAGAAATGGGTGTTTGCCAATTTGTGTTACAAACTTATCAAGAAATCCCAGCTGCGCTCAACACACATAATTTGGAATAAACGCTCCTATGAGTACTGAAAACAACATGCAAAAATAATACATCTTAAACAATTAAACATGAAGAGAAATTAACAATATCTTGAAAATGGCTAAAGAATTGGCCGAAAGTGCTTGGGGCAATGGACAATATGGATAATTTTTGCACTCCCTAACTCCAACCAAATGGAAAATTGTAAAAATACTGAAAAACTAAAAAAAATCAATTAAATTTCCCTTGTCTGTCATATTCAATGAAACATATTTAAAAGAAAGGTTGCTGCCCATATATATATATATATATATATATATATATGTGTGTGTGTGTGTGTGTGTGTGTGGGATTGCTGAAGTTGACTTGAGCCCTGAACTTATGCATTGTTGATTGTTATATTAAATGCTCCATCTCTGATATTCAGGTCTTATAAATGATCGTAAATACAGCAAAAGTAGGGGGGGGTTGTTCTATCTCTGCCAAGGATCGTATTTTTGATTTAAAAGAGATTTCTTGAGAATGTGCAGGTTGATAAAAATAACACACTGTTTAATCAATAAAAATTGAGTATCTATTTCAAACACAGAATATCCACTATAACATTTGAAGTGAGAAAAATAACACACATACACATATATTATATCTACACACACACAGAGTATATAAGGTTAAAAAATGAGAATAGCTGCAGGTCAATTGTTGAAACCTACTTCAACTGAACAATTACAAAAAGGTTTGTTTACAAAACTCTGAGTGAAGATGCTGAATAAAACATCAGATAAGTGGCAAATTTTTATTTTATTTGTATTATTATATATATATATATATATATATATATATATATATATATGAGTCAACTCTCCCGTCGAGTTCGACGTATGAGGGTCAAGCAGATCAGTTCCCAGGAAAGTGACAGCACGACAACGGCACATGGGATTTGATTATAGTGATGAAGGTTTCGTGCAGAACTAGCCATACTTTTTGAAGGGCCGATTTCAGAGACCTGGTGCACTACGTGCCACAAGGTCCCCAAATGACCCTCCGCAGGTTTTGAATTCAGAGTTTTCCTTCTGCTAGACCAGTTGCCATCCAAGGCTATAGAACCCAGTCTGTCCTGCTATTTACCCATAGCTGGAGGGAGAAGAAGAGGATTCATACCTTTCCCAAGGGTATTAGCACGTAAGTGAATGTAATGGATTTGACTGGAATTCGAACTTGGCTCTGCGATTCCTCAATCCAAGCCGCTATCCATTACTCCACTGTGCCTCCTGTGTGTGTGTGTGTGTGTATTTAGGCAGTAAATTCTCTTCAGCATGACTGATTAAATAAATTACAAACATTATGTCTGCTTATTTTTAGTATAATCCATTCATATTCATGAATATATTTCCATGTATTACAATCAGATGATGCAATAACTGCACTGTAACAGTGAAAATGACTTATTTCACAAATACTCTCCATCTCTTTCTGAGATCATCATCAGGGTTAGGCAAAAAGTATCCATTACCAAAGTTTTCTTTTTGTCATTTTTTTTTTTTTGTTTTTTTGGAAAAAACATTACATAATGGATAATGGGAAGAAAAAAAAAAAAATATATATAGAAAATCAGTAATGGATAGCTACATAGTTTTTGCCTTACCAGTTGCACCCCCTGATGATGATCATAAGAAAGAGATGGAATCTACTCAAATATGATATCGACTAAAAATAATGTTTAAGTAATAAAATATGTCAGATTAATAAATAGCCCCCACCCCATTTAAAAATACAAACATATTTTTCATCTGACAAGATGAAACAATTTTTCTTTCCCCAGACAAAAGAGAAAAACAAAATTTTCGTTAGATATTTAAACAGATATAATGTGCAATGTATATTTTTATATATTTTGTTTTGTCTGCAACTATTAATGTAATAGAATTATCTCCCTTGTGATGATAATGTACAATGTCAGTCTTTGTTATGACAACTCCTCCAGGGTTCTTACAAAACCAAAATGCTTAAAGACAAACTCTATGAAAAAACAATGTACAACAGTAAGTGGGGAAAATACATTTAAAAACTAACAAGTAATAGAATTAGCAAAATATTAATGACGGAAGAGATGGTTTTATACCATTCTCAAAGGCATAAATGCAAAAAAAAAAAAAAAAAAAAAAAAACCTCACACAGAAAACTATATAAAATTTGTATATGTGTGTGTTCCCACTGCAAGGGATATGTTTAACCATTTCTTTGAACCAAGATTCTTTTGTAGACTATAAGGAAAATCACACAACTTTACAAGAACTCAACAGTGATCTGATCTGATATAAATTCACCAGACAAAAAGTGGAAAAACCATGTGTTTATATAGAGCTCAATGAGTAGAACCACTTTCAACTGCAGGTGAAACAGGTCAACTTATTAAAGCACAAGTTTATGTTAGCTGAAGGCTATCAGTTCAATACTTGTGCTGTGTCACAAATACACACCTGAGCCACTCAACAACTTAACAGTCAAGAAAACTGATTAACAAAATTTCATGGTTCAAAGTTGCAGGGAGTATAAAAAAATGATAAATCAATATTTCACTTTTCCTTTCAACTGGAGAAATTCTTTTAAATCAGCCAATGTCATTACAAGAATTGTTTTGTTTTCTTTCTTTGTAGTTGTAGTTTTTTGGGTTATGCAGCACAATGTAGAAATTGGTAGAATCAGCCTTGTTCTCTTTGGAACCCAAGATTTTCCAGAATGGATAGGCAGTAAAATGAAGTCTTCTAATACTCATATTGGCAGAAAGCCAACAGAGAGAGAAATAGAGAGATAGAGACAGAGAAATTAACTTTGTGAGATGTACATGGAGGGAAGTGAAAGGCATGATGCCAAGTGTGAAACAGCTTTCGAGATAGAATGTTATGCAAAAGATAACATTATTTGCTAAAATATGTACAAGTGAAAAAGAGAGATGTGGTAGAGAAAAAGGGAAGACCTATATGTCTTCAGGTGTAAAAACTTAGTCATTTTTAATCTAATAAATGCAAAGCTTTTCAGTCTTATTAAAGACAAATCAAAAAGAATAGTTCTTGTTCAAGGCATTTCAATTTAGATTATAAAATTATTCTACTTTTATGAGCTATCTTCAAGGCATTAGTGATTATGGCTCTCCACAATTTCCTAACCTTTGTAGCTCTTAGCAATGTTTGTCTTTTTAAACTCCCATTCGCTGTTCTGCTATACAATTCCACAAGTTTCCTTTAATAAGTTACCATTTCCCTGTCACTCTTGCTTTCAATATGTTGAGTATCAAATTCTCCAAGCCTTTTTTCCTCATTATATGCCCTAGACATTTCAATTCTTTCTGATTCTAAGTAAAAGTGTCCTTTTTGCTCATTTTCTTTAGAACTTACTCATTACTCACATGCTTTGTCAATGATATTCTCAGCATATTTCAATAGAAAAACATCTGTTGCCTCAAGTCTCTTCTTCATCAGTGAGGAAATTGTCCAGCATCCCTTACCATATTGGAGGACTGATATTATGTAACAATTAAGCATTCTTTTCTTTGTTTGTAATGTAATTTTCCTGTTTCTTAATACTTCATTTAGCTTTTGGAAGGTATCTTTCACTATTCCAATGGAGCTTCAGATTTCAGTATCACATTTTCTGTAATAAGAACTTCAGATTAAATTTGAGGAAAGAAACTGATCTGTCTAATATAATCTTTCAAAAAGCTTCCCAAGTTTTGGAAGAAGTATTTATAGGAATTAAATACTTCAGAACAGAATTAATTCCAGAAATTCATTTCTAAAGCCATTATTTTTCATAAAAAGATTAAAGTCAATTTTTTCAGGAGAAAAAACAAATTTAATTTATAAATCTTTTATCTTGCATAATCCGCCACCAGATTTTTAGTACATTCAACCCACTCCCACTTACCATCTTGATAGGTTTTTTGGTCATCATATGACAGAGAATTTGGAACAAACTAGTGATTTTAGATGAGATTAAGTAGCATGGAGTAAAGCCAAAATTAAAACTTAATTCTTATCAAAAATGAAAATTTTCCAAACAAAACCAACTACATAAAAAAAAAAATTTTCTAGCATGACACAGTTTAACAACTTTCCTAACAGCAGACCTAGCAATGGATTCAATATAAACTTTCCAATTCATGTCAGCAGAAAACATTAACCTGAGACGGTGCAATGAGTTTTGAAGGTTAGGATGAACAATGCTAATGTAAGACAAAAAGGTTCTCAAAATGATTAAAAGAGAGCAGATTTGTTTTGGAGGCATTAAAATTAACAAGTCATTTCTTGCTCCAGTTAACAACAGATTGTAGGTCATTTGTGAGATCACCTGCCAATTTGGCCTTATCAAGCAGATCAGACTTACTATTAAGACAGAAGTAAATAGTTGTGTCATCAGCATAGATATTGAATTGAGAACTGATGACAACAGAAAGGTCATTGATGAAAATTAGAACAACATAAGTCCAAGGATAGAGCCCTGGGAGACACTTGCATTAATCAAGAAAGATCTTGAAGAGTCGCCATTCAAGACAACTTTCATTTCGCGATTTGGTAAATTTGAATCAGTTCAAAAATTTGTTTAGAAATACCTTTCAACTTGTGAAGAAGATCATGATGCCAAATATTTGAGATATTTAAGGTAACAGCCTGAGCTTCACCATTATTATCTAAAGCTTGATAAACTTTCAGCAATAATCATTAATACAATAGCAATTGACCTAGAGAAGTGAAAGCCATATTCCTTATTTGAAAGAAGACCCAGCGATGTGAGACAATGAACCAATTCAGAGTTGATGGTATTTTGACATAAAGATTTAGAATGCTAACAGGCTGTTAGTTGGAAGGATCAGACTGTTAAACTTCTTAAAGACTGGAATTACAGAAGAGGATTTCCAACAAGCAGGAAAGCAAGAAGAATAAAGGGATTTATTGTAGAGTTTAGAGAGAACAAGAGCCAGTTCTGGAGCACATTTCTTAAGAACTATTGCAGGGATACCATCAAGTCCACAGGCTTTGTGAGGAGGGGGAGGGGTCAAGTTTAGAGATGATAGCAGAAACCATGGACAGAGTTATATGCATATCACTCAACAGACACAAGGTTCTAAGTGAAAAGTCAGGCAAAGATACTACAAATGTGTCAAGAGTTTAATTTGAAGAGAGATAGGATAGAAAACATACTCTTATTTAACATACTATTATAGAGCTGCCAGTAGTCACGAGAACTAAACTTGTTAGAGGATATACAGTTCCTCATTGTCCTTGACGACACATTTACAATTATTATGAACAGACGCAAAGAAGTGTATGCTGTAAGTGAAACTATCAAGCTGGTAGAGCCTAAAAACGCAATTCCTGTGGGCTATGGTGGCTGAACAGGCAGGTATGAATCAAGAAGATAGTGCCTTTGCCTGGTATTTATGAGAAGGTACAAAAATACCAATGCCAGCTTTAATCCAAGAAGAAACTTCAGTTGCACAATTCTCAATATTAAATTTAAAAATATCAATCCAAAGGGTGTCTTGAAGAAAGTTACAAAATGAATCCCAATCAGTACACTGGTAGCAAAAAGATCATTTGACTTTGTGGCTTCCCATAAAATGAAGAGGATAAGCTTAGTGGATTAAGATAAATCCACACGATTAAAACATATTTCACATTCTGTACTTAAATCATCCACATATCCAGAAAAAAAAAAATCCAAGAAAAAAAACAAAAATAAAATTTAAAAATGGGTGAATACTTACGAGATCTTGTAAACATAAACGTCGTCTTCTCCTGCAAGAGAAGAAAAAAAAAATTCAAATGAAATCTCAAAACAGTAGCAACAAAAGGAACAAAATTTTCTCATAGTTTTTAAATAATTTTGTAAGTAATCTTACATTTTCTCAAGGTAAGCATTGACATATGTGGGAAGGATATTAAAATAATCCAGTACTTATGCTCGGTGCAAACCACCTGTATACAGGTAGAAAATAAATTCAATAAATTCACAAAAATAGAAAGAGATTTAAGACAAGGATGTCTTCTCACCATATTTATTCAACCTATACAGTGAAGTAATTCTGAGAGAATTAGAAGCCCTATCAGGATTCATTATTGCTGACACAATCTTAACCAGGTAAGATATGCAGATAAGTGAGAAGAAAGAATTAAACATCAATTGCAAGAAGACAGAATGTATGATTGTCAGCAAAAGGAACAATCCAACATGCGAATTACAAAGTGCAGATAGCAAAATCAAGCAAGTACAAAAATTTTAAATACCTGGAAAGCGTTTTAACAGAGGAAAGAAATTGCAACTGAGAAATCCAAAGATGCATTGGGGTAGTGAAAAATGTTTTTTAAAAGCTAAGAAACAGTAAAATTAAGAAACAGTAAAATTTCATTGGAACAAAAAAAAAAAAAAAAAAAAAAATACAGAATTGTTATGCAATATTGGTCCTCCTATATGAGAGTGAATACTGGACACTGTCCTTGTGGATGAAGAGGAAATCAGAAGCAATAAAAATATAGTTCTACAGAAGGATGCTAAGAATACCATGAATGTAGCATACTTAGAAAGAGACTGTTGAGATTTCTGGGACATACAATGAGAACATAATGTGTGAAAAATTTGAGCCTCTTGTATTTCCCCAACATCTTGAAATCTTGTTTCTTTCAAGTAAGATTTGATTTTTGAAAAGGAAAAAGTTGCAAGGTATGAAACCTGGGGAATGTAGTGATTGTCAGGCTTGGTTCAAAACTGCTGCACAATCCATGGTAAATAATGAAATCTTTGTGGTGTAGTGAGACAACCACACTTTACACACTTTCCTTGCAAGCACTTCCATAAACAATGGATATGAGTGAGAATGTTATTACTTACTGTGCACAACAGAGTTCAAGGTCAATCTGTACCAAATGACTTCACTCTGCATAGTTTAGTTCCATTATCATAGCAAAAGTCCTGATACTTTTTGATCAGACCTCATATATTCGATGAGGTCAAGTAAATACTAAACTTTTCTTTAGTAATGCTGAAGTTTGATAATCTCATTAACTTTATAAAACCTTGTGGCTTTAACTGGTGTGTCAGGATAAGATTAAAGCTGAATAGGTTTTACAATTTGAAATGAGAACAGGATTGGTTACTATTACTTATCTGCATATCTTACCTGGTTAAGATTGTTTTAACTGTTTTAGTTAAAACAATAAAACTGCAAGTCAAACAGAGGGTTTTAAAAATTTGTAAATTTTGCTCAACTGACAGCTGCAACAAAAAATAAACAAACTAGTAACAAACACATGAATTTTTAAAGCAGTCTACTAGACTTGCAATGTGTACAATTGGCCAGGAGTTAAACCAAATTGCATGCTTACCAACCTATAATACTAACCTTATCTGTGTAGAGAGTCTTTTGTAATAGAAGCTTACAATGTGGGAACATTTTAATCAACAAACTTGCTATTTTTTATGTACACAAACTGAAATTGCATAATCAAAAAAAGACCTACTCAATCTTGATTAAGTGTTTTCAATCCCAAAAAGGTTTTAGTTAAAAATTTCAGTTAAAATTTTTGTTATAAATTAAGGTTTCGTTGAGCATCTTGTTAAAATGACAATCAAAGAATTAACAGAACTCCTAGTATTTTTTATTTTTTTATTGACATCCACATCAGAACATTTCTTGCATGTGAATAACAAGGATCCATGCTGAACTTGCAATTCTTTCTTTTTGCAAAATATACTTGAGGAAGGCTAGAAAACAGTCCAAGACAGACAAAAACCAATTTCTAGCAGGAAACCAGATTTTATTCTTATTTACTACTATAAGAAAGCAATGAAGTAGAGTTGAGAGGTGTTGGTGAGGGGGCGAGATGCACAGTTCAGCAGCCGTATTCTCTGTCCATTCTGTGAGGCCTGCTCCATTTCTTCTGTGTACCTTTTGCACAGGATGGTCAGTTTTATAGATAACAATTTTCTACGTCTTGTCATCTAAAAAAGTAATTTATCTTCTGTCCGTGACTTTCTCTCTGCCCGAGCCTCTTGCTCTGAAGTTGACTCCACTTACTAATAACCATCGGTCAAAAGTAAATGTTCTGTATCTGTTTTTGTGATAAGTCCTGCTGTTTTCAATCTAACAAGGCTACAGCTGACACATATTGCTACAAAACAAGTCTCTCAGTGCAGCCAACTATTGGTTTTTGTTTGCTGCGTGCATGCTAATACTATCAAAGAAGAATTTCTGTTTTGCAAACCTTTTTCGGAAATTGCAAAGGCCATCGACATTTTAAAAATTGTGGATAGATTCTTTGGTAATCATAATTTTGACTGGAAGAAAAATCTTAGTCTGTGCACAGACGTAATGTCTGCAATGCTTGGCAACACATCTGGTGTTTCATCAAGAAATGGGAGCTGAATATGAAGTTCTCTACCACACAGGGGTTCACTATTTACATTATTCAGACTATTGTCCTCATTTTTGTTGCCATATTTATCACATTTCGGCTGTTGTATGCTCCGGCCTTCTTCAGGTGGTTGGAATCTTGAACTGAACCCTTTTTTTTCGCTCGCTGGTGTAGACTGTTTTAGTTCCACATGCCATGTCTAATGGATGTCAGTTATCAGTTATCTCCTGTTAATTCCCCTCTCCAAGTTCTCCACCGCCTTAACCAGGTATTGAACTCACAATCTTTGGGTCCTGTCAATGGATCTAACTAACACCTTTATCCACTGTGCCATGTATCCTTGAGGACACATGGCACAGCCACGCAGGTGTTCATTGGCTTTTCAGATGATAAATCTTGAGGCAACTGGCTGAACTAAGAGCAGAAGTTTTTATTTTTTATTTTTTTTTTTTTTTTTAGAGAAAAAGAAAGCCCACTCACAAACCAATCTAACAGTGAGGAATTCGTGCCTTGGCCTACTGGGCGGAGATCACTGGCCAAATGAATGAGGTAAATCTTTTGATTCAAGGTCATGAAGTCACTATTATGGATGCTGCTGTAGAAGTGAAGGTTGGAGGCAGACAACTACACAAATTTTCCAATGTTAGAAGTGCTTAAGCAGAATGGAAATGAAATCTTTTCTACATGCAGAATTCTGTGGACATTTGGACACTGCAGAACTCTTTCAAAGGTTACTTTGGCTCTGGTGACTTTAAAGTTGAAATTGTGTCAATAATGAAGACCTTGCCAAAGATGACCTTACTGACCTGAGGACAAAGGAAATTTACAAAATTAATTAAATTTGAGAATTCTGATGTGCATTGATCCAAGCCTACCTGCGGCTGGTAAAGCAAACTATGAGTGCTCTGAATCCCTTTGCTACCACATACCTTTGTGAATCAGGGTTTTCAGCACTTGTTTCTATCAAAAAAGAAGTGGAAATAGATTGAATGTCAAAGATGATATGCTTGTCACCTTTTCAAAGACCACTCCACAGTTTCATATTCTCATTCAAGGCAAATGACAACATTCTCATTGAATTAAAGCAGATAACGAGAGAGATGTAGTAGCAGATTTGTTTTAATGTTCAGAAGAGGATTGTATGTCATGATTGTAATGAGTGTTTGTTTTTGTTTTTAGATTGTTTAAAAGTTTACTGATACTTTGTGTATGTCATATGCATGATATAATAGGATCTCAATAAATAAACCCCCTTATACATATTGGGTGCAAAGTTGTGTTGATATGTATATTTCTGAGGAGGAAGGTCCATAGCTTTCTTTGGATTCTTAAAGGGGTTCATGATTCAAAAATGGTTAAGAGCCACTGCTTGAGAAGGAACTTGAAACCCAATCCTAAACCAGAGACAAGGTATAAACCTCTCCTCATATTCAAAAGACTGAATAAGACTATGAACAGGGTAATAGGCAAACCTATAAACTGAAGTAGTACCAGAAATTGAAGAGTAGGTTACTAAACCAAAACTGAAAACCTGGTGAAATATACCTCACACATAAGGTTTCTGTTTGAGATATTTAAAAATCTAGCAATGTAACAAAAGGCAAAGAGAAATTTCCACCAACTGAAAACTCGGGTTTTTCATTCTTCTCTAAAAAGATGAAAACCTGTTGAAATTTTAAGGAATAACACTGTATTATACATGATTTCTACAAAGAAATCCTTTTTCTAGGAGAAAATGTTTTCTCACTAATTTCTGCTGCACCTGGAACAAGTTAATCAAAGTCAAGGTTAAAATTTCAGAAGAGATTCCATGTATTATATATTTTTTATTTTGAATCATGTCATTGAAACCAGAATTTTATTAGCTTCAACTCTCATCTTGCCACTCTGCCCCCATGTAAGAATTGTGCCTTCAAAATCTTAGCTTCAGAACCCAGAAATGCACTTTGTTTGAAACTGTTTCTGTCCATTGCAGCCATACCTACACTGTTTCTGTTCCACCTGTAAAATATCCCTCAGATGTCAAACACTGGAGCTCTAGGTTAGAAGCATACCTTGTAGACCAAAACATTCTCTTTATTGTTTCTATTTTTAGAAGTTTGGTTTGAGTGTTATAAAATAACCAGTAAGCTTGTTGGGCATTGTGCCAAAGATTGCTCAAGAGACAACTGAAATCTCTTAAAAAAAGAAGAAAAAAAAAGAAGAAAAAAAAAAAGAAAAAAAAAGAAGATAAAAAAAGAAGAAAAAAAAGAAGAAAAAAAAGAAAGAAAAAAAGAAGAAAAAAAAGAAGAAAAGGAGAAGAAAAGGAGAAGAAAAGAAGAAGAAAAGAAGAAGAAAAAAAGAAGAAAAGAAGAAGAAAAGAAAAAAAGGAAAAGAAGAAGAAAAAAGGAAAAGAAGAAAAAAAGGAAAAGAAGAAGAAAAAAAGGAAAAGAAGAAGAAAAAAAGGAAAAGAAAAAAGGAAAAGAAGAAGAAAAAAAGGAAAAGAAGAAGAAAAAAAGGAAAAGAAGAAGAAAAAAAGGAAAAGAAGAAAAAAAGGAAAAGAAGAAGAAAAAAGGAAAAGAAGAAGAAAAAAGGAAAAGAAGAAGAAAAAAGGAAAAGAAGAAGAAAAAAGGAAAAGAAGAAGAAAAAAAGAAGGAAAAGAAGAAAAAAGAAGGAAAAGAAGAAGAAAAAAGAAGGAAAAGAAGAAGAAAAAAGAAGGAAAAGAAGAAAAAAAGAAGGAAAGAAAGAAAAAAAAACAGAAAGAAAAGAAGAAAAAAAAGAAAAAAAAATAGAAGAAAAAAAAAAGAAGAAAAAAAAAAAAAGAAAAAAAAAAGAAAAAAAAAAGAAAAAAAAAGAAAAACATTTCACAATGCCTCCTCCTCCAGGAGACATTGGGGAGAAAAAAAATAGACCATGGAAAAACTAGTACATTGACACAAAAAGTGTTATCTCTTGAACTATCTATAGTATCTAAAGTTTACTCAGCTATTTATTGGTTGTGCATACATACGCTAAGAATTTTGTAAGAAGGTGACAATTTTACACTACTTGGGTAAATTCATAACAATGTAAAACACATGTTCAAAACTTTATTCATGTTTGATTTGGGAGAAGTGCAGTAGAAACCCGGGAAAAGACTAATGAAGATTATGGTAAGGACATAGTAGGTGCAAGCATGTTCTGTAAAGGTTAACAAGGTTTAATAAAAGAGATCTTCAGCTGAAAATAAAGGAACTTTTTTTTAGAAGGTCTGAAATGAAAAATAGAAAGATCTATTGAAAAAAGATTCAGTACTAACAACTATAAGTATTTACAAAACTTAGAAAAAAATTAACAAGTTAGAAAAATGGATTCATAACAAAAAAAAACAAAAAAAAAAACACTGGTTAGTGTTGTTAAACAAGTTACTTTTTGGATAAGGATAGCCTCCACTATGTCAACCTTAAACAAAATCTATAAAGTGAAAGATCTTTGTATTCAATGAAATGTGATACTTATAAGTGCAAATAAAATAAAATGAATTATCTTTATACTTACTTTAATGTCTTAAATAATAAACTTAATTTAACCCAAGGGTGTTGGTTCTAATCCATATTAGGAATGACTGCAAAAACATCCCTCCTCCCAAAATTTATAGACAAAACACAGATGCATGCTGGGATTTTTTCCAAGGCAATAAGATAGTTAACTTCTTGGTCTCATCAGACTTAGTTCTCTTCTTTCTTGTCTTTATCACTTGTCGATAATGTAGAATCAGATTCCTACATTGTTTTAAATCCAAAATTTGTGCAAGTTAAACACGTAGAGGCTCCGAGCCAAGTATTGGTTGAAAAATATCAATTAGGTGTTGTCAACTACGCCCAAATGTACCGACCCAAATTTTGACCTCAAATTGACGCCACAAAACATAAACATGTTCCCGATCTCCCACATAACTAATAAAAACAAAACTTTGACACGACTTGGTCAGTGGGCACTTAAAATATAAAACTCATTCACTTGACTTCATTGGAGATCGACTCAACAACAAAGGAGACGGACCAAATTCTTCAACACGACAACAAACCTTGTCAACCAATTCCAGGCTTAACGTTAATTACTAAAATTAACATAAATCCAGCTTGCAAAAAAAAAACAAAAAAACACGCTTACTCCCACAAAATATTCTATTCCACAACAAGCATCTCCAGTAAAAGAGCAACAACTCTGTAAAAATCAGTGAGTCAAGAACAATACTCTTTTTTTCTATTTAATAGAAAAAACAACAACAAAAAAACAACTGTTTAATTTTCCTATAACAACAAATATACTTAACTACACCACCTCATTTTCACACGTACAGTTCAGCAACTTAAATTCTTTCAGTATCACACACCAAAGAACTCTAAAGGGTTTTAACAACTTTACCATCATATATTTTGTAATTGTTGTATTTATAAAAAAAATATTTATTGTTGAACAATTTCTTCTACTCTTGTTGCTGTTGTCTTTGTTACATTTGATTTAGTAAAAATAGTAGAAGTTTTATTTGTATTTATAACCGATACAGATTGGCTAACCCACTATAATAGCCCTTTTGCAGGTCAACACCATTTCTTGTTTGTAAACTCTTTGCCTGATTATTGTTGCTTTGCATATATTGTTTTCTCAATATTATTTTTGGCTCGTTTCTTTTCTTTCTCTTGTTATTGTTTATTGCAAACATTGTCAATTCTGTCTGTTCAGCATTTCTGCCAATTACTCTACAAAGGGTAAAAAGTATAGATTTCTTTTTAAAAGGACTAAACTGTAATCTAGGTCTCTACATGTCTAACCTCAGTCATTGACTCCAATTGAGGCAATACTGCCCAGCCTGGGTTAAGTATTGCCTCAATTTGATGAGATTCAAAGAGAATACTTTGTGAATTACTCCAACCTAGATACATTTCTCTGAGCAAAGTAAAACAGTAATTTTACTGTATGCCAACATATCCACTTTGGTGGTAAATTTGAGGCAACAAATGATTTAATGCTATTCCACATATGATATGCCAAATCTGAGCTATGTTTAACCTGAGTGCCTGCAAAAAAAAAAAAAAAAATAACCTAAAAACCATATGTCAAAAAGTCAGTTATTCCTTTGACACTGCTATTACTGCATAAACATTACAAAAATGTCAAAAGTGTATTTAGAAGATTTAGAATATGAAGCAAACACAATATTTATTATTTGACTTTGTTATAAAGACTTATTTACCATTTTGTAAAGAAATAAATTTGAAAAGAAATTTTTTTATTCAAAAATTTACAAACAATATAAAAATTATCAAAATATGTAAACCAAGTAGAATGTAATAATTGTGGTAAAAATTATAGACATTCTCTAATTATACAAAAAGAACGCATTGTTACCCAGTGAAGAGGGAGATACACACTCAAAATATTGAGCATTTCTGATCTCACCTAAAATCTAAAATTAAAAGAATGTTTGATTCAGAGGAAGAGATGCTCTCAACCTGTTTTAGTGATTTTATGTGGCAAGACCCAAATGTAAAAAAAATGCCTGGAAATGCATATTTTTAATTTATAATTACAGTTATTCATCATGCGTTCATTTAAATTTTCTTGATCAGACATATTTATAAATTTATGAATAAAAAATTTATTTCATATTTATTTTTTTATAAAATGTTAAATATTTTATTACAGTTGGCTCACATTTTTATAAATTTGTAAATATAAAATTATTCTTGGAAAATAATCTAATAAATAGTGTTTAACATCTTTGTTGTCAATTCTCACAAATAATGAAAGTGTATAAATCTATTTTCATGTGTTTTGGTTTTATTAAAATTCCAATCATTGCTTTTTAAAAACGAAGATTGCTGAGGGAGTCAAAAGCGTATACAGTAATAGCGGTGTCAAGGGAATAACCATCTTTTGGTTCACTTTTTTTTTTTCAGGCACAAAACTTAAAAGTTCCAAGTCATCACAGAATTAGTAAAATCTGAAATTATATTTTATGATAGAATGAACAATTAAGCTCAAAAGGTGGCATCAAGTTCTAGAAGGTCAAAGAGAATATATGTTTGATCAGACAATGTAGACATATACTTTTATATAAATACATGATTTTTATCACAAGTGTGAGAAACTTTTGCACTAACCTGATATAAGTGACACAGAGTTTAAAAAAATTCAGAAATATTTCCCCAAAAGTTCTTTTTAATATATCCTGCTTTGATATCTAACAACAGATTTGAAAAATATGAATTGGAAACCTGTGGATGGCCAGAGGTCAACAGCTAAGGCAGAGGGTCACTACTAACGGAATCAATGGCTAAGGTGAGACTTCAAGTCAGAGGAAACATTGAATGAGTGCTGACCTGGAAGGAGATAGGTTTCGCCAAGTTTGCCCAAGAGATATGAGCATGAATACCTCCATACAAACACACCCAGTTATGGTACTGATAATGATGATCGGACAGATCAAAGTTTAGATCATTCAATAAGATCACTTGCTTAGAAAGAGGTTACATGCTATTAAAATAACAAAAGGTGTGTGTGTGTGTGTGTGTGTGTGTGTGTGTGTGTAACCACAAAGAAGAGACAAAGAAAAGAAAGAGAGAAAAGAGAGAGAAAAGAGAGAGAGAGAGAAAAGAGAGAGAGAGAAAAAAGAAAAGAGGGAGAAAGCGAGAGAGAGAGAGAGAGAGAAAGCGTGAGAGAGAGAGAGAGGAGAGAGAGAGAAAGAAAGGAGAGAGAGAGAGAGAGAAAGAAAGGAGAGAGAGAAAGAAAGGAGAGAGAGAGAGAAAGAAAGGAGAGAGAGAAAGAAAGAAAGGAGAGAGAGAAAGAAAGGAGAGAGAGAAAGAAAGGAGAGAGAGAAAGAAAGGAGAGAGAGAGAGAGAGAGAAAGAAAGGAGAGAGAGAGAGAGAGAGAAAGAAAGGAGAGAGAGAGAGAAAGAAAGGAGAGAGAGAGAGAAAGAAAGGAGAGAGAGAGAGAAAGAAAGGAGAGAGAGAGAGAAAGAAAGGAGAGAGAGAGAGAAAGAAAGGAGAGAGAGAGAGAAAGAAAGGAGAGAGAGAGAGAGAGAGAAAGAAAGGAGAGAGAGAGAGAAAGAAAGGGGAGAGAGAGAGAAAGAAAGGAGAGAGAGAGAGAGAGAAAGAAAGGAGAGAGAGAGAGAGAAAGAAAGGAGAGAGAGAGAGAGAAAGAAAGGAGAGAGAGAGAGAGAAAGAAAGGAGAGAGAGAGAGAGAAAGAAAGGAGAGAGAGAGAGAGAAAGAAAGGAGAGAGAGAGAGAGAAAGAAAGGAGAGAGAGAGAGAGAAAGAAAGGAGAGAGAGAGAGAGAAAGAAAGGAGAGAGAGAGAGAGAGAAAGGAGAGAGAGAGAGAGAGAAAGGAGAGAGAGAGAGAGAGAAAGAAAGGAGAGAGAGAGAGAGAGAGAAAGAGAGAGAGAAAGGAGAGAGAGAGAGAGAAAGAAAGGAGAGAGAGAGAGAGAAAGAAAGGAGAGAGAGAGAGAGAAAGAAAGGAGAGAGAGAGAGAGAAAGAAAGGAGAGAGAGAGAGAGAAAGAAAGGAGAGAGAGAGAGAGAAAGAAAGGAGAGAGAGAGAGAGAAAGAAAGGAGAGAGAGAGAGAAAGAAAGGAGAGAGAGAGAAAGAAAGGAGAGAGAGAGAAAGAAAGGAGAGAGAGAGAAAGAAAGGAGAGAGAGAGAAAGAAAGGAGAGAGAGAGAAAGAAAGGAGAGAGAGAGAAAGAAAGGAGAGAGAGAGAAAGAAAGGAGAGAGAGAGAAAGAAAGGAGAGAGAGAGAAAGAAAGGAGAGAGAGAGAAAGAAAGGAGAGAGAGAGAAAGGAGAGAGAGAGAGAGAAAGAAAGGAGAGAGAGAGAGAAAGAAAGGAGAGAGAGAGAGAGAAAGAAAGAAAGGAGAGAGAGAGAGAGAAAGAAAGAAAGGAGAGAGAGAGAGAAAGAAAGGAGAGAGAGAGAGAGAAAGAAAGGAGAGAGAGAGAGAGAAAGAAAGGAGAGAGAGAGAGAAAGGAGAGAGAGAGAGAGAAAGGAGAGAGAGAGAGAGAAAGAAAGGAGAGAGAGAGAAAGAAAGGAGAGAGAGAGAAAGAAAGGAGAGAGAGAGAAAGAAAGGAGAGAGAGAGAAAGAAAGGAGAGAGAGAGAAAGAAAGGAGAGAGAGAGAAAGAAAGGAGAGAGAGAAAGAAAGAAAGGAGAGAGAGAAAGAAAGGAGGAGAGAGAAAGAAAGGAGGAGAGAGAAAGAAAGGAGGAGAGAGAAAGAAAGGAGGAGAGAGAAAGAAAGGAGGAGAGAGAAAGAAAGGAGGAGAGAGAGAGAGAGAAAGAAAGGAGGAGAGAGAGAGAGAGAAAGAAAGGAGGAGAGAGAGAGAGAAAGAAAGGAGGAGAGAGAGAGAGAGAAAGAAAGGAGGAGAGAGAGAGAGAGAGAAAGAAAGGAGGAGAGAGAGAGAGAGAAAGAAAGGAGGAGAGAGAGAGAGAGAAAGAAAGGAGGAGAGAGAGAGAGAGAAAGAAAGGAGGAGAGAGAGAGAGAGAAAGAAAGGAGGAGAGAGAGAGAGAGAAAGAAAGGAGGAGAGAGAGAGAGAGAAAGAAAGGAGGAGAGAGAGAGAGAGAAAGAAAGGAGGAGAGAGAGAGAGAGAGAGAAAGAAAGGAGGAGAGAGAGAGAGAAAGAAAACCAGAAAATAGAAAAAGAAAAGAAACACAAATAGTCTCTCAGGACATTTCTGGAAGATAATGCTTTTACGACAAAAAGTTTTTGTAATTATAGTGCTCTATACGAAGATATATAAAGTATTAAAAGCCATAATTAAAATTAAATACTATGAGTTTTACAGAGACTTTACCCACTCATCTGGGGTGGGGGGATCGGGTGTTGCTTAAGAGTATTGTGCTCAAAGTTGTAGATAAACTTTCACAACTTCAAGCACAATACTCAACACCTTATCTGAAAATTTAAAAAAAAAAAAATATATAACAAAAAATTAAACAGACCATGTCAGTTCTTTTGAATCAAATTTATTTGAAACGGCACGCATAGTAAGTGGTGAGGGTAATAAAACAGTACACAAAGTAAAATAACAAAACTAAAATTTATACTAATAATATACATTCTGTTCCTCACTATTTGATATGAATTGTACCAAATTGTGAAGAAGTGTGTGTGTGTGTAAGCAAATATATGGATATAGATCCGACAGTATGAAGAAAAACATACAGAAAAAACAAACAAAAATCCTAATATGCAATTATGCTGTTTTAATGTAAATATAATGTCACCATCGGACGTTTCGGTCTAATTTAGACCATCTTCAGGACATATTCATAAAACATAATTAACATTATACTATATTCAATTCAACATGAAAAAGACGATGGACATAAGAGCACGACTAATCCAAACAGATAACTAAAATGTTTTATATAAGATCAGCGTTCCGTTTAAATATGATCACATCGTCATCACGTGGATGATGTTGTGAAAACGTATTCGAAGATGATTTCAAAATATTAGATAAGCTCGATTGAATGATTTTCTCATATAAACAGTTCGTTAAGAAATCCTTCCCGTTCTTATAGGAATACGCAGAGATCAATAGGTTCTTATCTTTTTCATGTTGAATTGAATATAGTATAATGTTAATTATGTTTTATGAATATATCCTGAAGATGGTCTAAAATAGACCGAAACGTCCGACGTTGACATTATATTTACATTAATACAGCATAATTGCATATTAAGATTTTTTTTGTTTTTTCTGTATATTTTTTCATATATATATATATATATATATATATATATATATATATATATATATATATGTGTGTGTGTGTGTGTGTATGTGTGTTTCATTAAAAGACGCCAGACAAAGTATTACAATTAAGCTTATTATTTAATTTTTCTTATGTTCAAACAACTGTTATCTTTTCTGGAACTCCCAAGGATGCTTTCCCCGATCACTACAATCTTAACCTGTTCAACTCCAGGGTTAAACATTGTTTCCTACATACCCTCAAACTATTCCTCTTACTTTGTAACCACCTATCTCAAGTGGCTCTTGAGCCTTGTATAGAGTGAACATTTTTGTGTGTGTGTATATATATATATATATATATATATATATATAAAAAGACAGGAAAGGGGAGAAAAAAAAAGAAAGACAGGAAAGGGGAGAAAAAAAAAGAAAGACAGGAAAGGGGAGAAAAAAAAAGAAAGACAGGAAAGGGGAGAAAAAAAAAGAAAGACAGGAAAGGGGAGAAAAAAAAAGAAAGACAGGAAAGGGGAGAAAAAAAAAGAAAGACAGGAAAGGGGAGAAAAAAAAAGAAAGACAGGAAAGGGGAGAAAAAAAAAGAAAGACAGGAAAGGGGAGAAAAAAAAAGAAAGACAGGAAAGGGGAGAAAAAAAAAGAAAGACAGGAAAGGGGAGAAAAAAAAAGAAAGACAGGAAAGGGGAGAAAAAAAAAGAAAGACAGGAAAGGGGAGAAAAAAAAAGAAAGACAGGAAAGGGGAGAAAAAAAAAGAAAGACAGGAAAGGGGAGAAAAAAAAAGAAAGACAGGAAAGGGGAGAAAAAAAAAGAAAGACAGGAAAGGGGAGAAAAAAAAAGAAAGACAGGAAAGGGGAGAAAAAAAAAGAAAGACAGGAAAGGGGAGAAAAAAAAAGAAAGACAGGAAAGGGGAGAAAAAAAAAGAAAGACAGGAAAGGGGAGAAAAAAAAAGAAAGACAGGAAAGGGGAGAAAAAAAAAGAAAGACAGGAAAGGGGAGAAAAAAAAAGAAAGACAGGAAAGGGGAGAAAAAAAAGAAAGACAGGAAAGGGGAGAAAAAAAAAGAAAGACAGGAAAGGGGAGAAAAAAAAAGAAAGACAGGAAAGGGGAGAAAAAAAAAGAAAGACAGGAAAGGGGAGAAAAAAAAGAAAGACAGGAAAGGGGAGAAAAAAAAAGAAAGACAGGAAAGGGGAGAAAAAAAAAGAAAGACAGGAAAGGGGAGAAAAAAAAAAGAAAGACAGGAAAGAGGAGAAAAAAAAAGAAAGACAGGAAAGGGGAGAAAAAAAAGAAAGACAGGAAAGGGGAGAAAAAAAAGAAAGACAGGAAAGGGGAGAAAAAAAAGAAAGACAGGAAAGGGGAGAAAAAAAAGAAAGACAGGAAAGGGGAGAAAAAAAAAGAAAGACAGGAAAGGGGAGAAAAAAAGAAAGACAGGAAAGGGGAGAAAAAAAAGAAAGACAGGAAAGGGGAGAAAAAAAAGAAAGACAGGAAAGGGGAGAAAAAAAAGAAAGACAGGAAAGGGGAGAAAAAAAGAAAGACAGGAAAGGGGAGAAAAAAGAAAGACAGGAAAGGGGAGAAAAAAGAAAGACAGGGGAGAAAAAAAGAAAGACAGGAAAGGAAAAAAAGAATGAAAGAAAACTTATCTTAACATACCTGTTCCATCCTTCGAAAACTTTATCAAGGCAAATGTAGGGATTTTGTTTTGTGACAGGTATTTATATACAAGAGCAAAAATGTTATTGGTTTTTTTCAACATTTTGGGTATAGGGATCCTCATAAATATTCATCAGGTTTGTGGAAAAATCAGTCAAGTACATGGATGTGGGGTGATATAGTTCTAATAAACAAAAGTGAGTAGGAGTTTTTTGGGGTTTTATATGCCTCTATATGTATTTAAATTATTTTGAAATGGAATTTAATTATGTGTTATATGTATTGAATAACATGAGTTTACAGATTTAACTATTATCTTTTTCTTTTTTTTTTTTTGTATTTTTATGATCACATATCTTGGCTTAGGAAAGTAGTAGTTCCTTCAGAAAAGGAGATATTTGGAAGAAACTGGGGCATATATATATATATATATATATATATATAAATAAAAATCACTAAACACTAGAATTATAACGCATGTGAATAATAAACTGAAAGCAGAATTGAATGGTGTTAATAGTCAATGAAATGTAAAATGGCGAGCAGGGAGTTGCTTACCTGTGTAGCATTCATCTGTGTCAGCCTTCTTCCTGAAAAATCTTATTCCAATGTATGACAGCAGAACGAGCAGAATAGCAAGCAGCAAAAATATCTGGCAAAAGAAAAAAAAAAAAAAAAATAGTGTTTTAGTGGTCAATTTCTTCCTTTTTTTTTTTTTTTTTTTAATACTCAAGAGTGAAAAGAAAAAAAGAAAAAAACATTTGACACCCAGCCAGGATTTTCCTTTTGAACAAACCTCAATTTATCCCTGTGCAAATTTCAAACCAAGAAACAAAATTCTCTATTCAGTCACTCAACAAAAAAATAAATAAATAAAATAAAATAAAAATTCAAACTGACAGAAAAATTGATAATGTTAATGTGATAATTTTTAGCAATAAAAACAAATACAAGAATTGGTTTTTTGAAAAGCATTAAGAAATTTAAATTTAATACAAACAGACTGTTGTCAAAAAGAAGAAAAAATTGTAATTCCAACAGATAATTTATTGTTAAAACAGATATATTTTGGAAATCTTTTGCAATCCTTGATCACTCCTAATTCAATTCGATCAATTTTTTTTTTTTTTTGTTAATTTGAATTTATATCGTATACAATGTAGCATAGACACCGTTTCATTTATTTCTCAAGAGTGATCAAAGATTGCAAAAGCTTTCCAAAATATGTTTTAACAATAAATTATCCATTGGAATTACAAGTTTTTCTTCTTTTTAATTCAACTTCACCAATGGAATTAAGCGTTTTTACAAACTAGAAGAGTTCTATGCTAATAGTTTCTTCTCTTGCACTTCTCGCCTCTGGAACTTCCAGCTTCTTCCTTCCCAGGGAAATTTAAATGCAATATCATTTGTCTTCTTTTATTGTTCTCTTTCCTTAATAGCATTTTTTTCTCATATTCTTTCACACTCAATAACCCCTAGTACCTTAGTGGCTTTATTGCCCTACTAGGGTGAAATGATTTAAAAAGACAACTGTGGATAAGTAATAGCATGATTGGTTATGTTGCAGTGTATTTTTAAATCTACTAATAGTTAAGAGGACTAACAGAACACACATCACACACAATTATATTTTTAATATCAATTTCATATTGTTTATAATTATAATGAATCTGGTTATAATAAAATAATTTAATGGCGTTTTTATCTTTGTTTATATCAAGTTGGTTGCTTATATTATTTTTTCCTAATTTTCCACATTATTCATGAAGAAATAAGTTTGGCTTTAAAGCCAAACTTATTTCTACATGAATAATGTGGTTTGGGAAATCATTGTTGATAAGTGTTTCCTTTATGCTACTTAACCTTTTGAGCTCTGCAATTTGCAAATAATTGGTATGTAATGTTTCACAGTAGATATAAAAAATAGTTACAAGTGTTTACCCACCATTCAATCGATAGCTGAACATTAAGTCATTTTTCTCTACCATTGTTTGTAGAGTTTGGTAGTGGCAAACGATAATACTCGACTGTAATAGAGGTGGAGTCTTACTGAGCAAGTCTAGAATTTGGTAATAGCAACAGACAGTACTCAACTGTAATGGAAGTTGAGTCTGACTGACTATGCCATTCAGCTGGTAAGTTGGTAGGTGGTCCATACAGCAATCTGGGAGATTCCATTCTGATATCCAGGCAAGCCTATTCTATGAGTCCTGATTGGCTGCTGATTCCGGTATGGATACTGTGCCCAATAAATATCCATCAGTACACCGTGAATCTCTGGGAAATGTATTAAGCTACAACCCACTTTATTTTTGTCTGCCAACTGGATGCTAGTTGAGAACCTCCTTGCCAGGATGAGTCTCATATTCATGAATCATCACTGTTCAACCAGTGGTTGAGCATTACGTCATTTTTCTCTACCACTGTTCAACCAGTGGTGGGGCATTACGTCATTTTTCTCTACCACTGGTAAAGCAGTGGTCAGGGCTCAAAGGGTTAAGTTTCTATAAAACAATTTGTGCAAAGAAGAAATAATTTTTGTAAAGTTAATCATATTTTTACATATGCAAAGATATTCACGTTTATAAACAAGACATAGATAAGATTTATCATTACACAAAAATTCAAAATATCTAATTTTTAGAAATAATCCACCCCCTCAAAAACCATCCTATGTAAGATACACATATGAAAATTTGCAGAAAGTGACTAAGTTATTAAACAGCAGAATTGTTTTTAAGTAGAAGGGTTTCTTAATAGGGCTAAGAAGTTTTCAGTAACACCAAACTTTCATATATATATATATATATATATATATATATATATATATATTGTTAAATATAACAGACAATAAATGTCTATTATGCCTGATCATGAACTGTTCTGAAGTTCGTATGTTTGCTTTAATTTTGGGTGAAAATAAAGACAAAAATTGTTCAACATTTGGATATTTTTTATTAAGTTTGTTCTTGATCTAAGCTTTTGGCTCACATGGTCCATCTTCAGAGTGGATATACGGACATTAAAACAAAGATATTCCCCATCAAAGATGATATTTTGCTATGTTGACATAGAAGATTGCTATGCAAAAATAACATTTACGGAATAGCAGATGCAGGTCATAAATTCATGATGCAGTTCTAGGATATCATACCACGTGAGAGACCAAAATATTAACAACAGAACCATATGTCTAGATGCAATGTAATGTGTTGACAATATATATATATATTGTTTAAAATTTGTTATATTTATAGTGGAAAAGAACTTAATATTGGATATAGTGTATAGACAACAATCAAAAATGCATGGTGAGTTTCACACAAGTTATCTTCAAACAATGTGACTACTATTAATAAAAAAAGATTTAAATAAAATAAAGTTAAAATAAAAAAAATATAAGCAAACTAAAGGTCATGACAATAATCTAAAGCTTTCCCAAACTTAGTTAATCAGCCAGTGACCTATATATAGAACATGCTAAAGGAATCATGACACATTCCAAGAATGAAACTGACAAGTGTGTACAGTGTTAGTTCTTATGTCCATTATATATCTATACAAAAAAGTATGTGTATGCATGTATATATTTATTAAATATGCTACTATGTATATTTTTCTAACTTTTACTGTGTATGAGAGTTGCCTTCCTTGAACCAAGTGGCAGTGTCTTTGTTAGGAGAATGATTGAACAATTGTTTCTATATCTGGGAATTGAAATCTGACTTCACAAAAAAAAAAAAAAAAAAAAAAAGCAAACAAAAATAATAATTATAAAATATTTAAAAACTCATGCTATTAAAATAACAAAAGGTGTGTGTGTGTGTATCTGTATAACCAGAGAGAGAGAGAGAAGTGAATAATAAGGATTTAAGAAATTATTTTTGATAATCTAAAACTTGTAGTAACATAGGATTCTAATGGAATGTAAATCAGAATATTGATTTCTATTGTGATTAAATTGATTGCCTCAGAATTACTACACATTAATATAATAATTAGGAAATTCTTTGATGTGTTGTGTCCCTTTAAGACATTGGCGATCATTCCTGTTCTTTGTAGCTTTTAATAAATTTAGCCTTTTTGTTACTTCTAAACCCAGTTTTGCTATCCATTTACACAAATTCACTTGGTAAATTATGCTTTGTTTTCCTGTCACTCTTGCCTTCAATCAGTCCTGTGAGTACAAAATTTCCTAAACCCTCATTATATGCTCTAGCGTGAGGTAGTTAAAGAAAAAAATAAGAGGAAAGAAAGAAAAAGTAAGAGGAAAGAGATTACTAATTGAATAATAATTGTTGAAATTTGCAGGAAAGCAGATTGAAAAATTAAGAAAATTAAAAACGAAATGTTTTGAAAAATTATGTTTCAAAATAATAAAATGAAATCCCAAACAATTCCAAGGAGAATCAAACCCAAATATAACTAGACAAAAAAATTCAGTAAGGTTGAGCAGAACCAAGACTACCAGTCCTTCCCCACATCCCACCAATAAGAAAGAGACAATGTATCATCAAAGATATTGGCCCTGGAAAATAGAAAAACATATGTTGTCAAAGAAAATGTGTGGGTCACCGAAACGACATGTAAAAGTGTTCTGGACAAAGAGTCAGGATAAAACATCTGGTTTGAATCAGCTAACCAGAAGAAAAATATCCCCACAAAAATAGAGATTAATGCCTAAGATTGGGGATGGGTGTGTTTATTTTAATTTCTGTGACATTCAAAAACTTTATGGCCAAATGATGTAACCTAGAAAGGGCTACCGAATGAGGAATAACCAACATGGAGGTTGGAAATAAAATGGTAACCATTATAACAAAATACAATACTCGCCAGCTGCATAAAGTAGATATAACACTACTATTAGTGAACTACTTAGACAGTATATTACCACCACTTACAATAGAGTACAATGTATTTATGAGGTTTGGGATATACCTATTGGTGTTCATAGGTGTGGTATATAACACCAACAATATTTGGGATTCTTTTGGATACAAGTAATAAAGAAAAATGAATAACTAAGCCTTGGGTGATCATAGGTAACCAGCTGTGTGGCCTGGTTGATCAAGAAATGACCTAAAACAACCAGCATGAGACAAACTGATAAAGAAAGAGCAATAACTGGAAATCCCCATTTAACCTACACATTCTAAAAGTTTACATTCATCACAAAAACAGTGTACCAGCCTTTGGAGTGGGTTGAGGTTGGATGCTGAGAAAATGATTAGCACCATCTATATGGAGCAACGGTGTGAGATGAGATCTGAAGGAAGTTGGAGTTAAGGGGCAGCTTGATTCCTCTGACCACTCTCAAAGGGAGATGGACAACCCCTAAATTTGGAAAATTACTCAACATATTTTGAAAATATAGAATGTCAGAAAAAGGTTGATGCTAAAGGTTGAAGATAACCGAATAGAAGAACCTAGGTCAACTCCACACCTCCTGGACACAGGTCTCCATAAACTAGAGGTTTGGACAACTTGAAGAGTCCCTCATTACTGCTACTGTAATCCGCATCATTTGCCAAAACCTCCTGACCTGTAGACCAGAACGTAAAAATTTAAATTACTACTAACACAGGCTGTAAACTGCAAAAGGAGATCCCAGTACCATTTGATTATAATCCTTTATTCCAATGAATTCTCTTGTGTAGTTTCCAGCCACTGACCTGTTCTTCACTTCAGTTTACTTCAGTGATTTTTTCACCCTGAGATCAAAAACATGTTGCAGAGATGTGAAAGAGACAAATGCAAGTAAGATCAACTGAAACTGTGCTCATAATCATGATGCCAGAGACAAACCAGCAATGCGCTAACAAGTGAGGAGTCAGCTAGATGGTAAACATTGTGGTCTAAAGGAACCTGAAGACCAATGCGGCAGAAAAGAACTTACATTAGAAATTTCAATTGCATCTTTCTGATGTTAATTATAAGTATCCCTTTTGTTTCCATTTTTGGTCCATGATATTCTCAGCATCCTTCTGTAGAAGAACATTTCTGTTGCTTCACCTGCATAGAGATTGTCCAGCATTATGAGGACAGATGTAAGTATTCGTTGAGTATTCTTTTCTTTATTTCTAACAAAATTTTCCTGTTTCTTACTACTTTGTTTAACTTTTAAGAGGCATCTTTTGATATCCCAATATTTCTGTTGCTTCAGGTCTCTTCTTCATCTTTGAGGAGATTGTCCAGCACTCACTGCCATACAGAATCACATAGCAGTTTAGTACTCTTTCTTGTTTCTAGCTAAGTTTTCCTATTTCTTAGTAGTAGTATTAGTTTTTGGAATGCTTCCTTGGTTATCTCAATACACCTTCAGATTTCAGTGTCACACTTTCTGTCCCCCTGTTAAAACACCAGATATTTAAATTGTACTTGTTACTAGACATTAATATATTAATTGCAAAACTAGCATTAGTAAAAAGATTCTATTTGACATAAGTAAGGGAGAAGTTTTCTATCATTATGTAATAATCTCATCCCTCTCAAATGATTATATAACAATCAAAATGACTCGCATGTGAAAACCTCATGACAAGAAAAACTTTAGAATATCAACTTCACACATTCTGTTACTTTTGACATCATTGTTAAACTTGTAGGTCAATAAAAATGAATAAAGATGACCTTGTATGTTTCTGGTTTTGTTTTCTATTTTTTATTTCTTCTGTCATGCTACAGCAAACACATACAAATGAACCCCGTTTTTTTTTTTATTCAAACATCTAAGGTAAACAAATAAATAACATTTCTACTTTGCCAGCAATCTTCTACCAGGATAAATCAAGAAATACTTGGGTATGTGTGTGGTCCTTGGGTGTTCTCCAAATGTGGACTCTACAATCTTGTGTGGATGTATTATCCTTTCCTCTGGGGTGTGTGTTTAAATATCTATTCTATCATTTTCCATCCCAACAGGCCCACACCATAGGCACAACTAGGTCAATCACATGATCAATCAGTCAGTCATTGACATCCAGCAAATCACAGGCCTATTACTTTGGGGGTAGAAGTAGTCTCTCAGGTAAATCCTGTACCCATCTTCTCTGAAGGACACTGAATGCAACATCTATTCTGACATCATATAGGGTGAGCCACATACTCCCAAGGGGTGGGGATAAAGCAAAATAGTGGTGGAAATTAATTAGCATACCCACACACCAGCTCACAAAAACAATAACAGCATGATGACTGCCACCTTCCTGTGGTGGAAAGTCGCAATAAGCCCCATTCAGCACAGGTCAAGATATGTCAATTCTCTCCCCACTCATTTGTGTGGCTCACCTTTTATTTAGGTTTTTGACTACACATGCAAATTAGAGTTTTAAAAGCACTAGAACCATGCATGTGCTTTACCTAAATTGCAAATAACATCTACAACCGGACAGGTGAGATATTGTGGCTTAAAATTCCTTGTTCTCATTTAACCACACTTACTACCATCTACTTTATTTCATCAGCAATGTTAGAAACATCCCCTTTGCCATCAAACAAGAATGAGATATAGTCCTGGCCAGGGTTTAAAGTCCCATAAGAGAAAGTTTTATATTACACATTCTAATAGGAACCTAGGAATTCAGAAAATCCTGATTTTCAAAATGGCAGAAAATTGGGCATGTTGAAATACAGTTACAAGGGAAATTTTAAAAAATAGGAATAGACATATTGTACGCCATTGGAAAGAAAATTTATTAAAGAATTAATAATCTGTTTGAAAATAGGGTCCCAAAATCAACTGGGTTTGAGATATCTTCAATTAAGTAGACCCCCGTTCAAGATAAAAATGTGATCGACATGTTCCTACATAATCTCTATTGGATTTGAGTTTATATTTTACAAGTTTTGACACA
>OZ010608.1:33481895-33509395 GCA_963932145.1 Acanthosepion lycidas | reverse complement strand
TCTCCACAGAACAACTGTTTTGTTCCAGGTTTGTTAATTCAAAGTTCCCAGCAGAACATCTATTGGAACTGGCACAGTTGTAAGCTGGGAAAATTCTCTATTCCTGTTTTGTGGGTGGGATGGCAGTAGATAGGGAGGGAGACTTATTAGATGGGTAACTGCTTGTCTTCTGTATAGATGCGCACCCTGAAGAACTAGACTTTCCAGGCAAAGGTCCATGGTTTCATGAGATTGATACAGGGAAACACATTTTATAAATTGAAGTTTGCAAGTTTTATTCAAAAGCAGCAATTGAGATTATATATATATATATATATATATATATATATATAGAGAGAGAGAGAGAGAATGTGATGAATAAATTGTCAAAATTACGCAAAAATGAAAATAACACTGACATCTCATTTTAACAGTATGTTTACCAAAATTACACAAAAAATCTTCAAATGCTAAAGAATAAATTTATTCAATAAAATCACCAAATACAGCGTCCAGATGACTTTGGAATATCCTGCAACTCTTGTGGACGGTCTCCTTGTTTAAATTGGTAAATGCTGCAATAATTCTTGCCTTCAGTTCATCTTTAGTGTTACAAGGAGTTTTGTTGGTCACTCACTCAACTGACTCCCGCACATAATAATCAAGTGGGTTGAAATCTGTGAAGTTAGGTAGCCAGATGTAAGGGGTGATGTGGTCGCAGAAATTGTCTGACAGCCATGTCTGGGTTCTCCTGCTTGTGTGGCATGGTGCAGAGTCCTGTTGACAGACATAGGGTCTTCCAGCAGCCACCGTCTTCACCCAGGGCAGCACTATCTCCTCAAGGCATTTGATGTAGGCTTCAGTGTTGAATATGAGGCCATCAACAACAAATTAGAGAATTCTTTCCTTATCAAAACAATCAGCTGCCTACCTTCATAATCACCATTAGACTCATCCGACTCTTTCTGAATCCTCTGCACTGTCCTCAGAGTGACACCCAAATACTCTGAAATGTGTCTGTACAGCATGACCATCTTAAGGGGGTAAATTACAATGACAAATTGCTTTTATAGCTGTGATAAAACCTGCATTCCATTGTCATAGTGATTTTTAAAAACGCACTTTGTTATAGTTATTTTAGAATTTTTTTAATTTATCTGTTGTAGTTACAAATTTTATCTCAGCATCAAGAAACTGATTAGACAACTGGAAGGAATCAGTATAAAAAATAAGTAAACACAATGTCTATATTATTCAATGAAACATGTTTGAATGAAGATATGCTGCTCAAGGTTTAAATATTGATAAAAGTGTTTGATATAAGGGATAGAGTGTACGTAAATATAAAAGTAGACACAGAGGGCAACACTGAGTGACAACAGTCTGTTTTATACTTTAACATAATCTTCAGGCCTGAATGTTATGTAATAATGGTCCTCTCATATGACAGTTCATGCCAGACAATTTCATCACAGATGAAAAGTCTTGAGGCAAAAAGTGTGCTTCTAAAGAAGATTTAAGAAAAATGGAAACAAAAAGGGCATACTTAGAATTAGAAAAAGACAGTTGAAATTTCTATTTTACATAATGAGGATAAAAAGGGTTTAAAAAAAATGTAAAAGACTTACAGGACATAGGGAGAGAAGAAGAAAGCAATGAATAACCAAGCTAACAAGCTTATGTAAATGGTTGGGAGAACAGAAATGATGAGAAAATGGAACAAGACAAACAGCTAAAAGCTACAATGAACAGGAAGTTAGCGAAAACAATTTGGTTTGGTTCATTGTTTAGAGGCACATAAACCTCTATGGGTTATTTTATGCTGAAATCTAAATATTTTGAACACAATTTTATGCCTTCAACTACATCTAAAATGTATTGTTGGCAAGGCCCTACCTATAATTTGCTGTGTGCTGGAGTAATGAAAGTCAAGAATTATGAGCTAAAAAATGACTGAGAAAACTTGACCCCCAGTGGCTGCTATGAAACGTGTGATTTCCTGGCCTTTTGTAGCTATGGCCTTCATTGTTGGTAATTTCATTATGAATAGGTATTGTTTATAATTCTTTAATATAAAAATGTATTACTGGTATTTTTATACTTTCATAGTATTTTTTTTGTTTTTGTTTGAAATGATTAAAAGAAAATACTATATTTATGAGGTAAAAGTGCTCAATGCCTGGGAGAAAGCATATATAAATATAAGTAGTGTGGACATGATCTCCAGACATGGCCTGAAGATTGCAATCAAGCCTGAAACAGGCTGTTGCCATTTGGTGCTGATTTTATATATTGGACGTATGGGCAACTTAACTATCAATGACATGGAAAATGAAATCACTGAGCAGAATTCAAATTTTGGTCTTTTTCATTCACTTTGTGCTAATAGCCTAGGACATTGTGGTAGACTATAGAAGGATCTCTTTCTTCCAGACTGGGTCCCTCTTGCTTTGGGTGGTAGCCTATCAAGGAGGGTCACTTTCTTCCGGACTGGACCACCTTGTCCTGGGTGGTAGGACATCTAGAATACTCTGAATTCAAACCTGAGTCGGGCTGCTATTAAGAGACTTTGCAGCACACTGTTCATCTTTTCATTGTTATCAGTTCTTCTGTAATGGTTTAATGGGTTTTATGCACGTCTAACATTAGAATCAAAATTATCTGTGTGGGTTGTCTAGCAATTCAGTTTAAAACATAACTGTTCAGCCCTTATATGTTGAAACTGATTTTGTAATATACGTTTTCTGGTAGAATCCATAAAATCTGCATAATGACAAAACTAGGTTTAATTGTTTAACGGTATTTTTTATTTAACATATAAAAGTATTTTTCCAGTATCTGATTTAAATTCTTAATATATAGGACATTCAATTCTTTTGTAAGCGATGATGTTTTTATAGAATTAATTTCTCTTTAAGATCCCGCACAAAAGATTTACCTTACAAAGTAACATTGAAGAAAAAAAAATATTTCAGACATTATGTGTCAATGCGCCACTTCTTGAGTTAAAACCAATTTTGTGCATCCAAACCTACTCCCCAGGACTCCAAAAGTCTGTACATAGGAAAGCAGCAGTCATAAGGCACTCAGGATTTTAAATCATAAAAAGAAGCATTTCAAGGTTGAATATCAATATATTAGACTGTTGTTCATTAGATCAGCAGATAATCAATGTATTTGTTTATATGGCCCAAATCCTGAGGAGAGGGACAGAAAAAGAGAAAAAGAGAAAAAGAGAAAAAGAAAAAAAGAAAAAAAGAAAAAAAGAAAAAAAGAAAAAAAGAAAAAAAGAAAAAAAGAAAAAAAGAAAAAAAGAAAAAAAGAAAAAAAGAAAAAAAGAAAAAAAGAAAAAAAGAAAAAAAGAAAAAAAGAAAAAAAGAAAGAAAAAAAGAAAGAAAAAAAGAAAGAAAAAAAGAAAAAAATCACACATTTAGTCTAAAATTTTTTTAGATGAATTAAATGAATAGAATAAATTACTATTTAAATAAATAGGCAAATAAAAAACAACCCAAAGCATTTATCTTAAACCAGTCATGGACAAAATGTGGTTAGTTTAACTTTCTGAATGGCATTGCTAATTTCATCTGGAAAATAACATTACTTAAAATTTTGTTTATTTTATTTCATTCTCATTTGTTCAATCCTACTGTCTCATACATAACGAGATACATAAACATTGATCAAGTATAATGTTTCTTAAATTTTGTAAACTTTGGTTGATGGTAACAATTTTTTTCATTTCAAACCATTGGTGATTTTCACGAAGTCATCTTTTGATTTAGAAAACGAAAATGTTCGTAACTTTTTTTTATTATTAGAAAAAATGAATACTTTTTTTTTTGTCTAATCGGATGAATAAATTAGAAACAAATTACATGCAACCATGTGTGTCAATTACATAAGTCATCAGTGATATCATTATAAGTTTTTTTTTTAATTATAAGAAAAATAAAATTTTTCAAAATGCAGATGCCTATGTATTCAGTATTCTGTAGTAAAATGGCTTTGGTACATTTAATGAAAAATCACCTTGAATCATTTCCATGCCTTTTCTGGATATCTCAGTTTCAATTCCCAAGGACATATGGCCCAGTTTTGAATAAAAGTGTTGATTAAAGTAATCTAGTGACTTGACCCAAAGAGTTGTGAATTCAATACCTGATCACAGCAGGTGAACAAAAACTTGGAGAGTTGAGTTACTAAAGGGAAATAACTGAGAACTGAGATATCCAGAAAAGGCATAGCATGTGGAACTAGAATAATCTACCTGGGTGGACGAAATAAAGGGTTCAGTTCAAAATTCCAATGTATATCACCTGAAGAAGGCCAGCATATGCAATAGCCGAAACATCATGAACATGACAAAGATAAGGACAACAGTCTGAAGAATGTAGCAAAGGGTGTTCCAATAATTTGGACCGATTTTAAACTTAACTGATATTTAAAATCGGTTCAAGTTATTGGAACACCCTTTATAAATAGTTTTTTTTTCGGTTACTATCAAAATCTTGCAATGACCTTGAGAAGACAATGCTGTTTTAAAAAGTCAATGTTAACAATTACAATTGGAGGGGTAAATATTTCAATATTAACTGCAAGGAGAAAATGAATATAAGTGAAGCAGGAAGTAGTGCCCTGGGGGGGGGGGGTTGAAGGTTCTAAGAAAAGGTTAAAAGGTTATAAAATGCAGTGATAAGAAGGTCTTGCATGATGATTAACTGGTGTACAAAATAGCCCGGGGCTTAAAATCAAATTTGTTTTTATCTCTTAAATTATGAGCTGTAAAATTATCTTCCGAGAAAGAGCAACTGGGAGAAAAATAATTGCTGGACAGACATAACCTCAACCTGCTTCCCGACAGATTACAACGTTCCTTTAAATATAGTGTGTGTGTGTGTGTGTGTGTGTGATTAATTTACAGAGATTATTTATTCAGCTGAAATGTGTTAGCAGCACTGAATAATTGAAAAAGAGATTCCAATTGTATGAAGAAAATTTCACAACTAGTACCTACCATACACCAAGTCAACTTGTTTTCATCCCTTTCATATTCCACTGATAAGAAGCAAGTTCCACTTTCAAATGTTAATGTCTCTTAAATTTCATAAGGAAAAGAACTTTTTCATACTCTTGTTCACTCACACTTTCATACATAACTACCACATCACTAACAATGATTAAGTACAATGTTTCATGAATTTTGTAACCATTTACTATTTTCCCTAAGGAAGACCATACATGTAAATATCTTTTGCTTCAGAAACTGGAAAAGAAGAAACATTTTTGTTTAAAACTAAAAAATGAAAAAATAAAATTATTTTCATATGAATAAATTAAAAGCAAATTACACACATCAATGTATGTTAATTATATGCAGAGATAATATTATATCAAATTTTCTCTAAAGAAAAAAAAAAAAAACAACTCCCCAACAATTTCAAAAGCAGGTGATTACTCATATAGCCTTCTGTAGTGAAAATAACTGGCATACTTTCAACGAAATATTACCTTTAACTTTTTTTTAGTACTGCAGCCCTTATGATAAACCATATCTCATGTGGCTCACTGGTCAGAACAGGTTACACATGACTGTTCTAGACAATACAACAGCCTCTAAATTTACATTTGGATTTAGAAAAACTTATATACAGTCAGTCACGAAATGTTTTTAAAAAGATAAAATGCTTCCTCCAAAATCAAAACAGCTGCAAGCACTTTTTTCCGTGTTCCTAGCAAACAAAAAAAAAAAAAAAAAATAAAAAATAATTTGAAATTATGAAAAATCTTTCCTAAAATTTAAAAACATCAAAAAAAACAAAAAAAAAAAAAACAAACAAAATATCCTAAAAGGAAAAAAAACAAACAAAATATCCTAAAAGGAAAAAAAACAAACAAAATATCCTAAAAGGAAAAAAAACAAACAAAATATCCTAAAAGGAAAAAAAACAAACAAAATATCCTAAAAGGAAAAAAAACAAACAAAATATCCTAAAAGGAAAAAAACAAACAAAATTTCAAGATAAATTTAATCCAAATCACCTGACTTACAAATTAGAAGTGATTAGTCATAAGAATACAATAAAGTTAATTTTCTAATTTTTCATACTATTTTCCAAAACTCACTGGGCTTTTTTCTTTCTTTTTGATGCCAATACAATGCCCAAGAAGAAGTGTATCTAACAAGAATAAGACAAGTACTCCCTACCAACCCTACTTTCAACATCAGCTTGCTTTGCTATGATGATCATGAAAAAAAAAAACAAAAAAAAAAAACCCTACACTGACTTAACAAACAAGCAAGTGTTAGCTCCTCGCTTTATGACAAAAGATTTTTCTAGGAAATCAATTACCACAGACACTAGTCAAAACGATACAATGACATCAGTAGCAAATTCATACTACAAACAGTCAGTTGCAAGATCAAGGGTGGTGCTGTTTCAAACTCCAGAATAGATTTCAAAATGGTGGCCATTTGTATTATCCACAAAGAATTTACTTATTTGGTAATTTCAAAGATTGGTATTTCAGTTTCTTTAAATAATATCTTTCTAACAAGGCATCAAATTGTCTGGTCAGTGTTTCCTTTATTTCCTCCTAATGATTATCGTTGTTACATTTTCAACATCATACCTCAAAACAAAACATTTGTTTGTATAAAGTATGTTTCAAATGAGGACAAACCAGTCTAATATTTATAAAATTCCTTATTTCGTTATGTTGTTAACAGGGGCAAGAAATGGCTTCTACATTTTAACACCTCAAAAACTAGACTGCTCTCTTTTAAATATATAATATTAAACTCCAGGAGAGTAACTCGTCGTGCTTTTTCGGTCTAATGTCTTCCACCGACATGAATTGGAAAGATTATATCAAGTCAATTCCTAAATCTGTTACTAGAAAAGTTAGTTCACTATCATGCTAGACAATTTTTATTACCAAAATCTTTTTTACACCTTTATAAGTTTACCATTCAGATCATCATTGAATATGGCTGTCACATCTGGTCTGCTGCTTCTATTATGTATCTAGAGATTCTTGATAAAATCCGAAGAAGAATCTACAATGTTATTGGTCCTGACCTGGCATCTCTGGTTTCAACCACTTTCCCACCGCAATCGCATAACTTCCCTGTGCCTTTTCTATAAATATTTTCATGGCAATTGTTCTGATGAACTTTCCTTTTCGGTACCTCAATTTCATGAATTTAAGCGCAGTACTAGATTGGCAGCTAGGTCTCATCATTTTACTATTGAAAATTGTAAGTTTTATTCTAATAGTTTTCTTCACTCTCCACTTCTCACCTGTGTAATTCTTCTGGTTTCTTGCTTTCTTGTCAAGTATAATCTTCAAAAATTTTAAATGTGATGTCAATTATCATCTATATTTTTAAATCCTGTTCTTTTTATCGTCCTTTATAATCAATGTTTTTTTTTCTTTCATTCAGTGACCTCTTGCATCTTAGTGTCTTTATCACCTTGCTTGGGGTTGAAATGATATTAACAAAACACACACAGATTCAACCACTTTAAATTCAGAATCCACAAAGTAAGGAAAAAAATGGTCTGATAGCAGAAAAACTAAGGATTAAAAAAAAAAAGAAAAAAAATTCTTGATCATTTGATCAGAATTTTGGAAATGTCAGCACCCCCACTTGTTTATGCACACCAATGGAAAGTACAACACTAGAATCCAAAAGTGCATTGGAATAGGGAAAGATGCCTTCTAAAAGCTAAACAAAGTATTAAGAAACAGAAAACTTTAGAAATAAAGAGTACTGAACTGTTATGTAATATCAGTCCCCTATATTGGCAATGAATGCTGGATAATCTCATCACAGATGAAAACATGACTTTAAGCATGAAGAATGCTGAGAATAACAGACTTTTTTTTTTTTTTTAGATAACTTTAGGATTTTGTTTGATTCTTTTTTAAACTGATTGTTCAGGTCATCTGTCCCCATATTACAAGAGTTCTTGCAGTCCAAGTCGCACATGAAGGGAATAAGAATAAGTAGCATGGCACGTCCTAGGGTATGAAGATCAGGATTAGTGGCGTCAAGAAATGTATTTTGTCTGAACACGAACCATGAAAAGAGTGATAGAGTAGTGAGCCGCAAGTTAGGCTTCTTCTGTAGAAAAGGGTTTAAAAGGCAAAAACAATTTATCGCCAATGTAAATGCTTTTCAACTCAATCAAGACTGGAAAGTGAGGATTGGGCAGTTCTGGCCCAGATGTGGCAGCAATATTCCATCTTCAATCTGATCTTCCTCTTGTAGAGATTCGTTTGGTTTGGTTTGTTTTATGGCATATCAACCTCTCAATGGGTTATTTAATGCCAACAAAATTTTTATTGCTGGTAATATGTTTTTCTTCAAAAATCTATTTCTGGGAATATTTTTCCTTGAAAAAATCTATAGCTGGTAATATTTTTTTCAAAGAATGTATAACTGTATTGCTAGTACTTTTTTTTTTTTTTTTTTTTTTAAGTATTGCTGATAATTTTTCCTTCAAAAATTATTGCTGGTAATATTTTTTTTTTTTTATTACAAAGATATTTCTGGTATTAAAACCTATTTTTACACAAGTTTGGATGTCAACTATTTTCCCTAACAGGTGCTACCACCCCAGGTCAGGGTGGACCTGGGAATGCCAGCAATTAAGAGGTGGTTCCATGCTCCTCAAAACCACTTGATCAGAGGCCTTGCTGTTGGACGTAGTTTATCGTCTTACCCAGGATGGTGTAGAGATTGGAGCATGGTAGGAGGAGTCAGGTACATAACAGAGCTGACCACATTTGAAGTGTCTTTAGTGATGGACCATATATAAGAGTTTGGCTGGAGTCATAAACCGAATGGAATATACAAAATGCTTGGCACAATGTCAATTTCATCTGGCAAAAGGGACAAGTTAATTTAGCCAGGCACACCTGCATGTAGTATAATGATTATTATCACAGAAAATTGAACTAGGGAGCAGGTTTCAAATTCCAGCTTTGCTGTGCTCACTTAAGTGCAGACATGGGCAACCGTTTCAGGTTAGGGACTTCGAATGAGCTATGAATCATTGAAATCGGACCAGTAGGAGCAGAGGAGTTGCTTGGGGACACACATGCACACACACTGTACTTTATATATAAGATTTATTCAGCTGAAAATAGAAAAAAACATTTTTTAAATAAAACATATATTCCTTCTATTATAAACACTTCCTATTTCTAAAGTAAAAGATATTTACATGCCTGATCTTCCCCAGAGAAAATAGCCAATATTTTAAAATGATGAAACATTACCTTCAAGGAAAGTTTGAATATTCAAGAAACATTGCATTTAATCATTGTTTATGTGGTTGAGCACTTGGACAGAGTGTAATAGTTAACAAGCTTGTCTCACAAGATCAATTATAACTGAATAGTGAATTTGATCCTCATACTTTTGGCTTGCCTTGTTTTCACAGTCCAAATAATACTACCCAGCCTAGAGATTGAACTCATAATTAATGCCATCAAATTCACAAACCAATGCTTTAATACACTAGGCTAGAGTCCCGTGGAGTTGGTTCATGAATCTGGTGATATAGTAACTGTGAGTTCAAGCCTCGTGTTGGGCAGAGTGTACTTGGACTCAGTGGAAAGGGTGAGCATTAACTGAGCAATACTAAAAATAAGAACTAGACGAGATATACATAGATATGGGCACAGTGGAATGAGAACAGTCTATCTCCATAGATTAAATAAAGGGTTCAGTCTGGAATTCCCTGTAGATTACCCAGATTGATATACACCTGATGAAGGCTGGTGGGCACAAAAGACTGAAATGTTGTGATAACAACAACAAAGATGAGGATAATAGTTTAAATGTAATTTAAATAATGATAACTCTTCATCTCAAAAATCAGTCAAAAGGGACATGAGAAAAAAAAACAACACACACATTTATACTGGACAAGGAGTTTTAATTCTTAAATAAAGTAGAAAACAGAATTTGTGACAAGATTATATGTGAAAAAATTTTAAAAACATTCAAGTTCCTTTGTAAACTACAAAATTACTTACAAGAAATGTGCTTCCAGCATTTTTTTAAATACTAACCCTATTTTTTTTCCAGTTCTGTAAAGATCTTTAATTCAAACATTTTGAGAGATGAGAAAATACCTGGGGAGGGTGATGACAGCTGAAGCCAAATACACAATGCACTGTGTATTACAAGACAACTTCCTGTTGACTTTTTGTTATCATCTCCTGCATTTGACAGTTATTTCTTTAACATTTGACCAGTTTTCCCCAACCCACCCAAAACCCAACAAATGTTGCAAAGGGGAGACCTTTAACATGTTCAGTGCACGTACCCTTTCCCACCAAATGTCACCATGGAAGGCATTCTGGTTGGAAATATTCCCCCAAGGAAATTGTTGCACCTCAAACAAATAGACTGTTAGGGAAAATCTATTTTGAAAAACATTAGCAGTACTTGATCAAATATGCATAATCAAAGCCAAAGGATGACAAAGGTTTGTAGCCATTGATGCAGGGACAGATAAAGTTATACATTATTGATGTGAAAGTATTTATTTTAGGGAACTTGCAGCTGCTGTGGAGTGAAGAGAAATTGGAATTACAATAATCAGATGCATTCATTCAGATCACATTTAGCAGCTGGTTTCTTTTTTTTTCTTTTTTTTTTTTTCTTTTTCTTTTTTCAATTATATCCCAGCCACAGAAGAGAGGCATGTATATTTAGCTGAGTAGTTAGAACATTCACTTTCTAACCATGAGACCCAAGTTCAAATCCCACCATGGTTGGTTTGTCAGGAAGGTGACTTCTTGATGCCACTGTCCTGAGGGAGATGATCCCAGAAGACAGCACCTTTGGAGAGTGATTATAAACCATACCCCTGGTTGACCAAAGATTTGTAAGTGAAATTCAGTAGACAGAACTGTTCAGGGGTTGTTAATGATTGTGCTAGCACAAAGCCACAAGTCATTGTGACTGAGGGTCTTGAGTGTACTGGCATTGTTGAAACTGTTGATCATGTCAGATGATTCCAACACCCCCAACACTTAGTAGCAGGTGGAAAAATCCTAAAATATACTATTTCAACCCTACTTGTATATTTTAGCATGTCTTCCACCATCCCCCGCTATTCCAACCCCCTTACCGTACTTTCGCATGTCTTCCACCATCCCCCGCTATTCCAACCCCCTTACCGTACTTTCGCATGTCTTCCACCATCCCCCGCTATTCCAACCCCCTTACCGTACTTTCGCATGTCTTCCACCATCCCCCGCTATTCCAACCCCCTTACCGTACTTTCGCATGTCTTCCACCATCCCCCGCTATTCCAACCCCCTTACCGTACTTTCGCATGTCTTCCACCATCCCCCGCTATTCCAACCCCCTTACCGTACTTTCGCATGTCTTCCACCATCCCCCGCTATTCCAACCCCCTTACCGTACTTTCGCATGTCTTCCACCATCCCCCGCTATTCCAACCCCCTTACCGTACTTTCGCATGTCTTCCACCATCCCCCGCTATTCCAACCCCCTTTACTATATTTTCGTATTTCTTCCACACCTGCTACTATTTCAACTTCCTCATTTAATATATTATCTTTTCCACCACACTACTATCCCAACTTCTGCTAACCCCATTGTATTTGAGACTCTCCAGAGTAGACAGCTTAATTAATGAGAGAAAAACTAAATTAGAATCACATATGAAAACTGAACAATAACCAGGGCAAATGCTGTCAGGGAAAAGAAGTGAGTGGAGATTGGATCTGAATGTTCATTGGCTCATTAACCTCAACATGACATTGAATAGAGGGAGTGAGAACGAAGAAAAAGCTAATTCAGTTGAAAATGGAATAAACGAGAAGAGTAGGCAACATGGAATTTCCCCAGAGAAAATAATCACTGTTGCCTTGGAAACTGTTTAGAGAGGAGAAGCAACATGATGAATCTGAAAGAAGTTCACAGGATTTCATGAGACTTCTTTTCAGAAAGTGCTTCTTCATTCTATTTGCGGACTTGCTTGCTAAATATTTTTTTTTTATTTACTAATCCTTACAGATTTGGGAGTATTAAGGCAGGATCAGATGTGTTCATGTCAGTGAGGAAAAGAATAAAGCCTTTTTGAAACAGATTTAAATATTTGGGAAGTTTTTAACATAGGATGGACAGTGTGACACAGATTCGAAGACATATTCAGATGGCCAAAGATGCATTCCAAAAGCTAAGCAGAGTATTAAGAGAAAGGAAAAATTTTGTTAAAAACAAAAGCATATTGAAATGTCATGTGATATCGGTCTTCCTGTATGGCAGTTAATGCTGGACGATCTCCTCAAGGATGAAGAATAGACTTGAAGCAACAGAAATGTGGTTCTACAGAAGGATGGTGACGATACCATGGACCAAACATGTGAGCAACGATGAGGTTTTGGAGAAAATAGAAACAAGAAGAAAATTTATACTTAACATCCGGAAGAGGCAGTTGAAAATTCAGGGCAAGTAATGAAGATGGAGGGCTTGGAAAATCTGATACTCACAGAAGAGATTGAGGGAAAGACGGACAGAGGAAAGCAGCATATAACATACTTGATGAGCTTGAGTAAATGGATGGTAGAACAGGGTTTAAGAGAAATAACAAAAAGACCAAAGTTATTAAGAGCTACAAGGGACAGGAAGATGTGGAGAGCTAGGTGTGCCTACGTCCTGAAGGGACACAGCACATAAAAGATGCTTTGTTTCAGATGTAATAGGCATTTGTTAATCTTGTGTGATAAAGGCAGTGCCCAGTTTGGTCAAAATTCAGTCCTTTGCTTGTGCAAATAGAGTGACCTACCCAGGGTGCAAGCACAAGTGATGGTATATGAAGGCCACATGCTATCCAAACTATATACCCCACCCTTCTCAGTCACACCAACAAGATTCAAAGCAACACAGATTCAAATGTGCTGTCAGTGTAACAGATATTGGTGTGGGAAGTGAAGTGGAAGGCATAGTTCATATTTTAGTTTCGACTGTTGCATTCACTTTCACACTAATATGCTTAGAAAAGGCATGAATCCATCTCTTCTCTCTTACCCAGTTGTGGGTTAAATAGCAGAGTGAGCTCTCTAGCCTTGGGTGGCAACCAAAAAGGATTTTTTTTTTTTTTTATTTCAAACTACAGTGTAACCCCGATATAAGAGAGATTTTCTCTGGTCCCAAATTAGAGCCATACTTACCTAAACAAAATAGACTAAACCCGGATATAAGAGACTTCTTCTCCGATCCCGACAACTCTCTTATATCCGGGTTACACTGTATGAAAAAAGCAATGGGCGACTGCTCAACTATCATTCCTCAAAAGTCATAGCAATCCACTGATAATAAATTTAGTTGATTGCTTTGTTTTCTACAGCTTATCAACCATTTGAAGGTTATTTAAAGACAGAAAATATTTTTAGATTGTAATAATTTATTTTTTGTTGTTAAGATAATAATGATTTACTGATAAAAGTCTTACTAATTAGCCCATAGCTGGGTGGAGAAAAGGTGGATTCATACCCTTCCCAAGAGTATTTGTGTGTAAATGAATATAACAAATTCAATTAGAATTAGAACTTAGCTCTCTGATTAACAATCTTGAGCCATTATCCATTAAACTAACTGCACATCCAAGCTTACAGCACCTGGTATTCCTAAGCGGTCACCCATCTAGGTACTGACCAGGCTTAACATTGCTTAACTTCAGTGATCATACAGGAACTAATAAAACTGATGGGACTCATGATCACCTATGCCCTGGAGTGACATGGTATTTTAGAAATATATCTCTGTATAGCAAAAATGCCAATCTGTGCCCCCTTGTCAGAAAAGAAGTTTTATTCCATGTTCCCATCCTCCAACTCAACACGTCTAAAAGATGTCACCCCCAGCCAAAAAAATAAATAAATAAATAAATAAAAATAAAAATAAAAATATAACCAGGCAATGTACTTGATCCAGTCATAGATAGATAGCTAACCACTCACATCTGAGGATGCCCATCTTCTAGCTAGCTGATCCCTGTTGCAGACGCCTGCTCAGGCATATTTGTGTTTGTTCAGCACCCACACAGCACTCCTGTGGTTTATACTGCAACTATGCAGATTGGACTTTAGTTACAGTTTCTGGGAGAGAACAGGTTATCTAGCATGATCAACAGTTTGAACAAGGCCAGTCTGCTCAAACCCTCGGTTACAATGACTTGTGACTTCATGCTAGCACAATCATCGGTGGTTCCCAAAGGGTTTCATCTACCCAATTTCACTCACAAGGCTTGGGTCAACCCATGGTTCAGTTTTCAAGCACTTTCCGAAAGTGCTGCACACTGTGATCGCCTCCTCTAGACCAATATCATCAAGAAGTCATCTTCCTCACAAATCAACTGTGGTGAAATACGAACCTGGGTCTCATGGTTAGAAATTAAATATTCTAATCACTCAGCCATGTACCTGCATGATCAAGTCATAATAATGCATATTAACATCTTGAGATATCAAAAGAGTTGTGAATTCTAAGTGAAGGAATAAAAATATTAGGTTGGTGCAAAAATAATGACGTAATAAAAAAAAAAAAAAAAAAAAATGGAAGATTAATTAAATAGATTGGAATCTGATATAACATTAACCAGAAAGGGCCAGTCCTAGATAAGAGGCAGAAGATGAACCTCTACAGCTTCACAGTGCTCTCTGGTCTATTGAACAGGAATAGAGTATTTACACTATTTACATAGTTTGGACTGTTGTCATCATCTATATTTTCATATTCACAACATTTCAGCTGTTGTATACTCTGGCCTTCTTCAAGTTTGATTTTTGAACCAAACTCTCTAATTAGTCCACAGGGTTGGATTGTTCTAGTTCCACATGCCATGCCTTTTTTGAATATCTGTTTCAGTTAATTCCCTTTTAGTAACTAAACTCTCCAAGTTTTTGTTCACCTCTGCTGTGGCCAGGTATTGAACTCACAACTCTTTGGATCAAGTCACTTTTGCATTACTTCAACTAACGCTTTTATTCATTGGGCCATGTATCCTTGGAGTGAATTGATTTAATAAAAAAAGAAAAAAAAAAGAAAAAGAATCAATAACATTTTTATTTCAGGAAGGCATCAGTAGGATTTGAACCCAAATTAAACCGAATAAGAATTAATAAATTCAGTGCCCATGGCCATAACTGAATTTGTATACCAAACTCTCAACAATAATAGAGAAGCTTGAGCCGTGGCTCTAGACATCTCTAAAGTGTTTGACAGGGTTTGGCATGCTGGCCTTCTTCATAAACTTCAGGGATATAGGATACAAGAGGATTATTTGACTTAATACAATCATTCCTGTCAAATTGTGAAATGAAGGTTGTCCTAAATGGGTTCACCTCCGGCTCCTGTATCACAAACACAGGTGTTCCCAAAGGATCTATCTTGGGCCCTACACTGTTCCTGATCTTAATCAATGACCTTCCCGATGTCATCAGTTGTCAAGTAGGCAGCTATGCGGCTGACACTACTATTTACTCCTGCCTAAATTGTAAATCCGGTATCATTGACAAAACTAGCCTGACTGCGGATCTTGAAAAGGATCTCCAATCTGTAGTTGACTGGGGTAGGACTGGCATCTCAGTCCCACCCTTTCACTGTCAAAATGGTTAGCTTCTTCTCTCACATTTCCCACTGGTGGAACTTGCTTCCCCGATGACTATAATCTTCAAATATTCAAGTGTAATGTCAATTGACATCCGACACCTCAAGCTTGTTCCCCGTCCTCCTCTGTACACTTTCCTCAAACACGCTTTTTTTTTTACCCTTCTCAATCCTCTGTAACCCCTTGTGTGCTAGTGCCACTCTCACCTTGCTTTGGGTGAACTGCTTAAAAAAAACAAAAAACAAACACTGAATTTTCCCTACTCCATTTCTCATCCCAAAATTAGTTGTGGTGACAAGATTAATGCTTATCAAAATTCTGCAAAATTCAGTTGAATCCCCTACTTTATATTGATGCTTACCAAAATGCCTGAACCCAGAATCTGACAAGAAGCACTTAGAAAGGCCATATTTGGCTGAAGGTACTTTTTGGCAGACATTTGCTTTCCTAGTAAGAGGGTCTTTGTGGGATGATAACATCCATCAATGCTATTTCTTGGACAAATTTATAAATAAGTTAGACCTCAAGATCTTAGTAGAAAAGCAATCAAGAGTGATTGTAATCTTTGACAGCTTCTGGTATTAAATTGTTGGCAGTTTTTACATAGACATTTATTTTTTCTTTTTATAATCATTTTACTTTTCAAAAGTCACTAGTCGAGAAAACGACAGCTCCCTAAAATGAACTGAAGAATTCTTCAATGATCTCATCCTGGCAAGTACACAACAACAAACCATTAAATGACTGCATCCATAGACCAGCAACAGGTGAAAAATGCTGAACAGACAAAAAACATTCATACAAAAACTCACTTGCTATTTGGTGTCAGTAATAAGAGTTGTAATCATGGCTCGCCACAGACTTCTATCCTATAGCAACATTTTTCCTTGGCCAAACCTGCTACCCTCTGTTCTGCCATCCATTCACAGAATCTTGTAAGATAGGTGGGGCCCACTGCCTTTCTCTGTACTTCTCACCTTCAATATGTCCTGTGAGTATCAAATTCTCCAAGTCCTTCTTCCTTATATGTTCCAGAAATTTCAGCTATTTCTTTATGATTATTAGTATAAGTGTCCCTTTTGTTTCTATTTTCCTTAAGACATCTTTATACAGAAAGATAAATATACAGTTCAATAACAATGCCCCTTGCTAAGTTTTCAGTAACATTGGAAACTACTTGTCACAACTAATAAGCAAAGTGTGTGTATGTGGGGGGATATAAAGATACTTGTGTTAAACAGTAGAAATATATAAAATGATATGAGAAATATCCTCACCACCTCACATCAATTCGTAACATAAATATTTTCCCTTCCCATATTGCGCAAGATGGATCCACTTATTTTATTTTTTTTAAATCAGTGTTACCCCAAGCAAGGCAGTATAGCCATTAACATGCAAGGGATTACAGGGTGTGGAGGAATTAGTAACAAGGAAAGAGAAAAAAAGATTTGAGGATAGTAGATCGTGATTAGCATTGCATTTTAATTCTTACAGATTAAAGTTGGCTGGAAAGCACGGAGCTAGAAGTGAGTTCCACAAGCGAGAAGTGTGAGAAAAGAAATGTTAGCGTAGAAGTCATGCCTACATTTAGCAAGCTCAACTATAAATTGATGTGATTTCACTGCTATTCTAGTACTGTGCTCAAATTCATAGTCTAGGTTCCATAGCAAAGAGCTCACCCAAACAGTTACCATGAAAGTATTTATTTAAAAAAAGCAGAGAGAGGCAACCGTATGACAGTGGGCAAGTGACTGAAGCCGAGCTGCCAGATCAGGACCTATAATATTGCTGAATCTTCTTTGGATCTCATCAAGGAGCTCCAGGTAAATTGCAGGAGCACCGGACCATATATGGCAGCAGTATTCTAAGCATGAACAAATAGTAGACTTATAGATATAAAAGATAGATTCTGGAGAAAAAAAATTGTCTCGCCCAACACAGTGAACCAACTTTCTTAGCAGCCAACCTAGAAATGAATTCAATATAGTCTTTCCACTTCAGGTCAGCTGAGAACATTAACCTGAGAAGGTGCAATGAATCACTTTCCTGGAGGATAGCATCAGCCATGGTGAGGGAAAACGCCTTAATCAAGTAAAAGAACAAATCACGTGATTTATCTTCAAGATCACAGATTTCTGAAATTGTAAGGAAGGGTAAACATTGCTTTATGAAACTTACACCAAAAGAAAGGTAAAAACTCTTTATACAGCATTTATTCAACCAATATTCAAATATGGGAATGTTATCTAGAGCCCAAACAGATAAAGATATCAATTTATTGCAATCTGACCAGGACAGGTGCCTCAGCCTAGCTACAGGTGAAATCAAGCTAGCATTCCTTCAGTCAATATACTACTTAATCGATTTGTGTGAGCTACAAAAAAAACTCAGTGACTATTATAAAACGCAAGTGAACAATTCTCAGATAGGAGGATGTAAGGTTATGCACAGAAATTGATGAAACAGTACATGAAAACAGTTGCAAGATCCCATTTCTTTGCCCAGAGTGTGATAGGTGGAACTTTTTACCTGGTGATGTTGTGAATGCACTAAGGCTGGTTATTTTCCAGAAGAAACTGTAGATCCAGTTCAAATGAGCTGAAGGGTTTTTGATTAATTCTAATTCTTTGTAAATTGAAGTCAAGTTTTCCAGAAAGCAGTGATCATTTGACTTTTTAGAACTTTCTCATTACACTTAAGTGAGAACAGAATTTCTTAATGGTAGGTAGAAATTTTTGAAAAGAAATTCATTCTTTGCATTATTTACAGACCTACTACTGTACTCATCTTTGTTGATAGTATAACAACATTTCAGCCATTGTGCTCTCTGGTTTTCATCAGGGGCTTATCATTCTGGGTAACCGACATGGAAAAGAAAACTCTGTGAGGCCAGAGCGTACAACGGCGGAAACATTGTAATAAATATGGCAACAAAGATGAGAACAATAGTCCAAATAATGTAAATAGTGTACATAATACCTCATCTCAGAAACATATACAGATACAGAGCAGCTAGAGGCTAGAAATGTTTCATCTGTGGGAAAGGGGACGTAGGGTGGGAAATAAGTCAATACCCAGAAGGACATGTAGATGCTTTTGAACTCTACTAAGATAGGCAAGTGAAGACTAACTAGCTCCAAACCAGATAGGATAATAATGCTACATTTTTGGTTTAATCAGTCTCCTGAAAACAGAGTATAGTAAAGGGTAGGGGAGTCAGATACTTACTGGAGTGGTACAATGAAGCAACCATTTCTCTAGCATCTTTATATTGGATATATGAGTTCCACCTGAAATCTGGAGAGAGCTTGAGTCCCAACAGACAGTCAAGACAAGGTACCTCCTTGAAGAACTGCTCAGTTATTGCTTGTCCACTGAGTCTATGTACTACCTGGTTCAGGGATATCAACTGAAGGTAGGAGCATACAATTGCCAAAATATTGTGTCAATAATGATGAGGACAACAGCCCAAAAGACATAAATAGTTACAATACCTCATCTCAGAAATATAGACAATTTTTTTTTTTTACACAGTAATTTTCAACCTGTTTCAGCTTCTTCAATCCTCGCATTATTTTTATTTTTTTTTTTTTTTATTTCTGATTAAAATGTCAAAAGATTTTACTTTTCAAGTTCAGGCACAAGGCCATTCCAACATAATCCAAACTTCAAGTTAATATACTTTGCTTTTCTAGATTATTAAGGGTAACAACAGTTTCAGCAAGGTTGAAGATTATATTTAAGAAGAAACTCATAAAAAAAAAAAAAAAAAAAAAAAAAAAAAGAGAGAGAGAGAGAGAAAAGAAAAGACTCAAAAAAGATAGTCAAACAACAGTTGAACCTTCAGCTTGTGCTCTTGTACAATCGCCATCAAGAGAATCAAACACCTGGGTGGGTCAAGCTCTGTTGGATATAGCAGCCACCATCCATTATGTTGCCACAACAGGAGTTCTTTCCCATACATATTCTGAGTATGGTCAGGCACTTTATTTTTCAGCTCACCAGGTGCATGACCACTTGCCCATTTCCATGAAGCGGTCCACACCCTATTATTTTGGTCAAATATCACGCTGAAGTCAGGCTTGTCAATAGAAATGGTGGTGCACCAGTTTAGGTTTCTGTCAGGAAAGCACACCCAATCTGGTTAGATGCATACCTCCAAGCTCCCTCACTGCGTCATGCTGAAGATCAAATCCTAACAACTGTCTATCTACGATCAGTGCCTCAACAGTCACAGGATGAGCCTGCCCAACTTGATTTTGCTGTACCCACAGCACTTCAAGGTCCTCCTATCAACTGTATCATCTTGTTAGAGTCATTGCGCCACAAATAGATTGAACGCATATGCGGTAATTAAGGCCGTTTAATCTGTCCCTTACTTAGTTGCCGATAAACGGCGAGAGCACTGCTTCACAGTCATAGTGGCAAAACACGCTCAACTTTGTCCATGACACAGAGCCTGCAGACTAACTCAATATTTTAGATCCATTCTACGAGATGGGTTTTGGTGGTTATTTTCTTGTACTTCCACTTTTTTTTTAGTCAGGTAGTGAAATATTTGTGTGGAAAGCAGAGTCAGAGAACAGAGTTCAAATTCTAAGCTCATCTGTTGCACTAATGCCTTTGGGAAAGAATCTGTCTTATCTCCCCAGCTATAAGTCAGCTGGATTCTTGAGTCTTGATTGGAATTATTTTCCTAGACTGGTTACCAAAGTGTGGAGAAGACAATTGAAATGCATTTCACTATCTTTCCCACGAAAGCATGGCAATTCACAGATGATAAAGGAAAAGAATCTGTGGAGAATCATGAAATGCTTAAGTCCTGAAAGAACTCAGCATTTTCTTTTCTAAGTGACAAATTTTTAAATATATATTATGATTTACACTATTTATAATCGGACCAGTTAAATCATCTTCACTGTTGCCATCACAACCTTTCTTGTAGGTTACCCATATTGATATACACCTGATGAAGGCTGGTGCACACAATGGCTGAAACGTGATAGCAACAACAAAGATAACAGTCTGAATATAAATAATGTATATATACTGTGTCTGATGATCCATTCTACTGAAGGAGGTGGAAGGTTCCATATTACTGTGGAGATTTTAATGCATATTAAGATAAAAGATGAGGACGACAGTCTGAACAAAGTAAATAGCTACAATATCGCATCTCAGAAATATAGACAGATATTGGTGAGGAAGTTTATTTTTTTGAGAGGGCAAAAGAAATTCAAATTTCTTCCAGGTAAAAAGATAAAAGTTCTCAGCATCTTTAACTTTCACTGGATTAAAGAGGTGCTTCAAAAGAGAAAGAAAATGTGTTCATCATCTCCAATCTCCAAGGTCCAGTACAAACATTAGTATATCCATGATATATGAACACCTTAACATAACAGAAGGAAGAAGTAAAAATAATCCAAGGAAGTGAATTCCAAAAATGTGTTAGGCATGAAAACATTTTATAAACAACATTGAAATATACAAATATCAGTCATACTAAGATGCAATACATGAATGTATGCAGATGTCACTAATCGTTCTAGAAAGAAAAATTAAAAGACATAAAAGAAAAAGGCAAGCAGTATGTGAAGGGGATGTATAAAATAATGATCATATTTGTAGCATCCGTAATATTGATGGATTGATTTGATTTTTATGGCTTTTCAGCGTTTTGCAGATTATTTAAAACCAGAAAATATTTTTAGATTGTAATTTTTGTTTTGGAAATACTGATTTAGTGATACATGTCGTACTAATTAACCCATAGCTAAGGGGAGAATAGATGGATTCATAACTAATCAGAATTTGATTAACAATCAAGAAATTATGCGGATATGAAGTAGGGGTCAATTCTATACTATTAGGTTGGTGCAAAAATAATGACGTAATAATATCGTTTTTTGACGTTAAAAAATACGTAAAAAAAAAAAAAGACATTATTACGTCATTATTTTTGCACCAACCTAATAGTATACAAAACTGATCCCTCATTTTGTGTCCACCGTAGTTTTTATACATTTATATTCCCAAGGATGTAAATAAATATAAAAGACATGCCTGGTTAGCTAATCAGTATTTCATTGATTGATTGGTATCCATGTCTTTTAAAACCTTTGCAGGTTATTTAAAGCCAGAAATTACTTTTAGATTGTAAGAATTTTTGTTTTGGGGATAATGATTTAGTCTTACTAATTAACCCATGGCTGGGAGGAGAAGAAGTGGATTCATACCAATCCCAAGGGTATTTGGGCACAAGTGAACCTAATGAAACCAACAGGAATTAGAATTCAGCTTTTCTGATTTAAGAATTCTGAACCATTATCCATTACACTACCTTCATACCCAAGCTTACAGCACCCAGTATTCCAAAGTGGTCACCCATCTAGGTACTGACCAGGTTCAACATTGCTTATTTTGGTAATCATACAGGAAGCAGTGCTTAAACATGATGCAACCGTAAGCCTTAATGCCCCTAAGGCTGCATAGTCACTTTTGAGCTGTATCAAGACATGCAAGCAAGGACTGGGCAGCTATACGCTATTCTTGGTCTGATCTGACTCTTCTAAAAGTCAAGCATAGCAACAGGGGTTTAGGAATTTTCTAGAGTGATAGAAAGAACTGACCATTCGTCCATTATGAGGTTGGACACTAAGGACTGGAAAGTCCAGATATGGTAACAATACTCCATTCTTGGTCTATCTGACTCTTGTAAAGGTCGAGAATAGCAACATGAGTTTGGTATTTTCTGGAGTGATACAAGGAACTGTTTATTGAATAACTTAAAATTTATAAATATATACAACTGTGTATTTTAGTTCGAAAAAAAAACCCAAAAAGAAACTATATATATATTTATTTCTGCTCAATTTAAATGCGTTTTTTTCAGCTTATACATGGTGTGATGATGAAAATTTGCAGGACCAGGTCTGCTACTTTGATAAAATTACAAACCAATTACGTTTCTATTCACATGCATTAATTTCACATTGGTATAAATTAATTTCTTCATCTAACTTTTGCCTAGTAATTGATTTTGTTTTTTTTGTTTGTTTTTTTTTTACACGTTATCAACCTTTTTAAGTTTATTTATAGCTGAAGAAAGAGGTGGATGCATACCTTTACCAAAAGGGTATTTGCATGTAAGTGAATAATGAACCCAACAGGAATTGGAACTCAGTTCTCCGATTTATCATTCGAAGCCATTATCCATTAAATTACCCATACATCAAAGCTTACAGTATCCGAATGGTCACCCATCTAGGTACTGACAAGGCTTAACTTTAGTGGTCAGACAAGAACTGGTGTTTCAACATGGTATGGCTGTAAGCCTGTAGGAATGCAAAATAATAACTCCCTCCACTCACCTCCTTCAAATTCAGAGGACTGAGAAAGGAGGAGGATAGAAATTTGCAAACCTATATGAAATTGTTTTTGGACCAATGAAAACTTTGCCTTCACAGAAGAAAGTAGCGAGCCTTTGCAAAATTCTTTTTGTTATAAAATGAGAAAAATTAAACGAGAGAAGAGTGTCTCTCTCAAGTCATGTACAGTGTAACCCTGATATAAGAGAGTTGTCGGGATCGGAGAAGAAGTCTCTTATATCTGGGTTTGGTCTATTTTGTTTAGGTAAGTATGGCTCTAATTTGGGACCAGAGAAAATCTCTCTTATATCCGGGTTACACTGTAAAAGTTTTTTTTTGTTTCAGTTCCTTGCAACCAGCATTGAAGTACTCGCCAATTATTGGCTTCTAAACAATTCAAAAGAATTTTCTCTCAATCGAAGAAAGCTAAATATTTGAAACTAATTTTGAACGTACACAAACCACATCCTTTCTTTCAACGAATTCATTTGTGTTAAACATTCCTAGGATCATTTAATGATTTGTTATATGAACATTTCCTATTCATAACAATACTGACTTGAATCGTGAATAAATTCCTTATCTTGTTTTGTTTAAAATTATTACCCTTGTGTTTCTTCTTCATTATCATCCTTCATTAATCTTTTTGGCGTGGGTAAATCAACTGTTCATTTTATTTTTAACCCCTAAGCCCCACGCCACTATAAGCCTATAATGAGTTTAAAACAGTTGTTGAGACCATGTGTGCAGTCTCCATTAAAAAAAAATTATCGCAAACGTCTGTACCAAAAAAAAACACAATGTCATGAAATATAGTTCTTTCCAGACGGGACCACTATTTCAGATAAGTAGCTTTTTCCCCGTCTATTACCTTCTAGAATAAATCACCTGTTACATTTTTTTTTTTAATATTGGTAACATATTGACTACTTAAAAAAAAAATATTTATTCATGGCCCCTAAAACTAAAATGGAAAAAAATCGATGTTAAAAACACACACAAAGAAAAAGTTTTATTTTTATAATATCTCACGTTTTAATTAACAAGGTTGTAAAATAAAAAAATGTTCACAAATAACTACCCCGACCCGGGACCCCTAACAAAAAGGTGTGGATTTTAGAGAGTTATTTAAAAAAAAAGATTTTAAAAACAAAGTCAATGTTAAACAAAAAAAGAAAAACTCTTGCATTTAAAATTTAAATGCAAGAGTTTTTTTTGTTTGCTTTAAATGAAATTTATGAAAAAGGCTTGTTTTTGAAAATTGAAAAAACTTTTTTAAATTTAAAAAAGAGTTTTTTCAATTTTCAAAAAACAAGCCTTTTTTCACAAATTTACATTTAAATGCAAAGGGCATGCTTTTGAGGAAAAAAGTTTGCAAATTTTTTTAAGTGATTTTTTTTTTTTAATAAACAGCCATTTTTTTTTCTTTTTTTTTTTTTTTTTTTTTTTTTACAATGGACACTGGTCGTTTGTAATTTTCTTTTTTAATTATCACTTTGAAAAAAAAAAAATATCAGATTTAAATTTTTGTTTCTTTTTTTAGCTGAAATAAAATGAGACTTTAGTTGTTTAAAAAAAAAAAAAAAAAAAAGCATCATCTCTCTTTTTAGATAGTTCAAAAAGCAAAGTCGAAAAGAAATTGTTCATGGCCTGAAAAACGTTTTGAAATTATATGGGGAGAAAACAAAAATGGTTAAAGAAAGATTAATAAACTTTGACCCTTGCCTGAAGAGTGGGGGTGGCACATAAGTGATTTTCTCTCCGCTTTTCGATAATAACGGAATATTTGACTATATTTCTAACAAGAAGGCTCCCAATATAAATGCTGCCGAGTCGATGAGGCTCGTCGTCGCGTTTTCTATCTTCATTGAAAGAAAACCTAATAGCCAAGTTTAGATAACTTCTTTTTTACATAATTATTTAAAAAAAAAAAAAATTGAAAAATTAAAGTCCTTAAGACAAATATTAAAATCTGAAGGCAAATAAATGTCCTAGCTCTTCGACTAGGAAAAAAAATTGCTTTTTAATTTAATTTTTAGGGTTAAAGTAATCCTAAGGTATGAGGTGAGATTTATTTTAAAATCTGAGATTTTACGTTTACTTTAAAGTTTGCAATTTCTAATTTGAGTAATTAACCTAAAAGTACTTTTAGTTATTGCTTCACCGTATGCAGTACATAAACTCAATGAATGGTCAGTCGTTAGTCATATAAACGACTAAAAAAATGAGTTACCTACCAATGTTAAAAATTATGTTAATTCAAGTGGGGATCGTCCTTAAATATGACTTTTCTTTTCTTTTTTTTTAAATAGCTTGATATTTGATTTAAACAGATTGAAAGATAAACGTGAAATTTTACAGATGTAGATTTTAAAACAATATAATACGCAAGCAAAAGTAAAACTATTTGAAATCGGCCTTCTAATAATTTTGTTTGTACATGTTTTGTTTTTTTTAGTTCAGTTTTACTTTTAATTTTAAAGAATTTGAAAAAATTGTGACAAAGTTATTTTTGTCAGGAATGTAAAACGAAAAATGAAGTAGAGTTGAGAGATGTTAAATTTTTAGTCGAACAATAACTAAATCTTGAGATTTTTTTTTTTTTTAAACAAATTAAATTAATTAAGCAATTAGGATTTAAAAATCACTATTTTTAAATCAGTATTAAATGGTGAGAAAAACAAAAAAAAAGACCGTTTCTAACAAGTGTGAATCCAGATCCTTGAAATAATTTACAGCTTGATTGACTTAAAAAAAAAAAAAAAAAAAAAAAAAAAAAAAATTATGAAGGACCTAGGTGGTAGATAAAAATTAATTACTCCTCTACCCCGCCACCAAAAAATAATTTCTCAACTTAAGTCTTAATATTTTTTTTTTTAATATTAATTCCTTTTAAAAATCTTTGAATACAACCAGGAATTAAAAATGCAACTTTTTTCTTAAATAGAACAAGTGACAAGTCTTTTTAAACTAGGTTTACTTAAATGAATCAATATTACAAACTAAACATACAGTACTAGTTAAAAAAAAACTAAAGCCTTTTAACTTAGTGTTCTGTTAGTGTTAAGTGTTAACTAACAGCACATTTTTGCTGTTATTTTTGTTTGTTTTTTTAAATGAATTTAAAGCAGGCAGGGCAACATATTTTTTTATGCCTCATATTACAAAAATTATTTAAATACTCCAAAACAAAATGCCGGCATGAACACAAAACTTTCTGAAATCATTTGAACTGAATTAAGTACAAGAAATTAAAACAACTTACCACATATTCTCGAATTGCGTTGTGAAAGACTTGTTCTCTTATATTAATGTCATCGTCAAATTCATTCATTTTCTTCGGACGACCGACAAAGTGTGTCTTTGCAGCATGGTCAGTCTCAAATATATATTTATTTATAATATAAGTAAAGAAAGTATATCCACAGTCCAAGGTTTCACTTGTTTTTTTTAATAAATAATGAAAACTTCTTTCTTCCCCCCTTTCAATAAACAACTTGAAGATTTATTAAAGTTTATTCCTCTTTTTTTTCTTCCTTTTTTAAAAACTTAAGTTAAAAGTCGGTGGAACCAACAACAGACAAAAAAAACAGTTATTCCTCAATTTTGTAGTAAAAAATTTATCAACATCCATTTTTTTTAAGGGACGGATTTTTTAAAAAAAATCAGATAAAAATCCAGTGTTCTTTTTTTGTTTTTCTCTCAAAAAATCACATGTTAGGATTTTTTTTTATCCTTTTTAATTTTTTTTTTTTTATTCAATAAAGAAAACAAGGTTGAAATATTCATCAAATCAAAAATTTACAGCCAACAAACTCCAACAGGGTTTTTTTTTTTTTTTTTTTTTTTAAGTAAAAAAAAAAAGATCAAATAAAAATTTTCAGTTTTTAATGTTTCTTTTTAAAATTTGAGAGATCAAATTTTTTAAAAATATTTTATTAATTTCTTTTTTTTTTTCTCATTCTTTTACACTTATATCTTTCTTTCTTTTGTCCACAAATAAAAGAAATTGTCATTTTTTATCAGAAAAAAACCGTCTCTACACAACTGACTTAAAACCGCTTGCTTCATTAAAAAAGTCATGGCTTATTTTGTTATTGACAAAATATTTGCTTGTAGTATGCATAGTAAGTTTCTAATTAAAAACTTACCCATCATCTGCGGCGATTCAATTTTTTTTTTATAATCTTCAAAATATTTACTTTTAAAAAAAATTATATAAAAAAACGCAAAGCTTCCGGTGACAGCCGAGTTAATAACAATAACAATAAATGGCCAGGAGATTGTTTCTTTTTTTTTTTTTTTTTTTTTTTTTTTTTTTTGTATATGCTACACCAATACAAAATGACGACAAAGGTTGCTTCTAATGGTGCTTTTATGTGCTGGTATTGTTATTAATGACATTGCTTTCAATATAAACAGATTCACGCTTGTAATTTCCATGATGAGGATTTTTGTTGCTGTCGTTTGTAGGATGAAGAAGCAGACA
>OZ010608.1:33341895-33476895 GCA_963932145.1 Acanthosepion lycidas | reverse complement strand
AGGCAGATTTTTTCCCGCACTAGTTTGCCATTTCTTTCTGCGGTAGACCAGTTGCCATCCAAGGCTATAGAACCCGATCTGTCCTGTTATTTACCTATAGCTGGGGGGAGAAGAAGAGTATTCATACCTTTCCCAAGGGTATTAGTACGTAAGTGAATGTAATGGATTCGACTGGAATTCGAAATCGGCTCTCCGATCCCTCAATCCTCAATCACTTTTTTTAAAAAGATGTATAATAATTTTCTCTTATTTAAAGTAAAAAAGAACTACTTTTGGGGCCAAGTTTTAAAAAATTGCCAGGGGTGGCCTCAGACGTTTGAACTTCAGCGTATATCTTTACTAAGATTTTTTTTTTTTTACTAATTTTCACCCAATACATATCACAAGAGTCACTCAGGATAGAGGGTTTCTCAATGATCTGTGTGATATGAATATAAAAGTAAGCTTTTTAAAAATTAATTAACCCCAGTGAAGATAATAATGCCACTAAGACGCATGGGGTAAAAAGAGAACCGGAAATACTAATACTAAACAAGAAACAATGGATAAAACTCTTCTGTTCAGAAGATCATGGGAGTGAACCGGACGATAGACGAACTTATCTACTCCTATTACAATTCAGATATAATTTGGCATAACGTTGGATTCGCCACTTACCATCCCGTTACCAGTCAGTTATATGCCATACTGCGGGAAAAAAATCTTTTTCCCGCAGTAGGTTGGAATTTATTTCTGGTCAACTGGTAGACCAGTTTCCATCCAATGCTTTCAATTGAATTAATTTAGTGTTTTTTTGGGTTTTTTTTTTGTTTTTTTTTTAGATATTAAAAATTTTGTGGGATGGACAATTATCCCATATTGTTACATGATTTGGACAATTTTGCTGTTACAGTCGATATATTTCCTAAATTTTCGCTTGAGGATGAAATAGGGCTTGATACTTTAATTCAATTTAATTTCAGTAATTATATTGAGGTTTTTTGGTTCTTGTTTTTTGTGACAACCCGTTACAATATTGGTAACCCCGTCGCTACAGTTCACTCTCTTTTCTCAAATGTTAGAAAAAGTCGCAAACAAACAAGACTCTCCTCAACTTCTACGTGGAATTTTAAACATTTATACCAAACATATTAAAACAATGTTAATAGAATATTTTGCAAGATGAGCTTTAACAAAAAATTCCTTTTGTGTTTTTTTTAAAGCAAGATAACATATTACGTGATCTTAAAAGATTTCAAAACAATCTTAGAAAAATTAAAAAAAATACTTCGAAAATGTTATAGTGGTCTAGGGTTAGAGGTTAAAATGAACAGCTGATTTATCCACGCCAAGAAGATTAATAAAGGACGATAATGACAAGGAAATACACGGATGATTTTAACAAAACCAGATCAGGAATTTATTCACGACTTTACACGATTCAAGTAGTGTCAGTAGTTTGTTTCAGGAAAATAAATCAGAATTCTTAAAGTCCGTAGTTATAACGTATTGTCATGAAGAGGAAACAAATTAAATGATATTAAAATATTTAAAAATATTAAAGAATGTTTAGGACTAAGGTGAGAAAGTTCGTTGCTTCCAGAAGGGATATATGGTTTGTTTAAGTTTAAAAGTAAACGAAGAGAGATAGTTTGAAATACTTAGCTTTCTTGGGTTGTTGATATCACATTCTTTGAAGTGTCGCGTGCTGGTTAGAGACCGATAATATAATTGGCCAGTAATTTTAAACTAGCTAGTACTTCTCAATGCTGGTCGCGAGGAACTGAAGGGAAAACTTTCATGACTTCAAACATTCTTATTAATTTGATTTTTCTTCTCATTCAAATTCGGAGGACTGAAGAAGAAGATAGAAAGAAATTCGCGACCTTTGAGGCAAAGATTTTTTTAGAAGGATTATTGAAACGTTAAACGGGAAAAATTCCCGAAGAACCTCTTATTAACCCCAACTTTACAGTAAACTTGCGAAGAAGGAGGGGACGTTAATGCGTTTGCACTTGTAGTTGAATCAAACTCTGACGCTTTATCCCTGTTTTTGTTTGATTATTAGATTTCTGAACAATGTCATAGTATTTGAAAGTTATTACAGCCATAGGAAATTTACTGAATATCTAAAACATTGAAACAATTTAACCCTGTGCAACGACCATACAAGATGATTTTATCGATGGAATTCGTTTATTAAGAACAATCAAACACTTGCAAAGGACAAACCGTAAAAAGATGAAGGAGTAGGAGTAGTTTAGTATACCAACGGATGATGCATGAAAGCGAGGACGGAGGTTGACATTTTTAGATAGGGGGTGCGGGTGCACAGGGGTGCGGTTATACAATTGCAGTCATGTACACCCGGACAATGCCAGGTACCTTGACTAGTCTCACATAGAGTTGCTATTGGAGAAAACCGGTTCTGGAAGTTAAGGCCTATCACATCGAAGTATAAGAAGATACAGCTTAAATTTCTAGGGCATATCAAGAAGAAAGAGGGCTTGGAAAATTTGGCACAGACAGGACATACTGAAAGCAAGAGAGACAGAGAAAATCAGTGCATAACCTACCTAACGAGCATGGGTAAATGGTTAGAAGAACAGGGATTAGGAGAGATAGCTAAAAGACTAACTTTACTAAGAGCGACAAAGGAGAGGAAGTTGTGGAGAGCTTTGATCACGTACATTTTAAAGGGACATGGCACGGAGAACGAAAGAAAACGAGCTTGTGTAAATGGTTGATAGAACAGGAATTAGGGAAGATACTGAAGAAGGTCGGAGCGTACAACGACCGAAACGTTATGATAAATATAGCAATAAAAATGAAGACGATAGTCCGAACAATGTAAATAGTGTACATAATACCTCGAACTTTACTAAGTGCTACACATGACCGCAAATTGTGGAGAACCATGATCGCCCAAGTCCTGAAGAGACCCGGCACATAGAAGAAGTTATTGTGCATTGTTAATTTTAGCGTTTCAAACGTTTTTCGCTCGCAAAATATTGATTTACCGCCAAAAATTTTACCTTGGATTTACCACCTAACTTGATATTCTGAACCCTGGCGAGTCAATCCAGTGAAACTGTCTTTATTCACACTGAGTTCTTCTTAAGGACACTTGGCACAGTGAATAAAGGGTTTGGTTAGATCCAGTTACAGGACCCAAAGAGTTGAGAGTTCAATACTTGGTTAAGGTAGTGGAGAACTTGGAGATGTGAATTAACATGAGATATCTGATAACTGACATCCATTAGACATGGCACGTGGAACCAGAAAAGTCTACCCCAGCGAGCGAAATAAAGGGTTCAGTTCGATATTCCAACCACCTGACGAAGACCGGAGCGTACAACGGCCGAAACATTGTAATAAATATGGCAACAAAGATGAGGACGATAGTCCGAACAATGTAAATAGTGTACATAATACCTCATCTCAGAAATATAGACAGATACTGAAGAAGGCCGGAGCGTACAACGGCCGAAACGTTGTGATAAATATGGCAACAAAGATGAGGACAACAGTCCGAACAATGTAAATAGTGTACATAATACCTCATCTCAGAAATATACAGAAACTGTCTTTGCTGTGCAAAAATTGTTTGGCGCTGTAAAACGTAATAAGAAATATAATGTAAAATTATGAAACCAAAGTAATACTAATCAAATATTATTCCCACCCATCCTATGCGAAGTAATTTTATGTGGGGGTAAAATGTTCCCAGAAGTTAAAACAAAGACATTTCCTGTTTCACTGAGCATACTGGCCATTGGCTAGAAATATCTTCTCATGTAGTAAACTGAAATATCTTTGTGCGTTTTACTTCATGGAGATTGTATTAATTTTAAATTTAATTTAAATTTCTTCGTTTGAAATAAAAAAAAAAAAAAAAAAAAGTCGAAACAAATTATTATGCGTTTCAAACTGCGTTTTTTTTTTGTTTTATTTCTGATGGATGACTTAGAATCCAAAAGAAGTCTGGTCATCATCATCATCATCATCTTATTCATTGTTATTTTATTATTAGTCGCAACCAGACACCTTAGCTCAAAAATGGCATCATGACATTTTCCACTGAATATTTTTGCAAAAGAAAGAAATAAAAAATAAAAAAAGTAGACAACCTAAGATCACACACATTTTACATAAAGCTCATTGTAAGGTGTGAACTGTACTTGTGAGTACAATTTTTTGTATTTCTTTAAGGCATGGGTTCCCAGGAATCCCTTCAATGAGTCATCGGACCCTTTTCCAATCAACCCGAGAGCTCCAATTACAACTGGAATTATTGATGTCCTCATGTGCCACATTTTCTAGATTTCCACGTCAATATGCTTGTATTTTGGTAGTTATTATTATTATTATTATTATTATTATTTTGTTTTATCTTACGAATTTTGAAATTTATATGTAATTTTTCAGTTTTTACAGAAACAAATAGTTAAAATGAATGATATTACATTTCAGAAGGTATTTTGTTTTTATTTTGGACGCTTGACTTTTCAAATCCAAACATTTCAGAATATGAGTTTAGTTAAAAAAAAAGAAAAAAAAAGAAGTGTCGGAGTTAGCTCCTCCTTGGCTCCTTAAACCGGAAGAGAACAGGTCATTTCGACCTTTACCTTTCGGTTGTGCTCCCTACACGCTGTTAACCCGAGGTAGAGACTAACAAGTTACCTTTTCAGTTTAGTTATATTACGAACCTAGTCGTAATATACTTCTAGGCATTTTTAGGCCATGGTTTCCTTTTAGCTAAGCTCTCCTCATTTTATAGATAGACTTTACTGTGTTAGCTTACCAATTCTCTTACTAGTCTCCCTTACCGCAAGACAGTGACTTCTCGCTAAAAATAGGGTCGGCGACTGAAACGTTCGGTACGCAGGCTCTTGGTCTCCGTGGCAAGGACGTCGATCACCGGGCTGTGTATTAAGTTACGCTCCCATTTCTTTTTGTCTGCCAACTTGACGATAGAAACTTTGCTTTCTCTCTCTACTTCACCTCTTGCTTCTGGTTCCTTGCCAATGTTCGACTCTCGACATTGCGTCCCTACTGGCTGCCTGCACATCGTCCATAGCCTTTCCCGTACACTACGTTTGTAATTATTACGGGAGGTTACTAATATCGGACTCGACCGGCAGACACGCAACGCCTGCACTGGACCTTTGACATGCCCAAACAACATCGCAACGCCAGCTCCTCTTTCCTTCCCAACACGTAAAGTTGGCATCCCGGCAACGACCAACATCAACCTCAAACTACAATGACCAGCAGCGATTATCTGCAACGACCAATTTCAACTGCAACGACCAACAGCGATCATCTGCAACGACACCTGTAACGACCAACCTCGACCATCAATGCCTGCACCGGAACATCTGCATCTCTACCGTTCCGACCACCTTTATTTCTTTATTACTTTTCTAGAATAAATTAGCTTATATCTTACATATCCTCGTTCTGTCGTCTATGTCGTTTCACCTTGTCAGATTTAACGTCTTCGAAAATGCTAGCGGGCCTCTCGTGACCTCCTCACCCTTTTGTGATACGGGGGGTGGCGCTCGAGGCGTCTGCTACAGAAGTATAAATATGACAATTCAGTGTTTGCTATACAGAAATTTTGGGGAATATTTATGGGATCATCTAACCTTGTTTGCAAGGAGCCTTCTCTTAACGTACGCTAGGTGGCGTTGTAAACAGTAGTGTAAAAGGAAAGGACACGGGTTTCCAATTCACTCTCTTGTTGTGGTACTGCTCCTATTTAGACTAAAAACCGTGGCAGAAAAAATTACATATGGAAATGACGGGTCATCGTTGTTGGTAGAAGTGAAAGGAAACGGAATAAATTTCAACGATATTTTCATGTATTTTATATATGTCTATTAATTGATTAAAAATGGACAGAAAATACACTAGTATGCATATAAATATATCTGAAAAAAAGAAGACAATAAAATATAGCGATTAAAAATCGCGTGTGTCTGTATGTGATATAAGCACGGACGCGGGCGAGCGTCCGCGCGTGTGTGCGAAAGAGTTCAGTCACCCGGAGAAGAAGCGCCACCTAACGGCTCCTTGGCAAATCTATCAAAGCCAAGTGGGGGTAACCGACACTCTTTTCTCCAACATAATGCCATAATGACAAGACGTGTCTCGTTTCCCTGCCGTAGGAAACTTCTTCCTACTCGAATCACGTACCACATTGCATACGACGCAATACTATCACCACACTATCTCCTGTTCAGAAAAATCTTCATACGACCACAATAATATATGCACTACAGATTCACATAAATATATATATCTCCCCTACCCACAACAAGTAGAAGAAAATATCCCTCTTCTACAAACGAGTCAACACCACTACAAACTAATGAATCCTGTAACGAATGGGTAACCTAACTGACAATATGTTTCAAAGAAACATGTTGCCAGTTACTTGAAGAATTGAATATTGCTGCCACATATGGTTCGGTGTTCCTGCTGCATATTTAGACATTCTTAATAAAATCCATAGAAGAATCAGCAATTTTATTGGTCCTGACCTGGTATCTCAGCTTCAGTCACTTTCCTACAGCCTTAATATAGTTTCCCTGTGCCTTTTCTATAAATACTTTCATAGTAACTGTTTGAATGAATTCTTCGCTATTGTACCTAGACCTTATGAATTTAAGCGCAGTACTAGTCTTATCACTCCACATTTGAATTAGCTAGATGTAACTGTAAGTTCTATGCTAACAGTTCATTTTCTCGCACTTCTTGCTTGTGAAACTCTCTTCCAATCCATGCTTTCTAGCCAATTTTGATGTTCAAAAATTTAAATGCAAAATCAATCGTTATCCATTGTCTTCTTGATTACTGTTCTATTGCTCTCGTTCCTTAATAATGATTCTTTTTTTCTTATTCTTTCACATTCAGTAACCCCTTGTGACTTGGTGTCTTTACTTGCCTGGCATGGGGTAATATGATTATATAAAAAAGAAAAGCTATGTTACACCTAATTCTACATATAAATATATATATATAAAATCTATGCATGTTTTGAATTCGTTTATTTTGACATTGTTGAAATTTTATACCGAATATTGTTACGAGATTCATGTTTAATCTTATGGTCTTCCATATGAATATTAACTTTAGGTTCTCCTGAAATTGGTGACCCTCGACGTGATCTAAACACGCGGGCTTCTGTCTTTCATAAATAAGAAAACAGGAAGAAAAATAGAAAAAAAAGGAAAAGAAGAGATCGAGACAAAAGAAAAATATGCTGCCTTGAATATTATTATTCATGTACTCCGTTAAGTGAGTGAAGCATTATTTAATAAGTTCTCTTTGTAGTGCGATGACTACATTATTTAAGAAGGTAGAGAGATGCTATAGTATTGTTATAGAGAAGCGTATGGTTGCAAGAAAGAAATACGACAACAGCAGAAATAGATTTACGTGATTTATTTCAATAGGAACGTGTGGGTTTGGGACAGCTACATTGTGGTATAGTTCATAAGCCGGCTGCTGATCTGAGTTGATCTCTCATAGTAGTTCTCACTGGTTGGCGTGGCCCTCCTCCTGCTGACTGCCCAGACTGACCGTGACAGATCTCTTCCTGAAAGCCTATTGTATGGTATCATTATTTGGAAGTACATATTCTTGTGGACAAATTTCGGAAATGAAATATACTAAAATCGTTTTTCGAACAAGGTTCGGTGATGACCACCTACATGATGTTTTGCTCCTGTTGCCAACAAATATTTCACCTGATGTGGAGAAGTTATTGAACTATAAGCAGAAACAAGTGTCTCATTAAATATTTTGCCATTTTTAACTGTGTTTCGTTTGTAGTAAAGAATTTGCCTTTTTTGTTGATTGTGTTTGTTAATTATTATGCTGTTATTCCTGCAGTAAAATAAGGAAATTTGTTTAAATAATATAACATTAACTTCGTTGTTTTTTCTTTAAACCTTCAAACCAAGTCAGCCTTCTAAAAAAAGCGGTCTGAGGCAGAGACAATTTATTTGATAACATGATCCTCCTTCAAAGATACTGCATAGCTTTCTGGCCCTCTCACTCCGAAAGTTTGCCGACCCCTGATTTAAATCATAACTTTCGATTATACAGTTTTGAATATGGCAATATTTATTTCTGAAAAATAAAGAAAATGTGACACAAGCCTAAAATAGGATGAGGAGGTCTGGTCTTCATTGTCCTATCTTTTAACCTTAGCTAGTGACACTCATTGACCTAAACCTTTGATAATTGTCCTTTCACCATTTGTATCACATCTGCACATTTCGCTCGTACTGTAGCCACCATAATACATCTATTTCTATCTGAAGCCCCCCCCCACACCAACTAGTGTGGGGAAAAGGAAATAAAACCAATAAATAAAATAATAATAACGAATAAACAAATTCATTTTCCCCATGATGCAAATTATAAAGAAACCGGAAAGGGTTTCTGATCACATGTACGCTTTTATGTCTCCATTTCTGGAAAGGAGAGAATCTTTCTCTTTCTCCTCAAGATGAAAACCACGTGGTAATTACGTTCCCACTGGGACATGCTAGTTTCACTGGTCTACTGACGAGTGAACTTTTTCCCCCCTTTCCAACGATATTGTTCGGACGTGTTTTAGCAGCCCGACTCATGAAATAGAGATTTGGTCATCCTAATTCAACACGAGGCTGACTTGAGCTCGACCATCTTTACCGGTTGTTATCCTTATTTCTCATAAATTATTTTTTAACCAAAACGGGAAACTCATATGCTCAAGAGATCTTTTAACGGTGCTACTATAGTATTCGGTCTACTACGCTATCAAAGACTATAGCATGCGGTCTACCTCGTTTACTACTATAGCATATTGTCTACCTCGTTTACAACTATAGCATGTGGTCTACCTCGTTTACAACTATAGCATGTGGTCTACCTCGTTTACAACTATAGTATGTGGTCTACCTCGTTTACAACTATAGCATGTGGTCTACCTCGTTTACAACTATAGCATGTGGTCTACCTCGTTTACAACTATAGTATGCGGTCTACCTCGTTTACAACTATAGTATGCGGTCTACCTCGTTTACAACTATAGCATGTGGTCTACCTCGTTTACAACTATAGCATGTGGTCTACCTCGTTTACAACTATAGTATGCGGTCTACCTCGTTTACAACTATAGCATGTGGTCTACCTCGTTTACTACTATAGTATGCGGTCTACCTCGTTTACTACTATAGTATGCGGTCTACCTCGTTTACTACTATAGTATGCGGTCAACCTTGTAGTGGATGGGTTAATTATGGGGTAATATTTGTTGAGAATAAGTTGCGTGTCAATTAGCTATTTCCACTAACATCAAAATAAAATACAAAATTCAACTGAATTGTTTTAAAACGTAACAATCAGATTTATTTAGGTTGGTGTACAACATGCAAAGAAAAGGTAGGACAGAGACGAGTCCCTTTGATTTGGAAATATTTGTACCAGTGTTCATATTACGAACAAGACATTTAATTAGAAACTAATAAAACATTCAAAACAATGTACAAGCAGAATATTTGGTATATGTTATGTTGGCAAATATGTATGATGTTTTAGGTTTCAGAATGTCTTTCTTGTAATCGTTCGTTAATGTTGATATTAAAGTTGTTAATATTAAGTGTCTTTTAAACAGAAAGTTCTTAAGAAGTAATTTACCTTTTACTGTAATATTGAACTTGTAATTCAGAAGAATAAAGTTTGGAATTGTGAGTTCTAAAGTTGATAAAAGTTCAGGAGTGATTTCAGAGTTCATGAATGTTGGTAATTGTCTTAAAAACGTCTTGTCAGCAATGACTAAGACGGAAGTTGGCGAAGGTTACATCTTGAGACGTGCGAGAGAGATGAATGAAAATGACTAATCCTTTCTCTAAAAAGTTCACACGTGTTTTTGCTTTTATACTGGTCAAGTGGCTCCTAGCACATGAGCGGGAAAACAGATTGGTTGCGTGCAGGCGGTTTGATTGGTCGGAACTGACCAATCAGCAAGCTAGATTGGAGGTGAATGACCAATGAATACTTGTTATATTGTATGAAAGTAGAATTTTGCTTATCAGATAGGAAGAGTGCATTTCCTAAAAAGAGGTAAGGCTGGTTGTGTTGTGGAAGATTCCACAACCTCGTTTACTACTATAGCATGCGGTCTACCTCGTTTACTACTATAGTATGTGGTCTACCGCACTAACACTATTCTATCGTAAAAAACGCGACTGCTGTTTCCTCAGTCAAGATGACATAGCTATAAAAAATTTTAAGCAATATTTTTATCTGAAGGTGATTATCCAGCTTAAGTTAACGGTTTCATATCTAAGGGGATTCTTATGTGGGATCTCCATTAACTTCTTTTTATATGGACAGGGCACACGAGAGGTGAGGTGAAATTCCTCCGTGTAGACCGGAGGTGGATGGCCCGAAAGGTGAGGTCAGGGCATAATTCATAGTGCGGTAGACTGCATACTATAGTAGCAAATGAGGTAGACCGCATAGCACCAGTTTTAACTGTGTTTCAATACAGTCAATATAAAAGGAATAAACGTGCCTAGCAGAAACACAAGTTTTTTGCATGCTCCTTCTATCTTTTTGTTTATATATTGATAAAAACACCTTCACCTGAAAAATATACACTAAACCAACAGAAATTCATACATAGATGGCCTTCAAGGACACTAGGCACAGTGGATAAAGTTAGTTAAATTCAGTGACAGGATCCAAAGAGTGTGAGTTCAATACCCAGTTAAGGGGAATTAACAGGAGATAATTGACAACTGACATCCATTAAACATGGCACGTTGAACTAGAACAGTCTACCCCAGTGAGTGAAATAAGGGATTCGGTTCGACATTCCAACCACCTTGTAATAAATATGGTGACAAAGATGAGGACACGAGTCCGAATAATGTAAATAGTGTACATAATACCTCATCTCAGAAATATAAAAAGATACTGAAGGGCTGAAACGTTGTAATAAATATGCCAATAAAAATGAGGACACTAATCCGAATAATGTAAATAGTGTACATAATACCTCATCTCAGAAATATAGACAGATACTGAAGGGCCGAAACGTTGTAATAAATATGGCGACAAAGATGAGGATAATAGTCCGAATAATGTAAATAGTGTACATAATACCTCATCTCAGAAATATAGACAGATACTGAAGGGCCGAAACGTTGTAATAAATATGGCAATAAAGATGAAGATAATAGTCCGAATAATGTAAATAGTGTACATAATTCCTTATCTCAGAAATATAGACAGATACTGAAGGGCCGAAACGTTGTAATAAATATGGCGACAAAGATGAGGACACTAGTCCGAATAATGTAAATAGTGTACATAATACCTCATCTCAGAAATATAGACAGCCTTGTTAACATCTACAGTAGTACCATAACAGTTGCAAGTATAGCAACGAACCTGACCCCACCCTCACAAAAAAAGTCTAGAAAAAGTTAGATAACGCTACGAACTTTCTAAAAACAAATTTTAAAACCAGGAAAATGCATTTTATATGATTTAAATGTATTCTTTGGTTTTATTTGAAAAATTATAGGCTAAAGCTAATCCGTATTAAAAGAAAAAACCCCGTATGTAAATAAAGTTTATTAATAAAACATTGACGAATTTACAAATGTAAACAACAAATTTAAAAATCTCTTTAAAATCCAATATTTCTCTTGTGTTTGGAAGTCATTTAGTAAATATAAGGATTAATTAATTGTATTTTGTAAACGTAATGCTTTTTAAACATAATGAAAATAACGTTTAGTTACGCATGGTAACCTGTAAGGTCAGTGGTTAAGAACTATAAATATAAATTGCAACCCCTCTCTTAAAAAGCGCGCGAATAAGTTAAAAAAGAAAATTAAAATAAATGCAGACCACCAGCAGTGAAATATTGGTTGGTTCAAAAATAATGTCGTTTTCTCACATAGTAACATATGTGAGAAAACGACATTATTTTTGCACCAACCTAATAATAAATTGAAATTTATGTTTAAAAATAAATTATCTTCAACCTTATATAACCAATAGTTTAAGAATATAATTTTGTATTCTATACGATTTTATGAAACGTAGGAAGTAGTTTTTATTTAGTACTTTTTAATACATTGATTTTATATTTTGATTATTTTCTTACCTGTTTGATGTAATAAAATGTAAGAGTTATTGAATTATCACATATTCTGTTACCAGAATCAGATTTAGGCCTTGAGGGGCCCTATGGGGATTGTCGGAGTTAGCTCCTACTTAATTGCCAAATTGTCACTAGGGGTCATTCTCCCTGTATTATAAATACTGGGCGACTTCTCGCTTTGTTCTTTTTTTTCATTTCAACGACTACAATATAAGCTCTCTTAGAAGATCCGCGTCTTCCCATTTGTGGGAGACGCCATGAACATTATACACACATACACGTACGTACGAACATTCACCAAAATACGAACATTCAATAAAGAACAAACACAAATGTTCACACGCACACAAATGTCATTGTCTATGTCCATTGTAAAATTGTTTTGTTTAATACATATATTTGTTTATATATATATATATATATATATATATATATATATATATATATATATATATATATATATATATATATATATCGGTCTTGTTTGTCTTCTTCATCTTCAGTTGGACTTAATTCAAGTCCGGCCATTTTCTTATAGTTGGACCTTTTAATATTCTACCGGGATTTACACACGTGTTTCTAATTCAACAACACGCAAACCCACACGGTCCTCTACAGGATCCCTTCATTACGTACGTTCGCCTCGCCACTCTTTTTTATAAAAAAATATTTTTAACTGATGCTTTTTTTGTGGTTATCATGGGGTGGGGCTTAGGGGTTAAAATGAACAGTAGATTTACCCACGTCAAAAAGATTAATGAAAGATGATAATAACGAGGAAACACTCGGGTAATTTTAGTAAAACAAGGTAAGGAATATATTCACGAATGTACACGCTTCAAGTAGTGCCAGTAGCTCGTTTCAGGGAAATAAAATACAATTATTAAAGTCCGTAGTTTTAACGTATTGCCATGAAGAGGAAATGTTCATACAACAGATTAAACGATTTGATATTAAATAATATTCAAAGATTTTTAAGACTAAGGTAAGAGAGTTTGTTGCTCATCGAAGGGATATATGGTTTACAATTGATCCAATGAATTATAGGACAGTATCATGTATGTCCACCACATATAGATTGATCACGTCTATTCTGACGAACTGTACTTATTCTTTTCTCGATTAAAACAACATGATTCCGCTGGAACAGAAGGAAGGTTGAAGAGGTTCATATGGTTGCAAAGATCAACTACTAATAAATAAAATGATCCTAAACTATTGGAGGAAAAAAGGTAGAAATCTCACAGCCTGAATAGATTACCAAAAAATCTTTGATAGTCTGCCACATTCTTGCATTCTTAAGGCTTTGAAAATGCACAAAGTCTCCTCGGTGATAGTAAATTTCCTTAAATATAGAATTGAACTATGGAAAACCACATTATATCTAAATAACACCAAAGGTACTGCTATTGCTTGAATATCCGACAAGGAATCTTTTAAGGAGACTCCCTGTCGCTCCTTCTGTTCTGTCTATCCTTAATCTCCCTTTCGCATGAACTAAACAGTCATGAGTGCGAATAAAAAAAATAAAAATATAAAGTCTTTAATTACCTATTCTACATGGATGATATCAAACATTTTGTCAAAGAGGACAATAGGTTGAAGTATATCCTCGATGCTGTAAAAATGTTTTAGTGATGACATCGGTATGGATTTCGGATTAGATAAATGTGTAAAAGTAAGATTCAAGAAAGAGAATTACAGAAACACACATAATAGATCTAAATTTTGTCATAAAAATTAAGGAATTGGAACAAGAAGAAGCCTACACATACCTAGGAATCAGGGAAGGAGATGGAATGAAGAGGAAAGTAAACAAAGAATACCACAGGCGTGTGCGTCTGGTGCTAAATACCGAGTTGAATTCATAAAACAGAATATCAGCCATAAACACTTTGGCTGTCCCTCAATATCCTTAATTGGACCATAGCTGACGTTAAACGAATGGTTGTCAAAACGAGAAAGCTTGATATTGATCGTCGATATATGCCTAGACCCGAAGGTGGCAGAGGATTAGTTCAACTAGAATTGTCTTACTAAACCACAACAATCAATCTGAAAAGATACCTGGAAACGACAGAAGACTGGATCATGATCTGTGTTAAAGAACATGAAATAAATAAGAAACTTTATTCTGTAATAAAGGAAACCAACAAACTCAAAAGGGAATTTAAAATGGGGGAAGAAGTGCAAATAAACCATAATACACCTACTGCAGGGGCAAAGACACTTAAAAAGAAAGTAAAAGCAAATGCGATGTACCAAATGCAAAACCCATGGCAAGATAAGCCTCTTCATAGTCAATACATATCAAACAAGCTGATGTCGACAAATCCTGTACCCATCAGTGGCTGCGTAGTGCAGGGTTAAAAGCTGAAACCGAAGCTTTTATTCTCGCTGCACAGAATCAATGCTTGCTAACTAGAAATTACCAAGCGCACATACTGAAAAATTGTGTTAATCCGAAATGCAAATTCTGTGATAAATATCCAGAAACAGTTGACCATCTTGTATCAGGTTACAGTGTTAGCACCCACTGAATATAAAACTCGACACGATAGAGTGGGTCAATATCTGCACTGGAAAATATGCAAATTTTACAAGAAGGAAACTGCAACGAATCGGTATGAACATCGCTCAAACCTCGTTAACGAGATCGCTTGGAATAAATTTTTATTCTCCCAATTTGCTTTTCTACTGTTATGGGCATTGTGATATCCGTGACAGAACAGCACCGTGGCTCACGGACAGGAAGGAACACAATGGCTGAAAAGAAAAATTATGACAGACATACTTTGTTTTCAGAGAGACTTTTATAATACTAAGACACACACACACACACACACATATATATATATATATATACAGTGTAACCCGGATATAAGAGAAACCCGTATATAAGAGAGATTGTATCTGGTCCCAATGTGTTAATGTATATAAAGTAGACCAAACCCGGATATAAGAGAAACCCGGATATAAGAGACTTATCCGGTCCAGACAACTCTCTTATATCCGGGTTACACTGATATTCTCACGCCGAGAACTATATATCACATATATGTACACAGCAAAGCAAAGTATAAGGGGGAACAAAACATATAATTTGGAGATACTTGGAACTTCAAATTTAAACGGGACAGATTCATCTATGTCCCAAAGGGAAACGTGCTACTGGAGGAGGCAGATTTAGCCTTAATCTGGGCCAAAGGGCCCAGGCTAAAAAAAAAAAAAAAAGGGCTATTGTGTTAGAATAATGCAAAAGAAAGCAACCTTATAGTTTGGTTGCTGTTCACGAACTGAAAAATGACTGTCGCTTAATTTTTTGTCTGGAGCGACGTCACGAAACATCCGTAATGTGACCACGTGATTTATTTCCATCAAAGGAAGTTACGTGCCTTCTATATCCCTACAATATTCTCCCGCTAAATAGGTTCTCAAACCTGCTAGGAGGAGTCACTTTTATTTTGCTTTTTTTTTTTTTTTTGATATAATAGAAATGTGGGAAGATACTTTATACAAACTACAATATAAACAAGAATTTACATGCAATATTTATAAAAAAAATTACTCGACAATCGAAACAATGTCAATTCAATAGCACAAAAAGTTATTGCAGTGTTAGAATAATGCAGAAGTTCAGATTAAAAAATATGTCATGCAAAAATAGAAATCAAATCAAGATACAAACATGTCTGGGCAACCGAATAACGCCCAGATCTTGTCACAGTTTGAATTTGTAAATATGGTGCTAGTGGAGATGATGTATTTACTGGTGTTTGTCTATTTAGACATGTAGCATCTAGAAATGCTGGCTTCAGCTTGTCTAAACAGATTTTGTTTTGCGTTGTTAATGCGTTCATTAGAAATTTTAATGTATCTGTCTATATTTCTGAGATGAGGTATTATGTACACTATTTACATTATTCGGACTATTGTCCTCATCTTTGTTGCCATATTTATTACAACGTTTCGGCTGTTGTACGCTCCGGCCTTCTTCACCAACCACCTCAAGAAGGCCGGAGCGTAGAACGGCCGAAACGTTGTAATAAATATAGCAACAAAGATGAGGACAATAGTCCCAATAATGTAAATAGTGTAAATTTTAATGTCTATTCATTATCTTGAATGGTCCTTCGTATGTGGCTGCAATGCATTTGACTTGGCTAATTTGTGCACTATTTCAAAGTCAGTGTTCAGGAAATGGATATTTGAAAATTTCAAGGAGCTAAGTGGTCTCGAAGAAAGAAAAAAAAACAAAAAACTTCTGATCTGTTAGTCTTTTGGAAGTCCAGAAATGACTGGTAGTCCGTACATGTGTCTTTAGTAGGAAAGTATCAAGGTCACGGAACTTGGTACCTGCAGGAATGTTTTTTTTTTTAAAGAAAAATCGGTTTCCATTAAATGTGGATTTACTACGCCAGTAGTAGAGACATCAACGATCAAACACAAATGCTTCCTTGAAACAATATGATACAATTCAACCGCATAGGACAATAATAATTTAATTTTGTGAAATGATGTCATACTAAAATTATCCACACACATGGTGGTTTAATTAAATATCCTGCAACGCAGGAAAATATCTCTGGAAAAAAAATATCATGAATGAACAATAAAATACTTGGGAAAGCCAGGTGAATCCATATAAAAAAACAAAAAAAAACAAAAACATTTGGATTAAATATCAACGAAATTTACGTTCGGTGTTCCATTGTAGTTAACTAAATAATGACCCCAATTGAGTTAAAGACGACTTCAAATTTAAACGGGACAGATTCATCTTTGTTCCAAAGGGAAACGGTACGATGTGCTTGTATGCTGTTGTGGGAGGCAGATTTAGCCTCAGCCTGGGCCAAAGACTACAAGAAAGCAACCTTATCGTTTGGTTGCTGTTCACAAACTGAAAAATGACTGCTGCTCGAGTCACTGTATGGAGTGACGTCACGAAGCGGCAGTCATGTGATCATGTGATTGTCTCCACCAAAGGAAGATAAGCGCCTCTTCTGTATCCCTACACAGAGATAGGACCTGTAACAATTTTATGGGACTTTACAATACACACAGACGGAACAATAAAAACTAATCGCCTAGACATCATGATCAAGAACATAAGGTGCTTTCTTACTGACATGGCTGTCCCTGAAGACTAATGTGTTTTTGATGATCTTCAAAAAATATCAAAATACAAGTATCTTGAAGTGGAAATCTCAAAATGTGGCACGTGAGGACATCAATAATTCCCGTTGTAGTTGGAGCCCTCGAGTTGATTGGAATGGTTCCGCTAGACTTACTGAAGATATTCCTGGTAGCCCATGACTTAAAGAAATACAAAAAACCGTACTCATAAGTATAGCTCACACATTACGAATAACTTTAATGTGTGTGATCTTAGGATTTTTATTTCGTTATTTTTTTTTATAAATATGATCAGCGGAAAATGTCATGAAACTATCATTGACCTTAGGTCTCTGGTTGGAACCCGGAAGGAAATGTGTATACAACACCAGGCACCAGCTGTCAGAAAGAAAAAAAATTGAGTTTTATTGAAGTATTTTTTATAAGTTTCGGGTCGAATTTTTCGTATGTTCACACTTAATTGGCATCTTCAGGCATTATCCTTTATATAACTGTAAAAAAAAAAAAAAAAAAAAAAAAAAAAAAAGAAAAAAAGAAAGAAAGAAAAAGAAAAGAAAAACAATTAAAAAGTACACACGAAATGTCGAAAAGTGTGGAACAGCTTCTGCCAAAGTATTTCCATTTAGTTTTAATAGAAAAACCTAGTATTCACAATTGGATTATTGATTAATAAATAAGTATTAAAAATTACATTCACTTTCGTGCTAATACCCTTGGGAAAGGTATGAATCCTTTTCTCTCCCCCCAGCTATGGGTAAATAGCAGGACTGACCGGGTTCTATAGCCTTGGATTGCAACTAGTCTACCGCAGAAGGAAATGGCAACCTACTGCGGGAAAAAAAGCTACTTCGTCAGTTGTGTATCGAAAGATACATGATCGCCTAAGTCACGCATGGCACATAACTGACTGATATTTACATGTGCTAATTTTGAATACCCTTGGGAAAGGTATGAATCCTTTTCTCCTCGCCCCCGCCCCACCAGCTATGGGTAAATAGCAGGACAGACAGGGTTCTATAGCCTTGGATTGCAACTGGTCTACCGCAGAAGGAAATGGCAACCTACTGCGGGAAAAAAAATCTGTCTCGTCAGTCATATATCGCCTAAGTGTTTATCACGCATGGCGCATAACTGACTGAAAATTTCAATAGGATAATTCCCTGATTTGGGGGATTATTTTTTAGTAGGTAGCGGTTTTCGATTTAATTTTGCAAAAACAACAACAGCAACAACAAAAACACATTTTTGCGGTATCCAGAAAAAAAACTAACAAATGAAGAGAAGAAAAAAAAAAAAAAAAAAAAAAAATCAAAAGTTAATTTAATTTATAAAACAAAAAGTTTTGGTATTTATAATTACGCCCCCTAACTTTTAGCTTTAAAAAATATCTGGGAGAAAGTGCGTGTTACTGTTAAGAAGAACAATTTATTGTGTTTCAAAGACGATTGTTAGTGAGGCAGATCATTTTGGATTTAACTTTAGCTTTGTGGCTGGTGCATCACTAAAGTTGAGCTTTGTAAATTTAAAATAAAAGACAAGATATCCGTAGACATGGACAGAGGACAATTTTTTATCCCTATAGACTCTAGAGAGAGAGAGAGGGGGGAGAGAAAGAGAGAGAGAAAGAGAGAGAGAGAGAAAGAGAGAGACTATAAGCTTCTTTCAGTAAACTAAAAAAAAAGTAAAAAAAAAAAACAAAAAAAAACTAAGGGTGTTCAATTTGAAATTCTCTAAAAAAGGTTTTTACCCAGATCAAGAAACACCTGAAGAAGGCACAAATAGCCGAAATGTTGTATTGTAGTGATAGTAACAAAAATGAGAACATTAAGCCAAATGTAAATAAATATATTCTCTTTTTGATTCTCCTTAGTTCTTCTTTTTTTTGCGTTTGGATCGGCTTTTTTTTTCTCTTAATATCTCCAATACCCGCCACTTTCTTAATCTTCGCTATCTCTCTCTCCTACTCTCTTTTCGTGTCGACCAATCTCTTGACCCACCTTTCCACCACTGTATTCCTTTGTACGGTGTCACACAAATAAAATCCCTGCTATTATTGTTTGCTATGATGGTGCTTTTATAAAAATATGTACATGATGATAACTTCGTTCGTCTTTACAAATTTTACGTTCTCTGTTTTCATTGTTTAAAACAAATGATCAAATAATACTTTTAACTCATCTTCGATTTCCTTGTGAGTATCAAATTGTCATCGAAACATTCTTTTTTGTTGTTTTTTCCTTGCTTTTTAGTTTTTTGTGTTGTACAGTTTTCTTTCTTTTTCGTTTTTTTTTTCTACAGTTGAGTAATTGAATTCCATGAAATTTCGTTCTAGTTTTGACAATTTTTTTTTTTAAATTCTTCAATTTTAATAACGATTTAAACTTTAAAAACCAAAGATCCTTTATGTCTGTAAAAGTAAAGTCTATTATTTATTAATTAATAATTTTTTCATAGCTGTTTGTTTTCTTTTGTAAAAAATTGATTTTATTTTTATTTAAGACCTGAAGTTCTTCCTTTTAATTTAGTTCTTCATAAATATCAATAAATTTATTATAAATATTCAGTTTGTCAATGAAAGTCCAGTTCTTCACGCTCACGTGTCTCTAAAGTTAAACGTTGTGAAATTTATAAAAAGTCTGAAATATATATTTATTTTTCATAATTAATAAAACCAAACTTTTTTTATTTCAATTTTCAACTTAAAATGAAACTAAAAAAGGCATATATAATTATTTTTTTTAGCTAATAAAAAAAGGTTTAAAAATAAATTTTTCTCTATTTGATTTGGCGAACGAAAGGTAACTACCATAATTGTCAAAATAAGAATACAGTTTTTTTTTTTTTTAATATCGAAGGAATTTCTTCAGGTTTATATATCAAAATGGGAGTATTGAGTAGTATCTGTTGCACCATTTTTGCTTGTGGTGGGTATGATGGCCTGATTAAAATCAGTATTATTCAGAATCCCGAATCGGAGCTTGAACACCGATCCATGGCACCGGTAGGAAATTTCCATCACAAAGCAGGCCTGCATGGTTTAGTGTGGACGAGTAGGAATATAGAAAATTGCGTTGCATCTGTTTAGTTTACCAAGTCTGGTGGTTCTGTAATTTCTTCTTTCATATACCATGTCCGTTCAGGGCTCTCCACAACTTCCCCACTTTTGTTCTAAATAACTTTTGATCCCTTTTTGCCATTCCTCTTGATCTGCTCTATCTTCCAATGTGCCATGTTCATTCAGGACGAGGATGATCATGGCTCTCTATTATTATTACTTCCTTGCTTTTGTCTAAAACTCTTGTTCCCTTTATTATCCATTTTTGTCTATCTTCATTCAAACCTTGCCAGGTAGGTTACTCGCTGCCTCCCCGCTACTCATGTCTTCACATCTGTGAATATTAAATTCTCCAAGCCTTCTTTCCTCCTTATGTATCCCAGAAATCTCAGCTGTCTCTTTTTGATTCTTAGCAGTAGTTTCATTGTTGTTTTTATTCTTTTTAAAACTTGTTACCTGCCTTAAAAAATCAGCATTCAGACCCGTGTTTTGTTTTATACTTTGGTTTGAACACTGACCCCCTAGCACCAGTGTAAAATACACAACTGTATCAGCTACAAATACGCAGACGCCTTTATTTTTAACACTTCGGTTTATTATTTTTTTCAGGTGCCTAGTGGGGAAAATCCTAAAAGTTGTTTACCATAAAGTTTATATTTTCTTGTCTTTTTTTTTTTTTTTTTTTGCTAGTGTTGTTAAATAAAAGAATTGAGAATATACTGTATATAGGTTGTACTCCTACTTTATGGCTTAATAATTGATTTACTATTGACTTGCAGATAGGTTGCACCATAATCTGGGGAGTTACACAGCCCTTTTTAAACGTAAGAATTATATCTACCTTTATTACAATTATTAATACACTTTTGCAGTTAAAATACATTTCGTCAATCATCATGTAAACAAAAAAATTAACTGTTGTACTGGTATTTTTATATTTATCGCATATTGTTTTTATATCAAGTCAAGTCAAGAAAAAATAAAAGAAATAACTACAGAAGAAAATATTATGGTACATTTAGAAAAAATAGTGTTGATCTATTTATATATCAACTTACAGGTTTAAAATTCATTCAGAACTGATTCAGCTTTAGTGTTTATGGATATCATTTCGGATTTCTCAGAAATCATGATGACAAGGTAGTGTTTTACATTTATGTCGAATGGATAGGTTGCACACCTAATATTTTGTGAAATTTTTGGTAAAATAAATGTGACCTATCTGTGAGTATATATGGTAATACTTTGAGAATCGAGAAAGGTGTTGTTTAAAAGCACGATTCAGGTTTTGCTTGACAGGTTCAATGTGGTCAAAAGGTCAAAGCATGTCACATTTAATGACAGTTTCCTCTTGGGGAACATAGGTTCAAATCCTGCCGGAAACCACATATTTTTCAAATAAGATTTCTCAAATATTCAGTCCGGTAGATAACTAAATATACTGTTTAATATATAGATAAAATACCATCTACTCAAATATATATATATATATCCATTAAAAATAATGTTTAAGCAATAAATTTAAATTATGGCGGATTAATAAACAGTATATTTATTTATTTCCATCTACCAGCCTGAATATTTGAGAAATCTTGTTAGAAAAATAAGCACCCTCTGGCAGGATTCGAACCTGCATCCCCTAGGAGAAACTGGCATTAGATTTGACGTGCCTTGATCTCTTGGCCATGAAGAACCTCCTGAATTAAAATATATTGGATTAATAATTGAAAAATCCATTCCTAGAAATTGTCTTTGTTTACATTAGGATATGAAACTGAACAGAGACGTATATTTTGAGAAATGGGGAAAGGTCTGTGTTCAAAGGCCATATGGAATAAACTAAAAACACTAATCAATGAATAATAAAAATTAAAAAGAAGGTATTTCATATGAAAAATGTCTTCTGATGACTAGTTTGTAATCAGTTACCTATCAAGGCTTTTCAACTGTTGTAGTGAATTCAATCTTCATTGGGTACTTTCTCATTTTTTGCCTTTTAGATAATAAACACAAAATGTGGCTTTGTAATAAAGTTTGATCTACTTTATTAAATTTGATTTAAATTGGTGGGACCTGTATAAGTGGCTAACATAGTTGTATTTTATCTTGATGCTTTATAACAGTATTCTTTTTTTTTTTTTTTTTTTTTTTTATCCCATGATCCGTGGGGTTGTAGGGGCACCATGTGTACTGCAATCGCAGAAGTAGTGTTCCTTGTGCAAGATAGCCTGATGGAGCTCAACCCTCTCCAGGCCAGTTTTGAATTCAGAGTTTTTTCTTCTCCTTAACTGGTTGCCACCCAATGCTATAGAACCCAGTCTGTCCTGCTATTTACTTATAGCTGGGGGGAAACGAGGGGGATTCATATCTTTCCTAAGGATATTAGCACGTAAGTGAATGTAATGGATCCAACTGGAATTCAAACTCAGCTCTCCAATTTCTTAATCTGAGCCACTATCCATTACTCTACTGTGCCTCCCCAGTATTATACCCAAGCCTAGATAAAGTTAATTGAAAGTTCAACTTCAAGCCAGACTTGAACTACCCCACTAGAAAATTGACGCAACAGAATTGTCATGGCCACTTATTTCATACTTCCCTATGTTCAGCTTAGATAATTATATACTTAGTATAATAAATAATGTTACCTAGATGGATGACTGCTTGTGAATACCTGGTTCTTAAGCTTGGATGTATGGGTGGTGTAATGGATTTTCTGGGTTCTAAATTGAAAAGAGTGAAAAGATTTAAGTGAGTAGAAAGGGCAAAAGAACACAAGATGGTAATTGGCATCACATTTAAATTTTTGCAGATTGTAGGTGACAGGGAAGCAAGAAATCAGAAAGGAGTTCCACAGGTGAGAAGTGTAAGAAATGAAACCATTAGAGTATAACAGATGGTTGCATCTTGCTAGTTCAACAGTAAAATGTTGATCTGGTTGCCATTACAACCTTTTCCAAGTTATTTATTACAGAATACTACCATTTTGATAAACAATAGATGAGTAGACATTGGGCTGGTTTGCATGAAAATCAAACATCCATTCTGTTTAGAAGATAGTTAAAGGTAAACATTGGTCTAGTTTACATGAAAATCAACAAAGTAGACATAGATATAGCAAACAGGTCACCTCATTTTGGGAAGGGGGATACTCCTCTATAATGTGATACAGTCTGTGTTTTCTTGACTCCTAACAGACAGTACAGTAAGTGTTTTTTTTTTAATTATAAATTTTGGATTTTTCGTCAGTAAGAATTTTGCATCAAATTAATTGTATTTCTTTTAACCCCAAATAATAATTTTCTTATTTCTTATAATGAAAAATTATTTTTTTACTTCCTAAATAAGTCTTTATTTTTTTTTTTAATCAAAGTCTTTTTTTATCTTCCTGTTTTTTTTTTAATCAAAAAGTCTTTGTTTTTTTTGTTTTTTTTTTTACTTTCCAAGAATGTATTTTTTTGTAATATAAATGAATTTCTTTTTAAATTCCCAAATAATAGTCTAATTTATGTTCTTATCTGTATTTTCTCCCCAAGGTCAATAATTTGAATATTTAACTGAGCTAACAAGTGTGAACTTCATTTAAAATGCCTTTTGTTCAAGATAAAGTAAATATTAGAAAATTCTTCTAGAGAACATCTGCTTGAAATCAATAGATGACTAACAGTATTCCACTGAAGGCAAAACAGAAGATTAGATCATGTTAAACAAAGACAATCTTCATGGTGAAACACTTGTCTGATTATTATATTTAACTTGAAAATCCTATCAAGAAATGACAAGAAGATCATTTGCAACTTTGAGAAACATAACGATTGATACTAAACCTTTCTCAAATTTGTATCTTGCTAAGTTTGGATCCTATATTTATCTTATATTTATTATTTACACATTCTTGTTTTGTTGTTGTTCTTATCATAAAGTTTCGGCCATTGTACCTTCTGGCCTTCATCCGGTGCTTTACATTTTTTTTTTTTAATCATTTCACCACAAGCAAAGCAATAAAGCTGCTAAAACACAAGGTGGTTACTGAGTGTTAGAGAATATGATAAAAAATACTATTAAAGAGAGAGGACAATAAAAGAAAACAATTAAGACAGAAGATAACAATTGATATCATATTTAAATTTTTTGAAGATCAAACTTGACTGGGAAGCAAGAAGCTGGAAAAGAGTTCCACAAGTGAGAAGTGCAATAGAAGAAACTGTTAGCATAGAACTTATGTTTAAATCTAGACATTTCAACTGTAAAATGAGGAGACCTTGCTGCCAATCTAATACTGCAATCTAAAATCTAGATATGTTACAAGAAAGTTAATCAGAACAATTACCATGAAAGGGAAGCTGCATTATGGTGGTGGGAAGGTCGAGGTGCCTGTTCAGGACCAATAACATTGCAGATTTTTGGATTTCAACAAAAATCTTTAAATATATAGCAGGAACATTGAATTGAGCAGTACTAAATAAGAACTAGACGATATATCACTAGATAGTGAAATGAGAAAAATATACCCTTATAGATTGAATAAAAGGGCTTGGTTTGAAATTCTATGAAGATTACCTGGATGGACAAGCACCTGATGAAGACTGGATGGCATAACGCCAAAATGTTGGGATAACAGCAACAAAGATGGTTACAATGATCTGCAATTCCCCATCCCAGAAATTCAGACAGAATCATATTTTATATGGTGTGATACATTTCATTCTTTAGGACTTCATCAGACTATGTTGATGTGACTACACCAGTGTATGAATGAAAGAGGTACTGAGAATTTTAAATTTAAAAATTATTTTTATTTTTTATTTTTAAATGTGTGTTTTGGGTTTATAATCTAGCCAATTTCTTTTAGATTCATTTTGTTTCCATCATTTTTGTTATTAAATATCCCATATTGTGATAATAGAAAATCTGCTACAAATGATGAAACATTGTAAGAATCTGGACGCAAATTTACTGTAGATGAGCTAACGATTAAAGCACTTTCTGAACATTTTCATGTTAGTAAATTGTTTTCATGTGAAAATTTGCATAGCTAAAGCCTGGGTCGCCTTGAATAAAATGGATGTAATCTGGAAATCTGATCTACCAGCCAACCTCAAAACAAAGATTCTTTTGAGCCACTGTAGAGGTTGTGTTAATGTATGGTGCCACTGCCTGGACATTAACTAAAACCATAGAGTCTAAGCTTGATGGAACCTACACTCGGATGCTGAGAGCTGTACTTAACATCTGCTGGAGATAACATCCAACTAAATCACAACTCTGGACCGATCTCTCATATTTCTACTCCTTTAGTTCTCTTCCTTATTACAGTATTGTCGGTATTTTTTTCTTTTTTTTTTCTATGAAAATGTATTTTTATGTTTGATCCCAGTTCACTATTTGCCCATATCTGGGAACAGCAGCAATTAAGAGGTGATTCCACGCTCCTCAAAACCTCTCGATCAGAGGGTTTGCTACTGGATGTAGTTTATCATCATACCCAGGACAAAAGCGGCATGACGACTTAAATATATTTAAAGGAAAATAAAAAACACTTTTATATTATTAGAGAATTTGTGGCCATGAAAACAGATCAATGGTTATATGGAAGATTATGTCAATTTAAAAATGTAGTTTCCTTTATAACAGAAATTCAATGTTCTGTTAAATGGACTTCAATAATTATTTTGGGAAATAAAAATATGTCAGTATATCCTTATTCCAAGTGGCCTTTTTATTAAATATTCAGATAAAACACTTTATTGTAGAATGATTGCTGCCTAAAGTAAATCAGAAAATCCACATAGCTAAAGCCTGGGCCTCCTTGAATAAAATGGATGTAATCTGGAAATCTGATCAACCAGACAACCTCAAACGGAGACTCTTTCAAGCCACTGTAGAGGTGGTGTTAATGTATGGTGCCACTGCCTGGACATTAACTAAAAGCATACAGTCTAAGCTTGATGGAACCTACACTCGGATGCTGAGAGCTATACTTAACATATCTTGGAGGCAATATCCAACTAAAACTTTATGGACGCATCCTTGATATTTTTACATTCTTATGTGAACGTAGAATGCACTTTACAGAACACAGCTGGCAAGCAAAACAAGAGCTCTGTGAGTGATCTACTGCTCTGGATAACTAGCCATGGACCAAGATGGGTTGGTCACCCAGCAACCATTGACATTGTCATTGACCAGCTATGTTATGACACCCTAATGACCTTCTGACCTTGATGCAAGGTTGTGATGGTTGACAGAATAGATTCATGAATATTTGAGCTTGCTTGAATGAATAAAAAAATAAATTGTTTTCTCTGTTAATTAGAGTAGCATTTTCTAAATCAAAAATTATGGTCCATGTTACAGTGAGCAGCTAATGCATTTAATCTGTTGTTTTGTAAAAGATACCTTTTGTGTTCCATATATATTTTGTAATATTTATTTAAGTTTTCTTCAGGTTTCTTCAAAGTATATTTTGTGGCAAATTTTACAGGTAAATTCCTACTTCAAGTTTTAGCTTATTATTTTGTTTTGTATTAAGTCTTTTATTGTTTTAGATATAGTTGTCACAAATTTTATATTGAGTTGAGATAAATTCTTTTCAATTGTAGTTGTGATAGAGTTGGTGGGTAGAACAATATATTTTGATTTGTCAGGAAGGACTTCTTTTATATTTTGAAATATTTTATGAGCTTTTTGTTTCATATTGAATAAGGATCATATTGGAGGATCTTTAAAGTATTTTCAATGAATTTCTCCTCTTCATGTAAATACTGAGGGCTGCAAATTTTGAGTGCTCTTAAATAGAATCTGATGAGTATTCCAGATTTTACTTTATTGTTATGATGAGAATAGAAATTTATGAAATCATTTTTATTAGTTGATTTTCAGTGGACATAAAGTTTTAAGCTGCACGATATCTAGGAAAGGTAAAGTATTGTTTCCATTTCATACATAAATTCTGTTGTGTGTTTGACTTTCTTGGGTAAGTCAGTACCATAAGGATAGAGCATCATCATCAATATATATCAGAAGTATGTTAATTGTTTAGGTAAAATAGTTTGCAAAGGACCAGATTCAAGTAATTTTAAGAAAATACATTCCATCACTCCACTTAGTGATGATCCTACTGGTAATTCAAATTTTTGTTTATAAAAATTATTTTTAAATGTGAAATAGTATTTATTGGTGATGAGGTGGTAGATTTTTTTTTTTTATTTTATCTATTGGTAGAGAGAGGTTTATATTTTATTGTATTAGATGCGTTTTTAAAAGATTTAAGCATTTGTGACTGAGATATTGGTGTAAAGGGATTTTATATCTGGACTGGCTATTATATATTTGTCTCCCTTAGTTTTTCAGCTAGGTTGCCTGAATTTTTTTTTTTTTTATGTGATGGGCTGATTGTTCCAAGGAGTGGGGTTAAAATTGTTATGGCTTCTATCAGTTTGTGGAGAACGCTGTCAATATTTGAAATAATGGGACACATAGGGATGCCTGCTTGGTGGGTTTTAGGAAGATCGTAAGTTTGGGTATTCTAGTATGATATTCTATTAGTCTATACCCTGATTTGTCTTCATTTTTAGTTAGTTTCCTAATCAGTTTATTAAATTTTTGTGTTTCAGTGTCAGTATCATTCAGTAGTAAATTAATATTATCCTTTTATATGTTCTTATTCAGAATAACAATTCCACATTACCTCCCTGGACAAGAGAGGTGGATTGTTATCTTAACACGCTATGTCAGTCAGTCAGTTGTGTGCCGTGCATAGTACATGCTTAGGCAATCATATATTTTTTGATACATGACTGACAAAGCAGATTTTTTCCCTCACTAGGTTGACATATTTTTGTGCGGTAGATCAGTTGCCATCCAAAGATGCTTGGGTTGAATAAATAGTTTAATTAGATTGACACATCTCTTCTCTGTTAAAATTGGGAGAATTCTTGAATACTATATAAAATATAGTATTTAGTAATTTTTTTTTTTAATTTTATTTTTTTCCTTTCTTAGTTGCTTAATATTCAGAATGGAATTGAGTGCCTTGACAATGAAGAAAATCACATTGACAAATACTTTTTTTTAAATATGCAACTTTTGACCATTACTTGAGTTGGTGAATTTTTGCACAAGAATTAGTACTCCATTCACTTAAAAGAAAGAAGTTTCAATGTCAGTGAACAAGTAGAATTTGTAGAATTCTTGAATACAGTATAAAATTAGGTATTTAGGTATTTAGGTATTTAGTAACTTTATTTATTTATTTATTTTACTGATGTCAGTCATGGTTAAGATTCAGTCAAATTTGAGTACAGTTGTACAAAAAAAAAAACAATGCTGTGACTGACTGTACCATTTGTTTGAGAAAGTTTTGTTACTAAATGTATGTTGAGTAGATTAAATCAGGCAGAAAATGGTTGTCAGTGGTCATGAATTTCAGAAAGTGTTACTGGCAGAATAGTATTTTTGTATCTACAAAACTGCTGTCATAGGTAGATGGATCTTGCTAACCTGGAAGAGAGCAATTCATGTAAGAGAAGGAAAACTCTGATTTCAAAGCTTTGCAGTTAAAAATATGGGATGGACAGAGCTCTTTAGCCATAGCATAGGCCAGTAGTTCCCAAACTGTGCAGCACACCTTATAGGTGTGGCAGAAGAGGATAGCAGGTGAGGCAGAATGATTGAAAGACAAAGATTTAGAAACAGTTTCAAAAAATTCATATGCTAAAAATAAATATGATTTCAAAATTTAAATTTTACTATGGATTACTTGTAAGTCATGTACGAGTCCCTGTATAAATAGTTATAAATAATTATTTACTGATTTTATCATTGTAATATTTTTGCATTAAGAATATAGTAACTAGGGTGTGCAAATTGGAGGAGAGAGTTATCAATGATAATGTTCAAACTTCAAATCCATGGTTATCTCCTTTTAATTTTCTCTGTTTTTATTTTTAAATGTACTTCTTAAATTTGGTGAGGCACAAGCAAAGTTTCATTCTGATAATGCGGCCCAAAGAAAAAAAAATTTGGGAACCACTGGCATAGGCACTATGTGTCGGGGAAAAGAAAATCTCCTATATAAAAATGATATCATAAGGGTAAAAATTCAGGCTTGATACGTGGCATAAATAAACCCACCTTATAGAGGCTAAAGCCATATTTGAATCTGCTTTATATAAATCTTTCCAGCCCTGGTGTTGGGATATGACTTAGCTGCTATGGAAAAGCAGGCTGCTGAAACTAACATGAAACTAACATTAGAATATCAAAACTGAGTATTTTCATACCAGTGAGGGTCACCTATGATCCACAGCCCCTGATTGGTGTGATATTGACTGGCTATCAGGGAATCACTCTGGAGGCCCCAGACTGATGTGCTACATGAAGCCAGAAGAAAAATAAATATGGCCATTCAAAGCAATGCCCTCTGAGGCCAACAGTCTTATGGTAGTGTGAAATCTCCTGTAGACAGAAAAAATGAGTTAAATGTAAATGCATTGCTCATGATTCTACTATAGGCATTCATTTTAATTCTGGAAGAAAGTGGTCAGGCAAGCCTTACTGAGATATTTTATGTAGAATGTAAATGCATTATTAATTTTAGGTTTCTATTGGGGGGAAAAATACTACATAACTGTAGCAAATCAGAAAAGTATTGTCATTGGTCAGGAATTAGTGTTTCACTGGCAGAATAGCTATTTTATTTTACATTCATTATTATTATTATTATTATTATTTTTTTTTTAAATTGTCCAAGACTTCTGTCTATATTTCTGAGATGAGGTATTGCAACTATTTACACAGTTCAAACTGTTGTTCTCATCTTTATTGTCATATTCACACCATTTTGGCTGTTGTATGCTCCAGCCTTATTCAGGTGATGTTTGTTGGAATTTCAAACCAAACCTTTTATTTAGACCATGGGGATCGATTGTTCTGAGATACCTAAAGGCATGGCATGTGGAATTAGAACAATCTACCCTGTGGACTAAATAAAGGGTTTGGTTCAAAATTCCAACAAATATCACTTGAAGAAGGTTGGAACGTACAGTGGTCGAAACGTTATGAATATGGCAATAGAGATGAGGACAAGTGTTTGAACAATGTAAATTGTGTAAACTGTTTTGTGCTTTTCATTGTACAATTGAATAATTACAAAAAATACTTATTTAAACAATTATTCATACTTTTCTCTTTCTCTCTCTCTCATATATTAAAAAAATATTGCATGCTGTATATTCATGTTCTTTCTTTCTCTGTGTTGTCTCCCAGGTTTTTTATCTCTTTCACTATGCCATCAAGCTGCTCTGGTCAGTTCCTTTTGCTGTATGGGTCAGAGACTGGTCAAGCACAGTCAATAGCAGAGATGATTTTTGAAGAGGCTGAACATCATGGTTTATCTGCGTCAATTCATTGCCTTAGCTCTTTTGATACACAAGTAAATGCTTTTGTGAACATATATTTCTACAGAGCCATGTATAACACCAATATTCTGACAACTGATGGTTTAATTTTTTTTTTTTTTTTTTTTTTTTTTTTTTTTTTTTATTAGTTTGGAGGGATTTCTAAAAAGAACCCGTAAAAGTTTTAAATTCAGTCAAGCAAATATCAGTGGCAGTCAATGGCACTGCTAGTTATCTCTTTAAATTGTATTTCATTTTGCAATTAAACAATTTCAAAATGATTTCTGCTGTTCAACCAGGGTTCACAGCCAGCCTGAAAAACAAATCAAGAAATTATCTGAGAATTGAAAAAATAGTCTCTTTATTTTTTATTTTTTTTTTTTTTAAGAAAAATCTGGGAATTTATCAGGATTTAATATCGAGGAACCCAGAGAATTTTCTAATGCAACTTGATATGCATTGAATGACGTTTTCTCTTTTTGAATTTCTGGGATGAGGATTTATCATTATTTACACTATTTATATTCGGACTATTGTCCTTGTCTTTGTTGTTGTTTCGGCTGTTATGCCCTTCAACCTTTCTCAGGTGTATATCAATCTGGGTAACCTACAGCGAATTCTGAACTGAACCCTTTATTTAATCTACTGGGTAGACTATTCTCATTCCCTTGCTCATGTCTAGAGATATCATCTCGTTCTTATTTTTATTTAGTACTGTTCAGTTATTACTTGCCTGTTTTTACTGAGTGCAAGTACACACTGCCTGACACAGGGATTGAACTCACAACCATTAAAAAAAAAAGCTTGTCTACTCTTTGGCAGGTCTTCTTTTTTTATTTTTTTTTGGTCTGATGGTGGTGGGAGGTGACATGCTACCCTCCTCCCCAGGAGAAAAGCTAGTAAAGGGTGCTGATTTAGATGCCAACCACCCGTCCAAGTGTCAGATTGTACTGGGTTACTTGTTACCAATACCAATACTTTCTAGTGTCAGGTCTGGACCTGACACTAGAAAGTAATATACCTGACCAAATCTTATATTTGAAATAAAGATATTATATTGAGTAGGATGAGAAAGTTTATATTCTCCAGTGTGTGTTTCTTTGACCATTTATCTTTTTGGCCATGCCCTGACACAGGTATGTATTTATTACTGCCTGTCTGTCTGTTATGCAATGTTTCAAAATCAGGAAATTTTAGGGCTTACGGCCACATGACATTGAAACACCAGATCTCCTATGATCACTTAGAATTGGAGAGCTGAGTTTTAGTTGGGTTCATTATATTTACTTACATGCAAATACCCTTGGGAAAGGTATGACTCCACCTCTTCTCCCCACAGCTATAGGTTAATTAGTATCACTAAATCATTATTATCTGAAAAAAAAAATTCTTACAATCTAAAAATATTTTTGGGCTTTAAATAACCTGCAAAAGGTTGATAAGCTGTAAAAAAATTAATGAATGTATAGATCATTCGGGGAATTTCAGAATTTTTCAGCAAAATCAGGTAATTATCAAGGAATTTTATTTAATGATTAGACTGGGAATCCTATCAGCATAAATATGGGTCTATATTGATCTAAAATAAAGTCGAAAATACTTAAAAAAATGCAATGAATCTGGATTGTAATAATTCCTTGTGCAAATTGGTTGATATGCTTGACTTTAGTTTGCCTAAGTTTTCCAGATATGAACAAAAGAATAACATTAAAATTTTTCATGGAAAATAATTCCAAGAATAATATGGTAGAACATGAAAAACAAATCTCATCCTAATAAAAAAATAGAAGGCAGATTATTGGATTAGAATTAATCTGATTTAGTTAATCCAGAACTATAATTGCCATTATCAATTACCTGGCCAGGCCTTTGAACTATAGGTGTTAGAAAATTGGTGTTGTACCTCTCTCTCTCTTTTTTATCTACATTATTATATTTTAAAAACATCCCATATTTTTGGGAGAAGAATGCTCAGTTCAGAAATAGAACAATTGTAAATATAATATTGTGGACATAGGAATCAATATTCAATAATGATTTTCAGTTTCATGCTTTAAGCAATCATTAGACCATGTGTTACTGACAGTCACAGATTTTTATATCTACACTGCTTGTATGCATAACGTGGTATCAAAAAATTATCAGCCCATATTCACTTTCCAAATTTGGTATTTTAATGATCAAACATAAAAATGCTGATTTTGGGGAAATGGGTTGAGTTGGGAAATTTTTACTTTCCCTTAAAAATTTAGGTATCTGCCACAGATTTGCAATATCTAAAGTTTAAAATGAATTTTTAAAAATGATAAATCTTGGAGCTTCTAATGTAGTTTTAATTTCAAGCTAATAGATTAAATTTAATATTTGCAATAAGCAAAATAATTTGCTGTATTTCAAAACTAATTTCAATTGATTGGAATGAGTTCTTGTTTAAGAACTTTTAATTTTTTAATTTAGTGCCAATTTTAGCCTTTTTTTTTCATTTCAATGTAAATCTTCCAAAAACATACTAAAAATTTATTTAAGGAATATTAACTGATTTAAAGTATAATTAATCTGATTTGAAACAAATATTATTTACTTTAAGTTTAAAATATTGTGGAAATACATTTTTAACACAGCAGTAGCTGTTTATTTAAGCTGTTGACATGTTTGACAAATTGATGTTTATCTAATGTTATTCTATAAAGGCTTTAGCTGTAAAAAATAATTGAATAGAACATTAGCACCTTCTTGTATATAATTTTTAAGTAATCAGTAATCTTAAAAATTTAAGAAAATATCCTTCATACTAATGTTTTATTGAATTTGAGATTCTTTTTGGCTTTAAATTTACTATAGTTATCATTCTTATTTCCTAGTAATGTTGTGTATGAACTTCCATATCACAAAAAAATCAACACTTTTATACACTTACAAAAACAATTGTAATTTCTTTTAAAAAATAATGATTGTCCTCAGATTGTAATAAGCTATATGATTAGTACATATAGTTTTACTTAATAACAATATTACCTAACAGTTACACCATTGAAACTGAATTTGGAATGATTTAAAACTTTATAAATTATTCTAATTAAAATTGTAAAAAAATAAAAAAATGTAAACAACTCTTGTAAAATTTCATTATTCATTGAAAATATTTTTTCTTAAGACAATATTGTCCTTAATATATTATTCATAAAATCAATTAAAATCTTTTCTAATTAATGTCTTAATTTTATTATGCTTTTTAATTTGATTCAGAGCAGATTTTCAGTAAGATGGAATTTGATTTAAAAAAAAAAAAAAATGATTTAATTTTTCCAGAGAGCTCTGATTTTAACTAAAAATTCTTGTTGAATTTTTCAAGTTTTAATAAAATTAAATAGAGGTGAAACATGGAAAAAAAAAAAAAAATTTTTTGCCAAAATTTTCTTAAAAAGAGTAAGCATTTCTAAAATAATTTAATTTGTGTACAAGTCTTGAAAGTTTCATTAAAACCCAATAATGTGATTTTTGAAGGATTTCCAAATCAATGTATTTCACTGCAAAAAAGGCACTAAAATTTGCTATGCTAATTTGTATTGCATCTGCTGATGCGAGAAAAACTAGATTTTTAATTCAAATTTTGAATGTTATAAAAAGGATTAAAAAATTTAAATATTCAAAAAATACTTTGGTCTTTCCACTTAATAAGAACAAAAATTTTGTTTTCTTCGATTTTTAGGCATTTTCCGTCACAGCAAATTAGTAGAGGTAACTACCTAAAATAAAATGTGACATCATTTGGGGATGATTTCATTGTGTTTATAGTATCCTTAAAGCTATATGCAGATTAAAGCAGACTTTTTTTTTTGTACTTATTTTAATTGATGTGGATTTACAGTGAATAATAGGATATTTGTAAAAAAAAAAAAAAAAAAAAAAAAAAATATCAAGGACAAAGTGTTTAGGTGCAATCTGGTTATCTGATATTTATTTTATTAATAATTCTACAAAAAAAAAAAAGAAAAAAAAACAGTAAATGAAAGGACAAACATTACTGTTTTCAAGTCCCGAATAAAAAAAAAAGAATAGTAGGGAGGAGGTTTGAAGAAATAAATAAAAAGAAAGCAGATGGGTTGAATAGAGGTTAGAAGAAATGCAAAAATATGATAATTGGGGAATAGTGGGGGATGGGCTTGAAAGAAATGGTTAACAGATAATAAACGGTGTGGGGGATGGGGTAGAAAAAAATGAAAAAATATAAAATGTAGGGCATTGAAATAGTAGAGGGTGGTTTGAAGACGTTAAAATATAAATATAGGGTACTTTTAGGTGGGTAGGAGAAATGCAAAAATATAATATGTAGTGGAGATAGGTGGGTGGAGGAAATGCAAAAATAGAATATGCAGGAGGGATAGGTGGGTGGAGGAAATGCGTAAATATAATATGCAGGGGGGAGAGGTGGGTGGAGGAAATGCGTAAATATGATATGCAGGGGGGATAGGTGGGTGGAGGTAATGCGAAAATATAATATGCAGGGGGGATAGGTGGGTGGAGGAAATGCAAAAATAGAATATGCAGGGGGGATAGGTGGGTGGAGGAAATGCGTAAATATGATATGCAGGGGGGATAGGTGGGTGGAGGAAATGCGTAAATATGATATGCAGGGGGGATAGGTGGGTGGAGGTAATAAGAAAATATAATATGCGGGGGGCATAGGTGGGTGGAGGAAATGCTAAAATAGAATATGCAGGGGGGATAGGTGGGTGGAGGTAATGCGAAAATATAATATGCAGGGGTGAAAGAAATTCTAAAATATTATAAGCAGTGAGATAGATGGGTGGAGGAAATGCTAAAATAGAATATGCAGGCAGGGGATAGTTAGGTGGGTGGAAGAAATGTTAAAATATAAAATGTTGGGTATTTGAATAGTAGTGGGTAGTTAGAAGAAATACAGAACTAGGCAGGATTGAATATTTGGAGAGTTTGGAACAAATACAGAACTATAATAGGCAGGTTGAATAGCTGGCGGAGTAGAAGACCTGCTCAAGTAAAAAAAAAAAAAAAAATCCGGCTAATTGCAATGATGTCGTTGGAAGAAATACTAAAATATTATCAACTGGGGATACAAATTACGTGTGGCAAGAAAGGTAAAATAGAAAAAATCTGCTTTATAGGATCAGTAGTGGGTGGTTAGAAGAAATGCAAAACTATAATTAGAAGGAGTGAATAATTGGGGAGTTTGGAAGAAATACTAAAATATAATAAGCTAGGGATATTTGGATAACTTGGGGAGTGTTAAGACTTTAAAATATATAAGCCAGGGTATTTGCAATAGAGTAGAGTTGGAAGAAATGTAAAACTATAATAAAATGGGGTCTGTGACAAAAAGGAAAAAATTATGCTATTAAAACACTATAATATCTCAAATTTTGAAAACAGTAGCCAGAAGTTGGTTTAATTACTATGAAGATCTGTCTATATTTCTGATATGCGGTATTATGTACACTATTTACATTATTCGGACTATTGTCTCCATCTTTGTTGACATATTTATAACAATGTTTCGGCTGTTGTATGCTCCGGCCTTCTTCAGGTGGTTGGAATCTTGAACTGAACCTTTTATTTCACTCACTGGGGCAGACTGTTCTAGTTCCACGTGAAATGGATGTCAGTTATCAATTATCTCCTGTTAATTCTCCTCTCCAAGTTCTCCACTGCCTTAACTGGGTATTGAACTCACACTCTTTGGGTCCTGTCACTGGATCTAACCAACACCTTTATCCACTGTGCCATGTGTCTGAATAATATAAATAGTGTAATATGAAGATGTTTCTCTTTTTATTCTATATTGCTTTCCCTTCATTCTGTTTGACATCAGCATTTTATTCTTCTTTGAATCAAAGGACTTGCAAACCAAGCTGTGACTTTATTTGTGTAGGTATGCCTCTCACTTCTTCTGATTACTCATTTTATTCACACATCAATAAATAGGAATGAGTCAAAAAGAAGTTCTTTTATGTTTTGATCAATATTTGATTGCAATGCAAGATCATCTCATCAAGTAGAAAACTGTATACACGTTAAGATTGGAACACAATGTCCTCTTAGTCCTTGACCAACAAACACAGAGAGAATATTTCAGAAAATATGGAATTGTCCAGATTGGGACTCTTTGATAAAATTAATAAGTGTGGGTGTAAGAATGTCCTGGGTAGAAATATTTCAAAATGATTAATTTCCAGATGAGAATATTTTATGTAGGCTACATGTCATGTGAGCTCATGCCGTGTTGGTGGGCCTAGTGTATATCCTATGTAGTAATTGTAAGAGTAAACAGAGCTCAGGACAACAGTAAAAGTGCTAAGCTTTATTGAACTAAACAAAACTCGGCTAAAAGGAAAGTAGGAGTTACAAGTTAAATAGCCAACTGGTGCGAGTCCATTGCTTGTACATAGTGAACTTAGAATACTACTATCATACCCTATATATGCTGCAGAAAGTAGGATTTGTATTTTTTTATTTTTTTTATTTAATAAAGTCCATTCCAAGCTAGGCAGTAAAGCCACTGAGACACAAATGGTTACTGGGTGTGGAAGAATTAGAAAACAGAAACATTACTAAGAAGTGAGAAGACAACACTAATATTAGGTTGGTGCAAAAACAATGTCGGTTTTGACGTATTTTTAACGTCAAAATCCGACATTATTTTTGCACCAACCTAATAATAAGAGTAATCAGGAAGACAGTTGATCACTATTGACATTGCATTTATAATTTTGAAGATTTAAGTTGACTTGAAAGCATGGAACCTGAAGGAAATTCCACAAGTGAGAAGTATTAGAAAAGAAACTGTTAGCATAGAATTTGCAGTTACATCTAGTTGACTCAACTGTAAATTGATGAGACCTCATCACTAGTCTAGTACTGCCTTAAATTCAAAATCTAGGTGCCATAGAGAAGAGCTCATCCAAACAATTACCATGAAAGTATTTATAAAAATGGCACAGGGAGGAAACTTTATGTTGGTAGAAAAGTGACTGTAGCTGTGATGTCAGATCAGGACCGATAATATGCAAGGTTATCTCATTAAGGAGAAAACTGTATACATGTTAAGATTGCAATGCAAAGTCATCTTTGTCTTTGACCAACAAACACAGAGAGAAAATACATTATGGAATTGTCCAGGTTGGGACTCTTTGATAAGATCAATAAACATGGGGATGATTTGAAATAAGAATGTCATGGGTGGAAAGATTTCAAAATTATTAATTGCCCGAGGAAAACATCTATTTGGGACTGAAGAGTACTTAGTAGGTTAAACAAAAATTTAATACAGCATTATATCTCCAAGATTTTGATACAATATTTTCGATGTGAATTTTCCCAAACATTCATCCATGTGCTGTGTCCTTCAGGATGTGGTTGATCATGGCTCTCCTCAAATTCTTGTCCTTTGTAGCTTGTAGCTGTTAGTAAAGTCTGTTTTTTTTTTTTTTTTTTTTTTTTTTTTGTGGGGAGCAGGGGTCTATCCTAGTCCCTGTTCTGCCTACCATATGCACTGTTTTCCTCTGTCGCTCTTGCCCCCAATATGTCCTGAGTGTCAAATATTGTATGCATTTTATTGTGTCCTAGAAATTCGAAACGTTTTTTTTTCTGATTCTAAAGATAAGTGCCCTTTTTGTTTCCATTTTCCCTAAAATTTTGTTGCTGCTCACATATTCATTCTATAGTATTCTCATCATCCTTCTGTAGAACCATATTTCTGTTGTTTCAAGTCTCTTCTTCATTTGCAAGAAAATTGTCCAGCATTCACTGCCGTATAGCATGACCAATATTACATAACAGTCTAGTACTCTTTTCTTTGTTTTTAAAAAAAATTTCTGTTTCTTAATTCTTTGCTTAGCCTTTAGAAGGTATCTTTCGCTATTCCAATGCGCCTTCAGATTTCCTTGTCACATTTTCTGTTGTCTGTTAAAACACTTTCTAGATATTTACATTTTTGTGCTTGTTTCTATTTTGGTGTCTCTCTGATTCATAGTTTGCATCTTGGGCTGCCCCTTTTGCTGACAACCATACATTCTGTCTTCTTACAATTGATGTTTTATCCTTTAAGGCATGCTTTAGTCACAGACATGGCTGTTGTTTTCACTGGGGGAACCCTCTTCCCTGCCTGTTTACTTCTGTCTATGAAGCCCTCTGCTCAGCAATGCTGTGTCATGAATGTGCTGGCTGAATCCATAGCCCAGTCTACACCATTATGCTAGATTGCCGTTAACCCTACAAGAAGGCTCATCCTCATTTTGACTTGTTTTAAATCCTGTTAGGTACCTAGCCACCCTCTTCACCAGAAAAGCCAATTGTGGGAACCAGTTTTTTTTCACCAATGACCTGACCATATGGCAGTTAGTACTCAGTTACATGGTAGCACTTGAAAAATGACCTGACATAAATATTTGAATAGAAGATGAAATAAACTTGGAAATACTCTATTTTTTTTTTTTATTTAATATCATATAATTCTGCTTGTTCCTTAGCATGTATGCTATACTATGCCATTACCTCAGATAACCAATTGCCCATTCCTGTTTGGTTGCTAGAATAGACATGTAATAACTTGGCTGTATCCTGCACACAAGATGGAAGAAAATATAAATATCAAAGGCTCTATTTAGTTTTAGGGAAAAGAAGTGAAGGAGAAAGAAAGGGGAGATGAAGGAGGTAATAATATTCTCATGTGTTTAACATCTACTTCAGTGAAATAGAAAACCTTGTCATTTTCAAATATTTTGATTTGTACTCTCATTTCTTTAAATAAAGCCTTACATTCATATCTAGGATTGTTATTGTAATATTTTGTTTTTAAGCTCAAATGAGACAATAGGGGAATTTCCATGAGTATTTTATAGTTGTGGAGCTTACAAGGAGCTTTTTCAATCATTGACTTAGGAATTATTATTCCTTGGAAAATTCAAATAGGAAACCCATAGAATTTTCATGGGTGTTGTGAGTGTGTAATTATTTCACAAAGTCACTTTATGAGGGAATGCTGCAAAGTTCTTGGTCTGATTGAGAAGGATTCAAAAAAAGAAATTTCAATGTTTGGCCATATTTTTGAAAGTGGGTCTTCACTTCCTTGTCATATTTTATTTTTTTTATTATTTCTGAGCAGAACATGTGATGGGAGTAAATTTAATGTCAGAAGATTACGAAGGTCAGGTTATAAACTTTTAAAGATATGTCAGTGTTCTTTTCTTTGTTTTAATGCATTAATATTATTTGAATAAAAAATGATTTAAATCAGATAATTCTTTTTATGGGTGGTCGTGGCTCTCCACAACATCCTGTTTTTGTAGTTCTAATTAATATTTGAGCATTTACCATCCCTCTTTGTCCCTGCTCTACCATTCATTCAAACAAATTAGGTAGGTTACTTGTTGTTTCTCTCTGCCACTTCAGGGTATTAATTCAGTGTTAAATTTTCAAAGCCCTTTCTGCTTCTAATGTTTTATTTCTGTCTTTTTGTGTTTGTTCTCACTCTGTAAGGAAATTGGCTTTAAAAGTTCCTTGTTACTCAGTTTCAAATATGAGTACAATTGTTTAAAGATAATTTAACTGTATATTCAAACAGCAGAATGGTGGTCTGATGGATATGGTATTTACCTGGCTACCTTTAGTTCAGAGGGTCAAATACCTGTAGAATTTGTATTGCTCAATCATATTTCTCAACTTGGACGATATTGCCCCCCAGTAGAAGATTTCAACTGTTGTGTGGGTGAGATAGGATTTTGAGTATTAAGAAGTTACTTCAACATATGTTATCCCTCAAAAAATATTCAAAGGAGATATGCAAAGAATCTGTAGAACAAAAAGACAGGTGGCTACTTGGGAATAACTGGATCACATTCTTAGATAAAATATAAATATCCTCACAAACAACAAATATTTTGCTATCTTGTATGGTTTTGAAAAAGGTCATTAATATTCAAATAGTTTTTCAGATGAAATAGCATTTTGTTTTGGATATAAATCAGTTGAGGTTTTTAGACCAAGAACAAAAAAATATATTTGCTAATTAGTTGCTAGTCATGTATAATAATAATAATAGTGTTTTTAATTTTATAATTATATACAAAAATTGCTTATTTTTTTGTCATCACTTATCCTAACCATAAAACTAAATTTTTATATATATATATATATATATATATATATATATATATATATATATATATATATATGGTGTGTGTTTAGGACATTCGCTTTCCAATTATGAGACCCAGGTTTGAATCTCACCAAGGTTGATTTGTCAGGCGGAGGACAATCCCAGTATGTGGCACCTTTGGAAAGTGACAGAAAACTGTACCACGAGTTGACCGAAGCCTCGTTAGTGAAATTGGGTAGATGGAACACTTAGGCAACGTCGATAGCTGTGCTAGCATGAAGCCACAAGACATCGTGGCTGAGGGCGTGAGCATGCTGGCCTTGTTCAAATTGCTGATCATGCTAGATAACATACTCTCTCTCAGAAACTGTAACTAAAGTCTGCTCAGCTTAGTTGCAGTATAAACCACAGGTTGGCTCTGTGGGTGTTGAGCAAGTATAAATGTGCTTGAGCGAGCATCTGCAATAGGGATTGGCTAGCTGCACTAGTAGATGGGTATCCTCGAACATGAGTGGCCAGCTATTACTTTTTATTATATATACATATGCATGTGTGTATATTTTATTATGAAATGGACTAAGTTCAACAATTATTTTAATATATTTTCTGCTTATACATTGTTTTTATAGATACAAATATTTAAGTAAATGCTCTGTTTATAATAAACAGTATTAATGACATTTACTGGCCTGAATGTCATAGAAAATGTGCATCTTCCGATAGGAGTCGAACCTGTATCCTACATAAATATTTTTTCTTTATCCATGCATCTACGTGGTTGAATAGTAGTGATTTACGAGAGTGTTTAATGATATTGATTTCATGTTTATTCTTATTTGTTCCTGAGCTAAGGTGATGGCTCCTGATAAATAGTAGAGCACTTTTGTCGCATTTAGGACACATTATGGACATAGAAAAGTTTAGCCTCGACTACTCCCTAAAATAAAATACCCATCCCATCCACATATAAGCCCAAATTAAGTAAGTGCTCTGTTTATAATAAACAGTATTAATTCAGGCGGGTAAATGTTATTAATACTCTCCATATCTATCACTCTCAGTCTTTCCGTATCTATCTATGTATTTAAACCTTTCCACATCTATGTATCTAAACCTTTCCATGTCTGTCTCTCTTTCAACCTTTCCATATCTATCTAATATATAAATAAGTTTTAACTTTGAAAGTTGTAGGCAGCATTATTTTTTTTTTTAGATCGAAAGTAACTTCTTACTTTGGCTTTCTGAAAGAAGAGTTCTCTATTCAATTTTCAATCAGAACCAAAATGAATTTTAGCTCATAATCAGAAACTTGAATTTAAAAATAAAATTTTTTTTTTTTTTTTTTTTTTTTTTGCTAACTTCTTTGTGCCTATTGGTGGTGGGGAAATACATATCGACAAATATAAAAAAACAAAAACAATAATTATTTACTGAATTAAAAAAAAACTTATAATTAATATTGGAATTTATTTGAAACCTTATAATTAATATCAGATTTTTTTTGTATTAGGTTGGTGCAAAAATAATGTCATTTTCTCACGACATTATTTTTGCACCAACCTAATATGTCTATAATTAATGCAGAATTTTTATATAAACTGATAATTAATACTGCATTTAAAAAAAAAAAAAAAACTATAATTAATATTGAACTTTTTGGAAACCCATTATTTATACTGTGTATTTTTATAAGCCTGTAATTAATATCAAATTTTTTTGTAAGTTTATAATTAATATAGTATTTTTATATAAACTGATTGTTAATACTGGATTTAAAAAAAAAATCTTGTAATTAATATATCAGATTTTTTTAGAAACCTATAATGAATACCACAATTTTATGATAGGCAGTAATGGGTAAATTTAAAATGTAATTTAAAAATAAATTTCATTTAAAACTGGAGTTGTATTTTGACCAACTCTAATTCTCTCCTAAATCTCTTTGAACTTTAATTTTTAGTCCTAGTTCTGTCAGACGTTATCTGAAAATACAATTTAACTAAAAAATAAAAAAAATCCTGATTCTAAATTAGACTTGACCTTTTGAGCATAATAGCAACTTTCAAACCTTATTTCTCTAATGGTAGAATAAATGAAGGTGAGGTTGTATTTTTAACTTTTTTTAGTTACTTTGATTTGAGCATGGTGTGGGACACATATACACACACACACACACACACACACACGCACACACACCCTCTACTTATTAAACTAGATAACAATATTTAGTAAATTTAACACAAGGCACCTTGTGAGGATCAAACTCTCTACCATAGTAATATTTAATAATTTTTGCTCAGTAAATGTAGGGAATCAATAAGGATGGAACTTACCACCGTAATAATTATCTGTGAGAATAATCTTAGAAATAATAACCGCTCACCAAGTTGTACAAAGTAATATATTATCCCTTATTGACAGTGGTGTTTCTAGTAATCACAAAGTGATGGTCAAATTTGGGGCTCAAGTGTATATGCAGAAGGAGAGGTAAACCTCCAAGGGAATATGAGATTTTTATTATTTTTTATTTTGGGTTTTTAATTGTCTGAGAGAACTTTTTTTTTCTCCTCCCATCAGTATGGCTGATGCTAACCTCCAGGAGAATAACTCCTTGCACCTTTTTGGCATAACGTTTTCTGCTGACATGAAATGGAAAGATTATATTGAATCTATTGCTAAGTCTGCGGCTAAGAAAGTTGGTTGAGCTAGACAATTTTCTTGTTTGAATCTACATGGTGCAATGGATAAATTTTCTAAATTATGCAAAAATGAAAATAACACCAACATGTCATTTTAACAGTTATATTTACCAAAATGACATAAAAATCTCTAAAAATACTAGAATAAATTTATTCAGTTAAATCACCATTAGCTTCAACCATGGTCTCCAGATTACTTCAGAATCTCCTGCTTCTCTTCTGGACGGTCTTCTTGTTTAAGTTGGTGAATGCTGCCATAATCATTGCCTTCAATTCAGCTTTGGTGTTACAAGGAGTTTTGTTGGCTCTCTCACTTAACTGTGCCTCACACGTAATAATCAATGGGGTTGCAGTCTGGGGAGTTAGGTGGCCAGATGTAAGGGGTAATGTAGTCGCAGAAATTGTCTGACAGCTATGACTAGGTTCTCCTGCTTGTGCCGCATAGTGTAGAATCCTGTTACTAGATATAGAGTCTTTCAGCTGTCACCCTCTTGATCCAGGGCAGCACTACTTCCCCAAGGGGCTTAATGTAGGCCTGCAGGAGTTCCTTTCTTATCGGAATGATCAGAGTTTTCCGAGCTGCCGTATCTTCATAATCACCATTAGACAGAATCAGATCAAGTTGGCTCCTCACAAAAAATGGTTACTTGTAGAACAACATTTCTGCCCAGAAGAAACATGATTTTAAAAGCCATACAAAATTCACTATAATTGATAAAATAGAAATAAACACAAAATATAACCTTAAAAAATACTACAGGAACAGGAAGACAAATGGATTTTGCACCTCAAACCACTTCATCCAGACAGGCTTAACCGCACATTTAACAACATAGATAGAATTAATATATAACCCCATAAATCAAGCTCTATCTTGCACCCACACAAGACAGACATGCTTGCAGAGGTGTTGAGGTCTCACACTTATACACACACTCACACAAATATATACACATACATAGATCACACACACTCTCAAAGAACTAAAAGATAGCATACACTTAACACACACATCCCATTTCCATCAATCAATAAAACTGTTAAAATGACCAAGGAGGGAATTCTTTGTCTAGAATCGGCCATCCTCTATCTTAAAAACAACTTAAAATAGGCTGCCATTTGACCAATACAAGGACTGACAAAAATTAACAATAAAAACCAAATGAAAACTACAGATAAAGTTCACTTCAGAAACGCTCATTCACTCCTATAGTTCATTGCTACTAACAAGCAGGGATTTCTTTTCTCTTGATGATAGCCATGCTTGCCAGTACTAGTCAAGGAAAGTAATTGAAATAATAAAACAAAAAAATGTTAATATACAACCCAGTCTGTTTGAAAATTTTAATTTTTTTTTTCGTTGTTAAAAACATGTATGTAAATTTAGTTTTATGGTCATTAAATAGTAAAAATTGTTATTTTACCATAAATATTTAAAATGTATCTATAACCTGATCATGTCCAAAATGAGACAGGTAAAATACCTGAGTCCATAGGTAAACAATGGTGAGGTTTATACCCAAGTCCATAAGTAGGCAATAGTCAGGTTTATACCTGAGTCCATAGGTAAGCATTGGTCAATTTTATGCTTGAATCTGCAAGCATCCACCTGGAAGTTTCCATGCCCCGTTTCTTTTGGACATTTTCCACCTCTGCAAGGGATACAGTCAGCATATTCTATGCCCAACTGACAAGGTAGCCAAAGATAAGGATTTCAATTTCTAAATATCATTTTTTTATTTTTTTTTTTATTTTAGAATTTTTGTAACTATTAGAATCAAATTTCTGGATAGGGCATTGATCTATTTAATCTGTCCATATTGATTAGGAGAAAGGGTCTATGTTCTGTTCAATGATTTTTCTATCCTTATTTATTACAAAAGACTTTCTTTAAGGATTGAGCTTTGTTTGCAACAATATTAGAATGTCTTCAAGTCTTTGTTCATTAATCTTGGAGCTTTTGCTAACAGTTTTTCATAATTTTACTTCCATTTTTAGATTGTCTTCGCATTCTTAATTTAATGCTGTGCTCTGTTATTTGCATTTCATACTTAAAAATGGCAATATTTAATGTGTAAGGAAGTCAGGGTTGGAATTCCTGAAAAATAAAAAAATTGACATTCTTTAAGGAAAATTAATTTCCTTTAAGAAAAATATAATTTTTAAAATAAATTCTGTTATCAATCAGGCCTCTTAAGTGGATGTAATTCCATGAAACTCTTAGTAGTGATATAAGTGAACATTAAATTTTATGTATAATTATAATATAAGAATTTGCTTCTCTTAATTAGTATTTGTCTTCATCTTCTTCATTTGCTTTTTAACTTACTTCTCCAGTTACTTGAACATTATGAATTTGAAATCTTTCCTTGAATCTTTTGAACCAAACAGTACTTGTTAGGAATTTTTGACTTTAGTTTTATTTGGTGTGCTCCTTCAAAATCTGAAATAGACTTCTGGCCTTTTTCTACACTGTAAAAAGTCTCAACAGAACCATTTTTTTTTTTTTTTTAATCTGATCAGCAATTTCTCCATTTTGTGTATGCGCTCATTTTGTTACTTCCTTATAACTGCCAATTACGTAGGGGTGCAGAAAACATTTTACAGCTTTACAAATTCTTTCTCTGTCCTTAAAATTGTCGGCACAGTAGAATTGTGATAATGTCAGGTCATGTGTGATCGTATTCACTTTCTTTTCTCCTTCATACTTTTTAACCAGTATCATTTTTGTGTCAAGATCAAAAACATATCTTTCCATTAAAGAGTAGACAAAGACCATTTTCTCTTAGTAGACATCTTGGGGAGTTTTTCAAATAAAAACTTCAAAGATACAAATGCACTTGGTGGGCAGGGGAGAGTGTATTGTACTGAGGCTACCCTAACACTAAAGGTGTGCAAGAGAATGCTAGTGCTGACAGGACATGGACCAGAAATTGTCATAGACCAATTTGGGAAACATTTACACTGTCAGATGCGCCAGACATACCAATTCATGGCTGTGGTCATAAAGTCAAACAGTTGTAATGACCGGTATATATTATTAGCTTTTCATCCCTAAAAATGCAACATTTGGTGTGTAAACAAAGTAAGTCTGAACTTTCAGAAAATAAATTAAAACCTTTTAATGTCATAAATTAATGTCTTTTAATGAAAATTAAGTTACATCTCTTAAGATAAAATTTATTTTTGAAAATAAATTAAATTTTACATCCAAATTTCCTGAAGAGTTGATGCAATCTGTATAGAATTCTGAATAGAAACAATATAAGTGAACATTTAATTAAATATTTTAATTATAGTATAAGCATTTGTCTCTCTTTGTTTTTCATTTTTTTAATTTGCTTTGTGTGTATATATATATATATATATATATATATATATATATCCAGGTAAGATGAGACCAAATAGAGTACAATTCCAACATTCATAACATTTAATTAATTTAAAAGTAGGCTCAATACCAAGTAGAGCAATATTATTTATTTTAGTATATTACACCAAAAACCTGTCAAAATTGCTACACAATTGCATTCGTGTTTCAATGCATACCAATACACTGGCGAGTGAATTATTTATTTAGATTTAAATCTACATAAATCATTCACTTGCCAGTAATTTACAATTGCCTGATGAGATAGTGATACACATCAAAACATAACTGGAATTGTGTAGCGATTTTGACATGTTTTTGGTGTAATATCCTAATATATATATATATCATAAGATAAAAATATACTTTTAAGGTAGACTATATTTATGGGTGAATATACACAATATTAGAGATAGACTGTATGTAAATATAGAAGTGGACATTGAGATCAACTTCAAGTGACAACAGTCCGTTTCCAAATTAAATGCCATCTTATATGATGGCACATATACACGCATATATATATATATATATATATATATATATATATATATATATATATATATATGTGTGTGTGTGTTGCTTATAACTGTCTCATTATTTCCATTTTATGCTTCAACACAATCTTCCGGCCATATCAGATTGTGTCCACATGTGTGTGTGTGTGTGTGTGTATATATTTGAGTTGAGGCTCTTTTTTTTTTTTTTTTTTTTAAACGATGTTCATTTGGTCTACAGGTCTGAACATTCAAGAAAACTTAATAAAGAAAATGTGCTCTCTGGCAAGATATAAAACTGTCCCCTTTTGCAGGAGAAACTACTATTTATCTGGCATGCTTTGATCACTTGGCTACAGAGAGCTTCACAATCAAATTTATCACAATTTTTTAATTGATTAAGTTTTGTCAATTAAAATTACTTTACAATACATTTGTAATGTAAAATTACTTAGCAATGTATGTTCATTGTAAAATCATTTCGCAACAGCTGGGTGTGGGCTAATGTTTACCAATGCTAGACCATTATTACTGAATATAAAATTTATTCTTCACTGGGTTTCCCCAACCAAAACCTAATTTACAGATGACAAGGATCCTGATTATACTCTGATAGATTTATGATTTTATCAGAAGAATATAGCAAAGAATTAACAAAGGGATTGTATATTTGTTGATGTAAAGTAATTTCAAATTCTTCAGTTTAACATCGAGAATGCAAGTTGTGTTGTACTGGTTGTTTCGACGACTGGGGATGGAGAAGTTCCAACCACAGCCCTAAAGTTCTGGAAAAAACTGAGGAAAATTCCAAGGACAGATCCTTATTTGAAGCATTTAAGGTTTTCAATTTTAGGTGAGCAATTTATATTATTTCTTAAAATTCTCCTAAAACTGCTGCGTTGCGTTCCAAATATTGACATTTCCACTTTTTTTTTTTTTTTTTTTTTTTTTGCTTTTTAAAAATCTTTCCATTCACTTCTCATTTCGAGCTTTATTTTTCTGCCTGAATTTCTGGGATGTGGTGTTATTATTTACTTTTAGATTACTATCCTCATCTTTGTTGTTATTATCACATTTTGGGCTGACAGCCACATCATGTTGAAACACTGTTTTCGGTATGATCACCAAAGTTAAGGTATGTCAAACCTAGTCAATACCTTAATGGGTGACTGCTGTAAGATTGGATATACAGCTGGTGTAATGGATAATGGATAAGTGTTAATTGGAGAGCTGAGTCTCAATTCCTGTTGGGTTCATTATATTCACTTATGTGCAAATACTCTTTGGAAAAGTATGTATCCACCTTTTCTCCCTCCAGTTATGGGTTAATTAGTAAAACTTGTATCACTAAACTATTATCTTAAAAAAAATTCATACAATATAAAAATACTTTCTGGCTTTAAATAACCTTCAAAAGGTAGATAAACCGTAGAAAAAAAAAAAAAAAAATCAATCAAAAGAAACATTTTCGTCATTGAATTTTTTTTTATGTTTAATGCCATTTGCCATCATTCCATAGGTGACTAGGCCTCTCTACAGATTGCTTTATTTTATTATTTGGGAATTGTTATGCATTCTTGGGAAAGATAGTGGTTTCCCATTGTCTTCTCTCCATAGATTGGAATTCAGAGTTTTCCTTCACTGAGACAAAAGAATCCAGTTTAATCCGCTATTTAATGCATAGCTGAAAGGAGAAGAGAATGATCCATTCATTTCCAAAGAGATAAGTGTAAAAGTGAATGCAATATCGATAACATATCTGTCCAGAATATATCCATTCATGCATCTTTTGATTTAACTTGGCAACCAATCAGAAGGGATCTTACTCTGCAATTGGTAGTGAGATGATATTGAAAGAACTGGTGTACTGTGTGAATTGCATTCACAATGACAGAACAAAAAGATACTTTATGTCTCATGTTTTTTTTGTTTTTTTTGTTTTGCTACACATGGTGGAGTAATGGATAGCGACTTAGATTGAGGAATTAGAGAGCTGAGTTTGAATTCGAATTCCATTACATTCACTTATGTGCTAATACCTGTGGGAAAGGTATGAATCCTCTTCTTTTCCCCCGTCTCTAGGTAAATGGTAGGATAGACTGGGTTCTATAGCCTTGGATGGTAACTGGTGTACAACAGAAAGAAATGGCAACCTACTACAGGAAAAAAAATCTGTCATGTCAGTCATGTATCGAAAGATACATGATCGTCTACATGTGTATCATGCATGGCGCATAACTGAACTGATTTTACAAAAAATTAGAGTTGATTACATAATATTTCAAGCTCAATTTAAGTTTATAGTTTATAACCATGCAATGAGATGAGGTAAAACCGTAGATTTGTCTGTGCGATATCATTGCATTATTGTTTGCATAATTAGTGAAATCATTAAGATATTTTTGTCAAAATCATTTTATTTTAGGTCGTATATTAATTTAAAATACTCCTTTTCACAGTCTTTATTTTTGAAATGGAATAAGATCATTCTAAATTTCAGAATTTTGCTATTGTCCATCAAAATGACTGGAAGAAAGTGATCTAAAAACAACAATGGAAAAGAGAGGTAACAAAATGTAAATGAAATAGATCCTGTTTGTTCAACTTAGAAAACTTAGCATTGCAGACAAAGGATTCTAAAATACTGCCAATAACAAAGGAGAAAATGAAAAATACCAAACAACAAATCGAATATATCATCAGAATTTATATTATTTTTATTTATTAAGTGCCAACAATGTTTCCATAAAACTTGATATTTCCTGTAATAAACTCTTAATAAATATTATTATTGTTATTATTTTACTTAAATGTAAGGTAGTCCTACATTTACAATTCCTTATGGCTAACCATGAAAATATGTTGATCAAAACTGCCTAAAATCTTTAAGCGTGTTTGACGCAAAATTATCAAATGCAGATATGCCTTTTCTCCACTGATAGTGTCAAAAGAGATGCAAGTTATAAGCTAAAGGTATTAAGAGGTGAGAAACTGGAAAAAATACTTTGAAAATTATAAAAAAAGCAGTTGAATGGAGAGTGAAAAACAATCAAAAATTAATTGTAAGCATTGACAAAATAAAAAAACAAAATGTTATGGTATCTATCTATCTATCTATCTAATCTGGACGGAGTGATTCCCCTTTGAACGGGATCTGAGTAAAGATGGCACTCACCATTTTGATATGAATCTATTCTAAACACACATGTTTTGATTCGGTCTTCATTTACGAACACAGCACAAAGAAAGAAGAAAAACCATCTTTAAGAATGTTAGAGAAAGAGATTTGAGAAAAATGAAAACTAAGACTAATCAGTAGGAAACTATTAAAAGAAACTGGTGTTGTGAATGTAAACAGATGGCAAAGATGTAGAACGTTGAGATCATTGGCTAAAGACCTGAAAGCAAACTGACACATCTCACAAACATCTTTGTTTTCAAAATAACCAAGCAGAGTTGATAAACTTTTCAGAATATACAGTGTAACCCGGATATAAGAGAGAAGTCTATTATATCCGGGTTTCTCTTATATCCAGGTTTGGTCTATTTTGTTTAGCTAAGTATGTCTCTAATTTGGGACCAGAGAAAATCTCTCTTATATCCGGGTTACACTGTATTTATGTAATCAATACATCATTCCACCATCTAAAAACTTCTCATCTAGGAGCTGCCATGTCATGCTCACTGTGATAAATCAACCCTATTCCCAACATTGGCTGATAACATTGGTTAAATATATGAAAGCAAACAAACTATCACATTTAACTGTCTGTTTGTTGCGTGGAGTATTTGAACGTTTTACAAAAATGTTTTTCCTTAATATTTAGCAAGTGGCAAGTCAAATTTTCATGATTTAATTAAATAGTTTTCTGAATATCTCTGTCAAGTAACTGTAAGGAGTTTTCTAGTTTAATCATAATATTTGAATGAGTTACAAGCATGTGAATATTAAAGTAAAAACTGTTTGCAATAGTTGTCGGAAAAATCTGCAAAGATCATTGTAACTAATGTGAAAAAAAAAAATAAAACAGTTGAAGGGGAGTCAGATTGATTATAAGTTGTTATTTTTACTGGAAATTAAATGAAACTTATTTTTGCATGTTTAATTTTTTGAAACTTTCAAAATTCATTTTTTAATATCAGCTTTTTAATTCCCTTTTTCAAGGTAAAACATTTTTTTTCTAAATTTTTATTTGTCCTATATAAACCAGAAAGCCCACTTAAGACAATACATAAGAACATTAAGAACTAAAGGGTATATGTATAACATTTTAAAATAAGGTGTATGAAATCTCTGCGGTATTAATGCTATGACAATGTTCCCACAGTATGAATGGAGGCGTAATATGAATTCTTTAAATATTATTTGCCTTTCTCTACCAATCAAGATGCTACAATCTGATTATATAGTCATATTAATTTATGGTTTTGATTTTTCAATTTTTTTTCTCTCCCTGCAGGCTTAGGAGATACAAATTATACCAATTTCTGCAACGGAGGCAAATTATTCTACCAGCAATTTACAGAACTTGGTGCCCAGACATTTTACCCTTGTGATTGGGCTGATGATGCCATTGGGTGAGTTTCTGATTATATGGGATGAGTTAAAAGTAGCATCCATTTCTGTTTTTATGGTTGTCAGTTGATTGTTTCTTGGCCATTTGTATTATGGTATATAAGAAGATAAAACTAAATGAAAGGCATGTTTATTTTTCTATTTGCATTTCCCCAATTATGGGCATTATTATATCCGTCATATAATAACGCTGTATTTCACAGATGAAACAAAATGGCTGAAAGGAAAAGGAATGCATAAGTATGTTGGCTTTTATACTTATAAATTCATAGTATCATTATTCTGTTCTCCCTAAATTTTCCCTGTCTTTCTATTCACAAACAAAAATCCCCATTAGGGTTGTAGGAGCACCAGCACATTTATCTATCTACTTCTCCCCACAGATATAGGATGAATAACAGGAAAGTCTGGCTCCTATGGTCTTGGTTGGCAACCAGTCTACTGCAGAAGGAAACTGCAACCTTCTGCAGGAAAATCTTCTGCCTAGTCAGTTGTGAATCAAGAGACATGCTCTCCCAAACATGTATTGGATATGGCACTTAACTGATTGACTAGGTTGGCAGCAATCTCTCATCATTTTTTTTTTTTTAATATTTTCATGATAATTCTTCTGTTGAACTTTCCTCTATGGTACTGAGACCATTTATCTTTGCTAGACTTGTTAGTAATTAGTACAGCTTGGCTGCAATGTCCTACTACACCTGCTGTATTCACCTGATCTTGCACCTTTAGATTACCATTTATTTCGATCACTCTAAAATTCTGTTAATAGAAAGAACTGAAATTCTTTGTAAGCTTATAAAAACTACTTATACTAATCCATCACCCAGAAAGTTGCCAAATTCTGGGAGAATGGAAATCATGAAGCTGCCTCAAAAATGGCAAAAGGTAGTGGAAAAAAAAAAAGACACATGTACAAATACCTAAATATTTTCTTTGAAATTCACTGAAATTTAAACATTATAAGCTTTTGTATCAACCCAACAGATTCTGTTTAGGTTAAGATGTTAAGAGTTTCTTTTGTTTTTATTACAATAATGTTCACTTTGTAAAAGGCCCAAGAGCCACTTGAGGTAAAGTGTTTCTGAATAAGAACCACAGTTTATGGGGATATGTGGGGAAGATAATGGTTAACCCTTAACTTGAACAAGTTAAGATTGTAGTGATTGGGGAAGCATCTGCTAGAGAGAGTTCCACAAAGTAGCAGTTTATGAGAAGCTGCTGCTTGAGTAGAACTTACATCTTACCAATGGAATACCAATGGAATGAGGGTGGTTCATAAGAATGTGAGTGTCATGGTGGGTCTTAGCTGTGAAGGTTAGAACTGGTAGAACTAAGGAATGTAGTTTATATGAACACTTTCTACAGTAATTAGTGATAGAGCAGCAAATGGCTTGCATTGTTACATCTGTGGGAAAGGGATTACAGTGTGTAAAATAATTCATCACCCACAAGGATACAGAGAGGCTTTTAAATTTTATCAAGACTGGAAAGTGAAGACTGGTCAGCTCCTGTGTATATATGGCGACAGCCCACCATTCTCGGCCTGATCTGGCTCCTTTAGAGGTAGAAGATAGCAAGAGGAGTCTGGTTCTTACTGGAGCAGTACAGGGAATTGACCATTTTTCCATTATTTTTTTGTGATATCATTGCATGTGACCAGCCAGTTTTTCCCTCCATTGAGCTAGGTTAGAGGAGAGATCTGCTGTCAGACTCTGGTCATTTAGTTTTGGAGGTGCAACTGTATACTGTTATATCAACATAGATCTTCATGAATGAGCAGAGTTGCTTTTGGAGGTGCAACCATATACTGTTATAGTGATTTTCCAAGCATAGCTTGGATGTGGCACAAGGCCAAAAGTAAGGGGCACCCAGTGAGGATCGAACTCACTACTCATTCGTAGAAACAAGCTTGCTAACCATTACACCACCTCAAGGTGCCCCAACCATATACTGTTATGTGATCAATATAAATCTTCACGAATAAGCAGAGTTGCTTTTAGAGGTGCAACCATATAGTGTTATATCATTAACATAGATCTTCACAAACGAGGAGAGTTACTGTCAGGCATATCATTTATGTAAAGTAGAAAGGGGGTTGGACCAAGAAGCAAGCCTTGGGAGAACGCCAGTGTTGATCACATGGGACTCAGAGAACTGGCTTGTTAACAACTACCTTCAGGATCCTACCTCTTATGAAGGACTTGATAATTGAGAATACAATTTCAGGGATTTCATAGCTAGAGAACTTGTGCAGCCACTCTCTTTCATTTTTTGTTATGAATTCTTATTAAAAAGTTCTTGTTTTATTACATATGACTGTCAAAAAGAGACATTTTTTTGTGTTGAGCAAAAAGATACATTTTCATAAGCTGATTTTCCTTACTGTAATTTCTTATGGAAGTCATAGTCTTGGTTTCTGTATTTTTTCTTCTTTTTTTTTTTTTTTCAATGAAATGTTTAGTTAAACTTTGAAGACACTGCAAGGATTTTTGTAACAATGTGCAGAAAATAGCATTTGGGAAATTTTGAATTTTGACTTTTTTTTTTTTTTTTTTTTTAAATTCCTGTACTAAATGTTTACAGAAAATTTGAATTACCAAAATTCCTGAAATGATCTTTTGTAATTAATTTCATTCTTGTTATTGTTTTTTTTTTTTATTTTTTTTTTTATTTATTTTTTAAAAATTTTCTTCAGACTTGAACTGACAGTTGAACCGTGGATTGAAGGTTTATGGACTAGCTTGAGAAACGTGCTCAGCTCTGATTGTACAACTGTGAAAGAAAATCCTGAAATGATGGATGCTACAGAACTGGATCCCAAATTATCTTCTGAGAACCCAAACTCAGAACCTGATGCCAAATCACAAAACCCCGTGCCAAATATAGAATCTGAGAAATCCCAACTTCCAAATCTTCTTCTGAATAATTCTATCACAGACATTCCCCTGGGTGTGGAACTGATGCAACAGGCACCACATTCCAATTACATAATGGATTTGGCAGACAAGCCACTTGATATTATGTCCAAGGTCAAAATTCTTGTGCAACCAGAATTGGGGAATGGTTTCTCTTGTACAGACTCTGGTCTCCGTGTTTCCCATTTGGAGGATACTGCCTTGACAGTACCTGCACTGTCACCACCATATCTAGTCATGTCTTTCAAACCCGAAGAAAAATTGGTGAGTTCATCTTGATTTCAAAATTGAATAATATAATATTTATAAAATCCATAGAGTCAATCTCCTTTGAGGATTAATGATTGTATGTTGAACTGGTTTAAAATGAAGGACACTTGCACTTTTCCATCCTCACAGATTTGATTATTAATTTGGCTATGTCATATGACAGGGTATAAAACAAAATTTAGAGGGATTTAAAGTTCATGCCTTTCTAAGTTTTAGCAGAATCAATGTTTAACAACAAGAATTTTGTAATTGTATAGTCATTTTATAATTTTTTATTCAGAATATTTTAACTTTGAAGTGTTAAATGAATTTTGTAAGCTGTTTTTTTTTAAACATTAAAACAAAAAGAAACTATTTTTCAATGTTAAAGAGAAATAACTGAAAATTACCCATTTTTTTCTTTTGTGCTTTTCATTGAATATATTCTTTTGAGGCCCTGCCATTTTTTTTTTTTCAGCACTGTTTTATGACCATCCACCGTTTTCATTTTTTAAAAATTATTTTTAAACTGACTTTACATTGTCAGTCATCAACTAATAATATACATCCTTTATCTGCATGGCCGGTGTGGGTGCATACTATGCAGGAATCCCCAATGAGGTTGGAACTCCAAAAGGGCTAATTTCAGAAACGTTTTTTTGCTTTTTGTACTTATTTTTTTTTTTACCTAAGTATATAATATCAATCATCAACTATAATAATCAACAGGGCTGGTGCTTACTACTCTGAACCTCTCATCTGCATGAATATCCCATGCCTATTGGGGAGGAGAGTGGTGGGCCAGAAGTACTAACTTTAGTAGCACTTATTTTTTAAATTGTAATTTTCTTTCTGAGCAGTTCTTTTAAATAAATTAAAAAAGTAATATGTGTCTCAGTAAAATCATTTTTTATTTCGAGATCATCCACTAAAAAAGAGGATCTCTAATTTTTTTTTTTTTTTACTAATAATAATGCTAACCAGAAGTTCACAGCTAGTAATTAAAATAAAAATTCTAGTACCTATTTTTTACATTTCTAAAAAGATAAAACTGAGAAAATGATTACTTAAAAAATAAAAATATCTAAAGATTTCAATACAGGAAAAATTTTCCCGAAAACTGAAATACTTTTTTAAAACAAATTTTTCAGACAATCCCGTTTATGTTGTGTTGGAATCTTTTGTAAAACTTTTTTTTTTTTTCAGTAGCAATGTGTCAGCAATTAATCTTTATGGATATGTAAAAATTTGTGACTTAAACATTTCTTTTCGAGTCAAAATTTAGTCATGAAAATATTGGTGGTTAATTACAAAAAGAATAACATTTTCTCAGATATTTTTAAATAAAAAAAACTATTCATTATAAAAAGTAAATAATTAATGAATATGTACTGAAATTTTCATTTAAATTGGATAATTCCCTGATTTTTTTTTTTTTTGTATGAAAAATAAAGGACTGACCCCTGCCACCCAATTTTCCCCCAAGTGTTTGTAGCTCCCATGTTGGGAAACTTTGAAACTAACACATAGTAGAGAGCAGGGGGTGCATATCAAAGTTGTTGTTTTTTTTTTTTTTTTTTTTTTGGAGGTGCAAGACCCTATTGCCAGCCCTCTGACACTTCCAAACACTGCCCACTTGAGAGTCTATAGGACCCCCAACGGGTGTTACTACACACATTGGGAATCACTGGTTTAAATAACTGGGTTCTCTAGCCTTGGCTGGCAACCAGTCTTAGAAAAAGATAACTCAATGTAAACCATGGTGAAGGCAAGAAATTTTCCCAGTAATAGTCATGGTAATGCACGGTTTGAACATTTTAAAGAAAAGGAAGAAATATAGTGAGAAAATGAAGCTGTAGAGAGCTTCGATCTTTTATCTCCTGAAAGAAAAGGATTGGTTCAAAATAGTTGTGTTTGGATTAAAAACTGATACCTTTTTATTCAACCTTAAAAAAAAAACAAAAAAAAAAACGTATAAATTATGTTCTTTTCTTCTTTTGAAGGATTTAAGTGCGTGTCCCTTACAAAATGACGCCCCTTTCCCGAGCATGGGTTGTCCCGTTCAAAATGCCACTGTTCTTTCTTCCTGTCTTCTTACAACTCCAGGTGCTGTAAAAACCACATTAGATCTGGAGTTGTATTTTGAGGTAAGTAATAAACTACAAAAATCACGTTTAAATACTCTTCCACCAATGCTCCTTATGAGAAATTATCTTTTGGAAACATTTCTTCTTCCTTAATCTCCTCATCTACATATACGTTAGAATTTCTCCCCTAAAAAAAAATATAATTGATCTCTAAAATGTACTAATAATTCCTGCTAGATACCAACTGTTAAGTAAATATTATTCCGTGTGTTATGATTTTATCATCAGTGGGTGCTCAACTAAAACCTTGTGCCAGACATTCTGATAAAAACATTTATTGTAAAGCAGTGATGAGTAAGCTAATCTTACAATCATTTATTAGTTTTGTGAGACTAACTTTTTTCACTATTGTTCTAGAAATGTACCAAAGTACAACTTTAATAAAAAGTCCTTTCTTCTCACTAATGTTTTTTCATTTGTCTTTTTTGCTCTTAGTCACTCTTTGCATTTAGTGGCATTATCGTCTTGCTTGGGGTGAAATGATTAAAAAAACATTTATATAATCTTGAAATCAATTTTTTTTTATCATTAATAGTTGTTAGTAGCATAAAAACATCATTAAATTGTACACTATTTACATTATTTGGACTATTGTCCTCATCTTTGTCACCATATTTATTACAGCGTTTTGGCTGTTGTACACTCCAGCCTTCTTCAGGTGGTTGGAATGTCAAACTGAACCCTTTATTTCACTCACTGGGGTAGACTGTTCTAGTTCCACGTGCCATGTTTAATGGATGTCAGTTATCAGATATTGCCTGTTAATTCCTCTCTCCAAGTTCTTTGGGTCCTGTCACTGGATCTAACTAACGCCTTTATCCACTGTGCCATGTGTCCTTGATGACATTTCAACCACCTGAAGAAGGCCAGAGTGTACAACGGCCGAAATGTAATAAATATGGCAACAAAGATGAGGACAATAGTCCGAATAATGTAAATAGTGTACATAATATCTCATCTCAGAAATAGACAGATCATTAAATTGTTTAGGAAATAAATAAAAATGCTAACATATTAAAGTTTTAAAAATGAATACTGGATTTTCTTGTGTATAATATGACTTTATTATAATACAACCCTGTGTTTCTGAAGCTAAAAATCTTGAATAAATTACATCCTTGAGTATATTACAACCTTGTTGTACAGCCGTCTTTATGTAAAATTTTTTAAAAAGTTGTTCCATAAATCTATAAAAATCTCAATGTCATACATATATTTCACTAAAATATTTAATTTTTCATGATGTTAAAGAATAGAAATGAATTGGATTTTTAGCCATTGAATGTTTCTTATTTCAGTTTCAAAACTTATTTTCGAATTTTTTGGGGAAAGGTGCCAACTAGACATACCCAGTAACAAATTTTAAGGTGTTAATTAATCTATCACTTTTCTGTTTGATATGACATGATTATATTTTCATATATTAATACTATGAAAATAAAAAAATATTGTCTTTTATTAAGAATGAAGAGAGAAACAAATATTGCCGACATATGAAATACATTTTGTAAACAATTTTTATCAACACAACATCTGCTTAATTTGTATTTTATTATCTACTAGCAGGGATACTCTGTATTGCATGGAAGATTTCTGAATAATACTTTATTATTGACAATTTATTGTTGTTGTTTTTTTTTGTTTTTTTTCAGCTATCTTATGGAAAATAATTTTTTTATTCAATCAAAAAATAAACTCCATTGTTTTTTTGGCTTGTTACAAAATAACTAAATTTATGAAAATACCACACTACCAATAACATGCTCGGTAGTGGGGTGATCTTAGGTAGGTGCTGAGCTTCTCCATATTTTTATTCAAAAAGACACTATTTTTCGATTTAATTACTAACATAAATACCGTTATTGTTGTTTTCAAACAAATCAAACTTAGATAAAAGTTAACAAACCTTTTTTCAAATTATTACTAATAAAAAGTAAATGAAGTTAAATTAAGATATATTTAAACATTTAATTTAATCATTTTTTCAAGCAAAAGCTACAGCAAGCCTTAGTTCTTCGATAAATAATTATTTACTATTTATTTTGGATGGGTAATTTAGTTTTTTTCAAGTAAATAAAGTTTTACTTTTAAACATTACATTAGCAAACATTTCTCTGTAAATGAATTTAATTACTATTTTGAAAGAGTAGAAGCAAGCAAGATACATTGAGAATTTATTTTTGAAAAGTGATTGTTTAAATTTCAAGTTATATTTGTATTTGAAGAGCAAAGGAAAAATGTAGTTAAATAAAAATGAGGAGAGATAGACAGTCAAATATTAGTAGTGTTGAATATTTGTTTTATGAATTTAACTATATTTTATTTAAATTAATTTTCCCAAAAAAATAAGGCTCGCTATTTAAGTTTTAATAAAACTTAATTGAAAATTATTTACTTTTTTATATTAGTTACAAATCAAAACAACAATGAACTTTATTTTTTAAAGATTGAACAAAAAAATAAGTGTTTTCTTTTAAGCTCTGAGTAAAAATTTCTGAAAACATATACAGTGTAAACTGGATATAAGAGACCCGGATATAAGAGAAACCTTCTCTGATCCCAAATTAGAGCCATACTTACCTAAACAAAATAGACCAAACCCGGATATAAGAGACTGCTTCTCCGGTCCCGACAACTCACTTATATCCGGGTTACACTGTACTTCTGAATAATACAACCCACACTTTTTTTTACCTTTAACTTTTATTCAAAATTTCTTGTACTATACACAAGAAAATACAGTAAATACGAAGATAAATTATTATTTACACTATTTGTATTTGAGCTATTATCTTCATCTTTGTTGTTGTTATCATGACTTTTCAGCCATTGTGCTCTTCAACTTTCTTCAGGTGTATACTGATCTGGGTAACTTAAAGGGAATTCTGAACTGAACCCTTTATTTAATCTATGGGGGTAGACTGTCCTTGTTCCACTGTTCATGTCTAGGGATATTGTGTAGTTCTTATTTTCATTTAGTACTGTTCAGTTATTGCTCACCTGTTTCACAAAAACAAAATTATTTAAATTTTATTGTATGAGGTTGATATGACACTAAACAAAATCAACCAGTCAAATCTAATTATTTATAAACTGAGATAATAATAAAGTCTTTATGAAAAAAATCTTCATTTCCAACACTCACCCCACCCACCTCATTATCAGTACATTGGTCTTGGGAGGGGAAGCAGAAATGATGTTTTCTATTAGTAGATTCATTTGGGATACAATATAAACTGTTTAAGTTAGTGGTTCCCAAATTTTTTTTCTCTGGGCTGCATTTTTGGAATTAGAATTTGCATGCACCTCACTAAATTTTATGTGATAAAAAGTACATCTAAAAAAAAACAAAAACACAGAGAGAGGGTTAAAGGGAAATAACCGCAGATTCAAATTCAGAGCATCATCATTGATAACTCTTTCCTTCAATTTGCTGAACCTAGTTACTATATTCGTAATAATTGATATAAGGCAAAAATATCCCACTGATAAAATTGGTTAATAATTATTTACAACAATTTGTACTGGGACTCCTACATGCAATTACATGTAATCCATAATAATATTTTAATTTTTGAAATCATATTTATTTTTGGCATATGAATTTTTGTGCATGGATATAGTTCTATCTGATCTGGACAATTAGTGAATTCAGAGCTAAGAAGGCAGTTTCTCATGGATGAGAAGAAGTCTCTATTGATATGCTCATATGTGTCTCTGAGGTCTACATAGTAAGTATATAATTTTCTATGGAGAAGTAAGCAATTTCCTGGAGTTGTTTGATGACATATATGCCATCATTATACTCCTTACTAGAGTTAAAGTTTTGAGGAGTTGATTTTCATAGAATGGTAAAAGCTTAGTTAGTACAATGTTGATTAGTACCTTTACCATCATGGATCTAATTGATATACTTCTGGATGTGTGAGGGTCTTAGGGGTTACCTTTTTGTTTTCATAGTGCATTAATGCATGATACATCCTGCTTTTTGGTGATGCACTTCTGATTGTAGACTTCCTTTAAGAAATTTAGAAAGTTGTTTCTAAATTGAGGGAGATGGTGGTGCACTAATTTCAGCCTCAATGCCAAGTGATGCTTTGTTATTATTTAGCTTTTTCATAGTGTTCTTTACCTCCTCACCATTAGGTTCATTATTGTTTATGTTTGGAGACAGACATTGTAATGCTTGGATGTATATTGGTGTATGTTCTAATTATGTAGGCATTAGTGTGGCCAGGGTTGAAATGTGACTTGAAATGTTTTTTGAGACCAGGACATTTCTTCTGTTCTGGTTTTGATTGTTGGATGTTATTATTTTTCACCTTTCTTCATCCTCTGCTTGTTTCTTTCTAGTATCACTCTTTTCAAATCGGCATTGTCGTTCCATGGGGGATCTATTTTCTATAGAGATATTTTAGGAAGTATCTCGCCTGTTTCATCCAAGGAAGATAAAATAACATTTGATTCCTTTATTATCGATATTTAGGGACATCAATTTGGATTCTACTTCATTAAAAAATTGTAATCTTATATTTTCATTTTTTAGTTCTTGGATGTTATATTCAGGTGCTGGTCATGGTTTATGTCAGCAAAAGCAGACTATTTTATTGGCTGGGGTTGTAAGTTTTTTTTGTCTATGATCAGATTCAAAGCAAGAGTTGTTATAAACTCTGATATCTGCCTAAGATAACTGCCTAAGTTACTTTTCACCAATAGTGACAGGCTTTAAATAAATAGTGATTGATTGATCACACCTTAAATTTATGCAGACAAATTATTCTTTGGCAAAAAAGTAATAGTTTTTTTTGGTTATTAGTTTTATAATTTATTATTTCAGATTGGTACTATTTGCTCATTGCTCTCCATTGATGGCCTAGTAAATTATAAAAAGCAAAAATTAAAATGAAAGAAAATCATAAGAAAACCATTATAGACAGCCTAATTCTACAAACAGCAGTCACCTATGCTAAAATGTAAAGCTCTTTGATAAAATGAATATGAGCACTCTGACTGGTGTTTGTTTACATACGTAAAAGCAATATGCTAGAATTAGCAGTTTCTCTCTGTTGAGTGGCGATGACTTAGAAGTACAAACTCTGACCAACACCAAATCAGTCAGGTTTCGATCCTGGCTTGAGGCTTTTGGACGTCTAGTCGCACTGAAGAGCTGTGATACAGTGAAACAGTAATATCTGTGAATGACATTTTATATATATATATATATATGTATATATATATATATGCCATTAATAATAAATATACATTTTTTCCTCACTGTTTTAAAAGTTTTCAGTCAATATCAGAAGATTGCTTGGTGCATGAAAATTAGTTGTACCAAATGGTGAGGAAAATGATATATATTTATTATTAATAGTATGAATTTTAGCTGTTATTTTACATCAAGCACTTTTATTACTACCAGTACTCATTGTGCAGTATTTTATACATGGATTCATATATACAGGGTGTCTCAAAAATACTTTTACAAACTTTAGGGGCAGGTTCCTCACACCAAAACAAGCACAAAAGTTCATATAAACATATGTCAGCAAATCTTTCATTTTTGAGTTATTAAATTTAAAGAAAGTTTATAGTAGATGGTGCTGTATTGCCATGTATCTTGTCTCACCACTGTCATGATAACAAGTAGCAAAGTTTGGATGACTCTGTTGACTTGGTTCTGGAAATGCAATCTGATGCAAGTGTGCAGTAAATAAATTAAGTAAATAATAAACAAATTAACAAACCATGTACACACAGAAAAACACAAGAAAAAGTAGTAATAACAGTCAACAATAAAATAATCAATAATAAATAAAAATGTTAACTAACAACACTATAAATAACCAAAAAATTGAATTTGGAGTCACAATTATTCCCCCTCAATAGCCCCTAGAATAATTTTACTGTTACTGCCCATCAAAATAACCGTTAGACTAATACATTAGACTACCCACAATGCATCACTGAACTGTATATATAAATAGATGAACAAAAGCACAACACATATGACCTGATGATTGTGTTCAGCATGAAACAGACTGTTGCCTCTGGGTGTTGATTTCATTATCCACTTTTATATTTCCATACACTCTGTCCCTGATATTAAGCACTTTAACCCACAGATATAGCATACCTTGAAACTATATTTTATCATATACATATACATATACATATATATATATATATATATATATATATATATATATATATAAATAAAATGTGTTTTATGTTCAAAACAATTTATTTTTATCTTGAGAACAAATATCTGTAAATCTTTGAATGACTTGAAGATTTGATGTCTTTTAGAATTCCAATGCCATTTCCTACCAACCTGGTGATGCCATTTCTGTGATATGTCCCAATGACGAAAGAGAAGTTGATGTTCTTATTCACAGGTAAATAAAAGGATCGTTTGTTATTTTAAATTTCAGGAGTAATATGCATGTGCAATTATATACTTTACATTTACTCCGGCTCTATCTTTGATATTGTGCACTTTTACCCATAAATATAGCATACCTTAAAACTCTGTTTTTTATCATATCATGTGTGTGTGTGTATATATATATATATATATATATATATATATATATATATATTTAGGCAGCCATCCTTCTTTCATGTATATTTCATTGAATACAAGAGACAAGGTGCTTTGATTCAGTTTTTTTATACAATTTCTCATGTGATCTTATAATTTTTTTTTCCTTTCGGAGGATAAATTATATAAAAACTGTCCAATTGTTCTTTTTATCCGAGCACTTTCGGCTATACATTTAGCCATTTTCAAGATTGAAATACATTAACTGTAAACAAGAAATAGTTTGTTGCATGTATGTATTTATATAATGTTTTCATTTTCAAAACATGTTCAACATATTGTGTCCATGTTCATAGTTGATATTATTGAGTGTTGTTTTTTTTTTTTTTTTTTTTTTTATTAATAAGGCTTCCATTATTTTTAATCCTTTTTTTTACATGTAGACGATGCTATTATATTTGTGTTTTCAACAATTATTTACAAATAGTAATACAGTGTAACCCAGATATAAGAGAAACCCGGATATAAGAGAGATTTTTTATGGTCCCAAATTAGAGCCATACTTACCCAAACAAAATAGACCAAACCCGGATATAAGAGAAACCCAGATATATGAGAGATTTTTCTGGTCACAAATTAGAGCCATACTTACCTAAACAAAATAAACCAAACCCTGATATAAGAGAAATCCGGATATAAGAGACTTCTTATCCAGTCCCGACAACTCTCTTATATCTGGGTTACACTGTATCACAATATTATTATATTTAAATGTTGGCCTTTTTCTTTTCTTTTTTTTTTTTTTAACCTTTCTCCTTTAGACTTGGTCTTGTTGAGAATGCAGATATTCCTTTTGAACTTTCTGTTTCTCCAACTACAACCAAAAAGAAGGCATCATGTCCAAACTATATTCCCAACAAATGTACAATAAGGCATGTGCTAACACACTGCCTGGACATACGCCAACCTCCGAAAAAGGTAAGGCTAGCATTATTTGTATATAATTTATGCTTATTTTGTTTCTATGTAATTTATGCATATATATATATATATATATATATATATATATATATATATATATATAATTTAAGCAATTAATAAATTTTTAAATCAACAATATTTCTTACTGTCAACATATAACCCAATCCCCACCCAAGCCTTCCACCGACTGGCCAAGGATTTCCCCATCATTGCATTTTGATTCTTGTTCTTGTTAGTGTACACTGAAAGCTGAGAAAGGGCCCACAGCTGCTCACAAGGTAACAATGAAAGACAAATGTCACATTAAGTAATAAGAATGCAAACTCTGTTTCCTATAATGTAGATGTTCGGAGCTGCGTGGGTAGGTAGGTGATACTTGGGACAACCTCCCACTATGCTGGTGCTCAGCTCTTCCCCCTACAGATTCTTTACTCATCTACTCCTCCTGATATGGTGGCTGGCAATTAAAATGGACAGCACAGGAACCACATGATAACGTCAGAATTCTTCCTGATCCTAAGCATGACTGTTAATATAATCCAGCATCCTGATATACCCTATTTCCAGTTTTTTGCCACTTGATTTCCAAACTTTCCTATTCAGTCCTTTATCTCCCATTCCCCTTCAGTTAGACCAACAGATGTTTCGGTTTTCCATCAAACAGAAACACAAGAGATCAAGATAAAACCAACTCTCCACTTTCTACATGGGTGTCCATAAAATATCACAATACTATAGATATTATTTTAGTAGTGGATAGATTTTTTTTATTTACAAATAAAACATTTACTTCCTTGTTTGTTTACAAATAGTGAAATTAATGTTTATCAGCCAAGATCATGAAGTCTTATTAAACCTCTTGGCAGGAATCAAACTTGCATTCTTTTTTTTTTATGGGAAACCACTTTTTTGTTGGGCATACCTTTATCATTTTGGCCATGGATGCCCTTACAGCAAAGCAAGGCTTAATTATCAATTAGATATAAACTGTAATTATGTTCCCACTTTCTTGACCAGAAAACAGCTCTCAGTTTCTAACAACTCTGTTGTCGTCTTGTAATCTAGTTAGAGTGAAATGCCACAACAAGAATCGGTGTCAAGATTTAACCAAAGCAAGAATCAGTATCAAGATTTAACCAAAGCAAGAATCGGTGTCAAGATTTAACCAAAGCAAGAATCCATATCAAGATTTAATATAAGCAACCTGAAAATCAATGTCTATAAAAAAATATTTCATCATTCAAAGCCCTCTGTATCAGAATCAGCACAAAGCTATTTTTAAACAATTTAAGAGTACACACAAATTGAACTAAAGCAGCCCATGGCAGGGTACAGGCTATCTATTGAAAGAGTTCCCGGCTGCCTATTAGAGAGTAGTAGCAAGCCCCACATCATGCTGTATAGATGGGTAGAGGGCTGGTAGGAGAGGGAGAATTGGTATTCACAGGCCAAAAGAAAGAGCTGATCTGTTAGTGTGTCATGACAGAAGTTGTTTCAAATGTTTCTTATCTATCTCCAGTTCATGCCAAGTGAATCTCAGAATAAAATAACCAATATAATAGAAATGGGATTCATATTTTCATTTTTTTGATGGCTGTTGTTATTTTAGATTTTGTTTCCTTGTGGATATAAAATAGGCCTTTCCCTAGTTTGTATACCATGAATAAGAATTGAAACAAAATGTTGGGTGATTTCTCTGGTTGGTATGTTTATGTTATATTCCGTGCTAATAGGAATATATACTTGACAAACACGGTGGATAAAATAAGTAAAGGTTCATTGTAATAACCAGTACAATAAGAAATAAGGTAACAGTTATGCACAAGTCAATCCAGTAGTGAGTGCTACTATTGGAAGGTCAGTAGTTCTCTCATAAGTCTGAGTCATACTCAACAGATTCCAGCAAGTCTCCTGTAGTCCGTTGCCTTATGGATACTTGTAGGTAGTTATTACCTATAGTGTAGTCGCTCATGGGGGTGACAGGTGATTCCATTACATCAGTTTACAAACTAGACTATGTTATAAGTTAGAAACTGCAACAAAATTCTGTGCCAAGGAAACTGAAGAATATGCAAGAATGAACTGAATGAAGCATCACGGAAAAAAAAAAAAAAAATCATTATAGCAAGGATAATATGTCTATATTTCTGAGATGAGGTATTGTAACTACTTATGCTATTTACATTGTTTGGACTGTTGTCTTGTCCTCATTTTTATTGTTATATTCACAACATTTCGGCTGTTGTATGCTCTGGCCTTCTTCAGGTGATTCGAATTTCGAACTGAACCATTTATATCATCCGCCAGGGTAGATTGTTCTAGTTCCACATGCCATGCCTCTTTCAGATATCACCTGAAGAAGGCCGAAGCATACAACAGCCAAAATGTAAATATAGCAACAAAGATAAGGACAACAGTCCGAACAATGAATATAGCGTAAATAACAAGGATAATGTTCAGCATAAGAACACAACAGAAACAGTTCTTGAATTCTTCACTTATCTTTGTAGGCTCTTCTTCGAATGCTTGTTGAACATGCCAACAAGGAGAAAGAAAAATTCCGGCTACGAGAATTATGCAGCAAAGAAGGAATGGAGGAATATAACAAACATATTCGTGAACCAGAAATCTCTTTACTTGATCTTCTTCTAAGTTTTCCGTCTATTGTATCACCACCTTTTGAACGTCTCCTTGGTAAGATCTTATTGCTTTTTATTGTTGATAGAAAGTATCTTGAATTTTTATTTCTTCATTATTATTAAACACAAAATGTTACATGTTAATCATTAAAAAAAACATTTTTTGGAGTGATTCATTGAGTCTTTTATATTTGTTATGAAACACAAGGTGGCAAATTATTTTACTGTAGATACATTACATGACAAATTATTTACTATAGATATACAACATTGTAAATAATTTTACTCTAGATGTAAAACTTCACTCTAGAAATACAACTTAAATTATTAATTTTTTATTATTATTATTATATACAATGTAAATTATTTCACTCTAAAATTACATGGCAAATTATTTTGCTCTACTAATACAACATGGCAAATTATTTTGCTCTAGAATGACAGCATGGCAAATTATTTTGCTCTAGAATGACAGCATGGCAAATTATTTTGCTCTAGAATGACAGCATGGCAAATTATTTTGCTCTAGAATGACATGGCAAATTATTTTGCTCTAGAAATAAAACATTGCAAATTATTTTGCTCTAGAAATAAAACATTGCAAATTATTTTGCTCTAGAAATAAAACATGGCAAATTATTTCACTCTAGAATTACTGCATAGCAAATAATTTTATATTAGATATACAACATGGCAAAAATTTTTCAAGAAATATATGGCAAATCATTTTACATTATTAAAATAATTTTACTAAAGGAAAAAATTGCAGATATTTTTAATTTTTATAATAAGGAATTAATATTATTATACAAATTTACTTGGACTAATATCCTCATCTTTGTTGTTATTGCCACGTTTTAGTCATTGTACTCTCCAGCCTTCTTGAACAATTTATTTAATCCATGATTGGGGTTTAAGGGGATTAACTTCTGGAAGGTTATCAACTACAGCAAATTCTTGAAGATGGCTGGAGACTATGAAATATAATAACTTTTGTAACAAGGGGATGTGTTTTACTACAAAGAAAATATCTTGAAGGGACATTATTAAACACTTCCCAAACACACTTTTTCATATCACCATGAATATTGAATGTTTCCTTATGAGAAAATGACTAATATTATCATTACCACTTGACTGGATATAAGATGAAGTAATATAATTCCTCTGATATCCAACAAAATAAGTCAATTACAACCAACATGAAATTGATAGTCTGAACAAATTTGTATAGCAATTTTTTTCATCTAAAAATTTAAGACAATGCATTTTTTCTTCTTTATTATTAAAGAAGAAAAAATGCATTGTCTTAAATTTTTTAAAGTTTTTAGTATTTCTGGAGTAAATGTATTTGCCATGTATTTTTGAGTCATTGACTAAAGGCATTTCTATAGATATGCTTTCTGTAGTAAACCACTTATATTGCTTTCTATAGTAAAAAATGATTTGCATTCATCTTTGTTGTTATCACAACTTTTCAGCTGTTGTGCTCTTCAACCTTTTTCAGGTGTATACTGATCGGGGTAACCTACAGATAATTCAGAACTGAATCCTTTATTTAATCTACATGGACAGACTGTTCTAGTTCCACTGCCCATGTGTAGGGATATCTTGTCTTAAATTAAGGAGATTAAATAAAGGGTTCAGTTCAGAATTCCCTGCAAGTTACCTGGATTGATATACACTTGATGATGTCCGGAGAACACAACAGCCGAAATGTTGTGATAACAATAACAAAGATGAGGACAATAGTGTAAATAATAAGAACTCCTTGTCCTAAAAATTCAAACAGAAATTAGCAATGTATTTTTTTCTTTTAATAAATTCAGTTTGAGCAAAATGATAATTCCACAAAGACACAAGAGTCTACTGGGAGTGAAAGGGAATGGTATGACTTTAGAAGCTGGAAACCCAATCTTAAACATGAAACAAAGAATAAACCTCTACTCTTGTTGAACAGACAGGGTATGACAATAAACTACATTTGGTAGCAAGGCCTCTGGGAGATTGGAGGTTTTGTGTTTAAAATATTTAGATTTTGGCATTAAATAAACCATAGAGGTTTATATGTCGCTAAAAATCAACTAACGAATCGACCAATCAGCCTGAAAGAAATCTTTCATGATGTTAATCCATATAATATCCTACAATTTCTTAAAGAAATCAAACTGTATAATTTGAACTCTGCTTGCTAATTTTACTTTATGTTCCCATAACTGTTGCACTACCCTGACATCAAAATTTTATTAATTTTTTTTTTTTTTATAAATAAATCACCTTATCCGCTTTGCACACCACCTCCTTCTATGTGCTGTGTCCCTTCAGGATGAAAGCAATCATAGCCTCCACCTACTTCTGTCCCTTGTAGCTCTTAATAAGTTTTGTCCTTTTGTTATTTCTCCCAGGCCCTGTTCTGTCAACCACTTGCTCAAGCCCATTAAGTAGGTTATGTGTTGCCTACCCCTGTCCCTCTTTATCCATCCTGTGAGTATCATTTTTCCAAGCCCTCCTTTTCTCATTACATGTTCCAGAAATTTCAGTTGCCTCTTCCTGATGTTAAGTATAAGTTTCCTCTTTGTTTCCTACCAAAACTTAGATCTTATAATAATTTGTCAATATTTTCTATTACAGAATTTTTACCCAGACTTCTTCCTCGGCCTTATTCTGTTGCTTGGTGAGTTTGATTCTTTTGTTTTCTATTCAAGTTAACTTTTGTTTAATTTGTCAGATTTTTGAAGGCTTCAGCTTTGAGAATTTTATTTTGAGGTTTCTTTACCAAAATATCTCTGTATAGATTTACCTGTTTTGATATTGTATTAAGACAATTTTCTTTAGCCAAGTGCTATAGATATTTTATGATGAAAATGCATTGGAAAATTATTTTACTATAGAAATGCATTGGAAAAGGATTTTACTATAGAAATCTATAGTAAAATCACTTTTCAATGCATTTCTATAGTAAAATCATTTTGGAAAGCACTGGAAAATGATATTACTCTAGAAATGCATTGGAAAGACTTTGGAAAGAGAGGAAAGAGACATGTCAAGGATGGAAGAGTCAGGGGATAACAGATGGGGTAGAGAGTAGAAAGATACATACCAGGGGTGGGAGAATAGCTAGTGAGGAAGAGAATATACAGATATGACTTATTTTCCAGTCTACAATCCCTTTAACATAAACAAAACTTCACTAACCTCTTGCTACTCTATCGTTATTTCTATGGCAAATATTCCAACAAGATATGTTCCTTTATTCAACCAGTTCAGACCTTTACTGCTAAGACTTGTCATGTCACATAAACCAGTGACATTCATCCTTATTCCATTCATATTCTATGTAAAACTGACCCAAGTAATCGTTTTCCCAGCTGACAAAGTGTCTCCATATACACAGTACCATGTTCATGAGCATCTTATCGATTTTCTTTTGCATGTGGTGTTTTTATGCCTAACTAATCTTGTGAAAAAATTTGCATACGCCCAACCACTCTTACCAATTGTCCTAGCTCTGAGACTGTCTTTCTTAAATTAAGGTGTTAGGGCAGCCTCTTTCCTTTCCTTCACTCATTTTGCACATCAGCATATATATGCTAGTTTTGCCACATGAGGTAAGTCATCTTCTCTTCTACATATTCCATTGATAAGGAGGAAGTTCTTCTCGGACAGCTTCTTCTCCAGAGCTGTCACTTTGTGGAAAAGACTCCTGAGAGGATGCTTTTCTAGTCAATACAATCTTAACTTCTTCAAATTTAGTGTCAACTGTTATCTTTCCTACATATCAACATAATTCCCTTCTCCCTTTATGCTTGTATAACAATCTTATTCAGTAGCCCCCTACTTTGAGTGGCTCAAATTACTATATAAAAAGATAGACAGAAGGATGCTGAGAATTCCATGAACTGAAATTGTGAGCAACAATATAGTTTTAGGGAAAATGGAAACAAAATGGACACTTAGCATCAGAAAAAGACAGTTGAAAATTGTAGGGAACATAATGTGGAAAGAGAGCTTAGAAAATTTGACACTCACATGACCTTAAAGACAAAAAGGAGGGAGGAAAGCAGTGCAAAATCTACCTAATAAACTTGGGTCAATGGTTAGCAGAACAGGGATTAGGAGAGATAGAAGAAAGACATACTTTACTAAGAGCTACAAAAGCTAGGAAATTGTGAAGAGCCATGATCCACATCCTTAATGGACACAACACATAAAAGAAGACCTAACAATTATATCCTTTCAAAGCTTACTAACACTACCTAGATAGAAGGTCTGTTCAATGGGCGGGCATTATGTGCTGATATCACTATATGTAGTACAAACTCTGAGAAATACTTTCATTAGTTTTTACTGTTTGAGTTTTCTTGATTTGGTTTGATAATTTTTGTTTTGTAAATATTTTTACTGAAATAATTTATAAAAAAATACTATATGGTTGTGCTGTCCCAAAATGCAAAGGAAATTATAAAATAGACCAAAAGTGAATGTATTTTCATTTCCAAAAGATAACGATTTATCAGATGCATGGATACATCAAAAGGGAAAATTTTGTACCAAAAAAAGTGAATAATTTCTTTTATATTATTTGTAAAAAGCATTAAAACTTAATGATTAAATTAATTTCATGACTTCATAATTCATGATACATTGAAACAAAGTAATGGGGTAACCTCCACCGTCAAAAGATTTATTGAATTCTGTGGATGAAATTAAACTCGTCATTTTTTTAATAAAATTTGCAATAAAATTACTTAAAGGAAATTTTTAAAAACAAATACTTGAATTTTTTTTATTTGTAAAAAAAAAAAAAAAAAAAAAAACAAAAAAAAAAAAAATTTCCATAAAAAATGTCCTCAAATGTGCACATGTAAACTTAAAATTTGCTTAAGTTTACATATGGTTTTGCCTATGTGTTTAGTAATAGGTTGGTGCAAAAATAATGACATAATAATGTCGTTTTTTGACGTATTTTTTAACATCAAAAAACTACATTATTACGACATTATTTTTGCACCAACCTAATATTTCAGAATGGTTTTGCCTATGTGTTTAGTATTTCAGAATGGTTTCGAATTGTGTTACTGAATTTTAGAACACCTACAAAACTCATTATTTTATCAATTTAATGAAATTTTCAAGAAAAATATGGACAGCATTTTTAAAATGAAATTTTCCCCCAATACATCTGGAACTTTCTCTCATGTAATTATAGTATATTTTTTTTAATATCTTAAGACATTTTAAAATAGGGTGTAATTGCCCTTTTAAAATCATTTTTTTATTTTAGGCATGTGAACTGCATTTTTAGACCTGAGGATATAAGGTGAGAAACATCAGCATTTGATAAGAAAATTGGTACTACAATTATTATTAGCCTTAAGAAACCAATTCTTCATGTAGGTGCAATGCCTAGAATTTTACTAAACTGTCCCTCATATTTATCTTCAGTAACCCCCACTAAAGAGTCACCAGAGTCCAGAAAATTCAACTAGAGAATTCTTCCCTTAAAAGAGCTTTAGATCAAAGTATTGCTGATAACTTGAATACAAATAGCAGAGGAGATTCCACAGCATTACATGATATAGAGAGAAAATTAAATTTTCTCAATAGAAATTATTGGATTGTTGTGAGATACCAAGAGACTTTTATTATATATTGCATCATCAAATCTTCATATCCAAAAATCAGTTAATCTGTTATAATTGAACCTGATTTTTCAGTACATGTTCTGTGGTGATGTGGAAATTAGTACTTGTGGTATATTTGTATAAATATTTTTTTTTTTTTTTTTTTGTACATGTCGGTGGTCACCATAATATTTTGAGGGGTATTCACTCATGCCATAGGAGTAGCGGTAGTACAATTTAAGCATTTTTTTTACGAAGATAAAAATAGGAAAAATAAATGTACACAATACAGAGAAGGCATGACAAATTTGCAGGTAATTCCATACAATTATGATATTTTACGTTACAGTTGTGATAATGTTCATGTTATAAAAGGGAAGTCACAAATCCTATGATGGAGGGAAGTTACACACACGTCGTGATTCTTGGACGAAGTGATTGAAACTCATATCTTTTGGTGTTATGTCCGTATTTTCCGTCAGGAACGATTTTTGTTGCATGCTGGGTGTAATTTTATTATTTTTAATTTATTTTAAACAAAGTTTAAATATTATTGTTTTATTTTATTTATTTGTAACAATAATAATATTCCTACATACTATAGAAGTATGAGATTCCTGATCATGTAAGTGATACAAATAATTTGGAAATTATTGAAAACAAGAAAGAAAATGGGTATAGAACCAAACCTCAGTGTGATTGCTGCATTACATTTGGCAATGTCCTTTCTGTTATTAGGTTGGTGCAAAAATAATATCGTTTTCTCACATAGTAACATATGTTAGAAAACGACATTATTTTTGCACCAACTTAATATTAGTGCAAGACGAGTCACTTAGATATTTTTATGCAGTTACACTGATATATGAGCAGTTAAAATTAATGACACAGAGTAAATGTTGTAATGAGATGTCCCACACTCCCTATCGCCTATGTGGACTGACTACATCGGTAGCTGTATATAGTGAACACAGGATATACCTGGGGGCTTGCTTCAGGAATTACTAGCCTGCCACCGGATTCTCTGTCTTTCAATAGTGTGTTCCCTTTTACAATAAACCTCTCTTTCTTTCATCTCTGCTTGTTTTGCTGTTCCTTCACTTGAGTACCATCTTTGTCTGTTTGTAACCTCTTTAAGGATACAACAGTAAGTTTGATTATTCAGCAGAAATGATAATTTTTATCTTCATTGTTGTCTAACTGCTCTCCTAGAGGTTAGGCTGTTAAATGACATCAAAAATATAATTTTACCTAATTATTCAGGCATCAGAAGACTAACTTTATCAATCTATATAAATCCTATAGTTGAGCAACATAATTTTCTTATGTATATTAAAAATAAGTTTAAGTTAATAGAGGAAAAAGACATTACAGTATGTTGTAGATGAAATACACCTAAAACCTTATGTTGATTATAAAGGTGCTAATGTTGTTGGCTTATCTGACAAGAGCAATGAGTCTGCAACATGTGCTTTAGCTTTTATGCCTAGCATTGGTTTGGTTTGGTTTGTCTTGGTTTTATGGCATATCAACCTCAATGGGTCATTTAATGCTGACAGTTTTTATTGTTGGTAATATATATATATATATTTTTTTTTTTTTAAATCTCTTTCTGGTAAAATTTATCCTTCAAAAAATCTATTTCTGATAATGATTTTCTTTCAAATGTCACTGGTAATATTTTTCCTTTTTTCAAAAAATGTTTAGCTGGTAATATATATTTTTCTTCTTTTTATTTTTTATTTTTTTTTTTTTTTCAAAAATGTATTGTTTATTTTTCCAAAAACGGACAGCTGGTAATATTTTTTTTTTTTTTATTTTATTTTTTAAAAAACGTATAGCTGGTTATATATATATATATATATATATATATTTTTTTTTTAAAAACATATAGCTGGCAACATTATTTTTCTAAAAATGTATGTCTGGTAATACTATTTTTCCAAAAACGTATAGCTGGCAACATTATTTTTCCAAAAATGGTCTTTCTGTTAGACGTAGTTTATTGTCATACCCAGGACGCGGATGTAGTTTATTGCCATACCCATGGACGCCTTTTATGCCTAGCAGTGTATTCTCACAATACTTGAATGTTGTGTATATTATGCCAACTAAATGTCTTAAACCTGAGAATTAAACATATAATAATTGGTCTAGAAGATATAGGCTTTAAGAGTAATATCAGTTATAAGAGATAATAATGTAATAAATAAGAAAGCTATATCTTTCTTTTGTAGTCCTGCAAAACTTTCAATTCTATATCCAGTGATGAAATCTAGACTTCTTTTCTTCATATCGATTCAGTTCATATACTAAAATGCATTAGAAACAACTGGCTTAGTCAAAAAGATGCACGAAAATGCATGATGTTCCCAAAATTTTGTCAATATTGGAAATCATGACTTTGGTAATATCCAAAGTGCCCCATTTTTGTACTTTACAGATGCTACATGTCCTGGAATCTCGATCTATTTTGAAATATTGTTATAAATTGAATTCAAAGGCTCTTTCTTTGAATAGTCTTGAAAGGCAAAATGTTTCATTAGTTTTGCAAATTTTTAACCAATTCACTATTTAGGGATTGCTGAACTTTGCAGAATATATAAACATATTGATGGACAATACTGAATGTAAAAACACAATATAAACGTTGGCGGTTTAACAATAAATATGCTAATCCACTTAAATGATGACGATTATATATTTTTCAATGTATTCTGTAACTGGTTAGAATCTTAGAATAGCATTCCTGAAAATAATGAGAAGCTAACAAATGAAACCTTCACAGCTTGGCATCATACTTCTCATGTAATTCTAGAACTGACCAAATATTGCACAGAAGAATTGAAAATGATGTATGTATTACCTGGTAAATTTCAAACAGATCACCTTGATAGATTTGGTCAGTACTGGAAACTTGGTGGAGATCAGCTTAATATCTACATATATCAAGTGTTTGAGTGTGGAAAAAAAAAAAAAAAAAAAAAAAAAAAATCAGAATGATGTCAGTTTTAAAAACCAAAACCAAACTTAATAACCAAAGTATTGATTTGAAGAATTTTACAAACTAACTGGGATCAAGCAGCAAGGGACAAAATTTAGATATTTATAAATTTAACATAGATGTAACAGATGAAGGTATTAATGAATGCTGAGAATTTCATTTCAAGTTCCTGTTGGCACGTTATTGCTGTCATGCAGTTTTTGAAAAAATGAAATGCAACATTTGCAAGAATTTAATATCTGGAAATGATAATGAGGACAAAACACCTGAAATAAACAGCTATTTTCAAGGGATTAATAGAGGTTCTCTGCTACATCCTATTGATACTACTACAAATGCTGTTCTCTATAATTATATATTTATTGGTAAACTGACATAAAATTCTTCTTCACTCAGTAAAGTCAAAGGAAATTAGCCATGCACATAACCATGACTATTTTGGCAGATAATAATCATCTTTTTCATGTTGATTCTTGTGGTGAGTTACAGTATTGAAAAATTAGAAGGAATGCTTGTCTGGAGCTCTTCAAATGTTCTTTTGAATAATTCTTGTACTAGGGAAAATAATAATTTGTTCAGTTAAATTTCCCATATCCCTAATGTAACATTTTTTTTTTCTACAATTATTTATAATTTGTCTTTTATTTTCTACACAACAAAAATGTTCACATTGTAACTTTACTATTACAGAATAATTAAAATAAAATAAAAGCAAATTTAAAACTATGTCAATTTTTTTTTATTGTAAAGAAAATAGTTTTCAAATAATTTTAAATAAGGAGAAGGAATACAGTCTTTTCAATAATGAAACGTGCACTATTTACTTTATAGCAACAAATATAACACTTCCTTTAGAAGATATTAATTGAATAAAATTTATTCTAAGGTAAAAATCGAAGCTTGGTTTCTTTCTTTCTTTCTTAATGTATTGTAATATAAAAAAAATCTATATCAGAATGGAATAACCATTAAAATAAAAATGCATTTTTAATCTATTTTTGTTCTTTATTTAAAGATGTAAGGTAGAAATTGATCTCTGAAAAATTATTCTGTCAATTTCAATATCAATTTTATGGAATAAAACGTTTTTTATTAATTTATAAAAATAAATAATAAAAATAAACAAATAATATTATTATAATATCGAATAAAGTTCCAAGATGAAATTCGAACCTTGGATTCTCTTTTTTTTTTTTTTTTTTTAATTCTAATTTAAAAAGTATTCAATACTTTAAAAAAATCTTACAATAATTAATTTCTGCAGCTTGGCTTAAACAACTTGTGACGTCACACTTTATCGGCCAGGCTTTTTTTCTCAGTGAATGTTCTTGCCCAATCAAAGGGAGTTAAATCTTACCGACATTATAATATTAATGCTTATATGGTAGATTCTGTTGCAAAGGGAGAGACAGGTTCAAATTCTACCGGAGGGTACATTTTCTTCAATAAGTTTTGAAGCGTTTACTCAAATATGGGCATCCCCTAAAAATAATGTTTTAAGTAATAAAAATTGGTGATTGGATAAAATGTTTAAAGTGCATTTGTCAAGCACATTTAATTAAAAAAAAAAAAAAATATTTTATTTAGATTTATTTCTGCTTTTCATTTGTAGTTCTCAACAACTCAATCAGAATAAACTTCATATTGTCTTTAATGTCATTGAAATTCCTGCTGGTCAGGGTAGACGTTATCGGCGTCAAGGTGTTTGTAGTGGTTGGCTCGAGCAAATCACTCGCTCTATCCGTATGACTCGGAATTCTGAGAAATCTCTCGAGGAAGACATCAATGCAATATCCTTGGCTGAAAAACCACAGGTAGGTAAAAAGTTTCCTTTTTTTTTTTTTTTTTGTGGAAATTTTAAAAAAATTCATAGGATCTCAGGAAATTTCAAAATCTATTTTCCAATTTGGAAATTGAAAAAAAAAAAATTATTTTAATAGAAAAAATGCTATTATTCCAGTTTTAAATACTGATTTAATTGTTTACCTATTCATATATGCAAAAAAAAAAACAAAACATTTTATCCTTTTGTAAAATCCTTAAAAAAACAATTTCAATTTCTTTTATTTGTTTATGTTCCACTTTAACTCTTACAGATTTGCAAAGCTGCAAAAAAAAAAATCACCAAGATTTGTCTGTGGTTAAATACTGATCAGGGAAAATATATTCTGGGCTTCTTAGAGGATCAGTAATGGATCCATGGGCAAGATATATATATATATATATATATATATATATATATATATATAATATATGTATACTTCTTTTTAATATACATACTTTTCTCTCGCTGGAACCATTACAACCTCTTTCTTTTATATTATATACTTTACATTCTGTCTTTGCTGTATAGAAGACTGCTCAAACTCTTTCTGGGATAGTTGTTTATATAACCACTTATATCACAAATCTTTCTTATCCCTACAATCAGATGCATGTGTGAGGTCACATGCTTGCCTATTTGATGACTGGGTGTAACTCCAGGTCATTCTCCTTTCACACCTAGCTTCTTAGGTAGCCTGTCTCTTCTGGCATCATACTATACATACACATTGTCTTCTTATATTTGCAGGTGCCTATTTTCACCAGAACTATTGGACATTTTCACCTTCCAGCTGAAGCAAGTACCCCTATAGTCATGATTGGCCCAGGCACTGGTATAGCCCCTTTCATAGGGTTTCTTCAGCACCGTTCTTGGCTACAAGATCAAGAGGCAAACCTTGGGGAAGCCTGGCTTTTCTATGGTTGCAGATACCAAAAAAAAGACTTCCTTTTCCAGTGAGTTAGCATTTTACTAATCCTCAAAGATTTTGAATATTTCTTTTTCAGTCCTTTCTACCATTTCTGATTATGGATTAGGCAGATAACTAGACTGACCGTTTTAGTGTGGGGTTGTTTAATTTTAGTTTTTATATTTTTCCCATTATTCAAGTCTCACTCATATATATTTATTTAGTAAGACATTCAATCTATAGGCTGATAGACATTAATTTTACTGTTTAAAAAATAGATGTTGTCTTAAATGAAAATGAGAAAATAAATAAATGTAAACTTTTAGGATCATGTGCCACTTGGCCGGAAGTTAAGAGGTTCTGATTGCAGGCTTTCACATAGGCAGAGGCAATTTGAATGATTAGTCATTTCAAACAACCAGTTGTGAGTCACATGTCATGGTGTAGAGATGAGAAGAGGTGTGGTCGAAAAGTGTCGGAGTTCTCACTGACCAAAGGGAAGATCTGGTCCCTTAGTCGGTCAAGACAAAAATAGCAATGTTGTCCTAAGTACCATCTACCTACTGACCCCCAAACCATTCCAAGTGAATAAATAACCAATATATTGGAAACAGGATTCCTGTTTTTACTTTTTCAACATGCTATTAATTTCTCCTTTTCGTTTCCTTGTCAATATACATCAGGTTGTGCTGCTCTTTCTCCAGTTTGGGATGATGAATTAATTGTGCTCCATAAGGTTTTCAAAACATGCAATATTTTACATAGCCTAACCCTACTTTATATTTGGCCACAACTTTATCTCAAAACAGGCGCAGAATACAGAATCAAGTGTCATAAGTCATTTTCTATTCTTTCCTTTAATAAAAATAAATTATCATAACCAAGGGGACTTTATTAATTAGGTGAACTCTAAATGTGGCAACTCAGTGTGGTGTAATGGTTAGCAAGCATGTCTTAACAAGCAACAATTATGACTGAGTAGTGAGTTTGATCCTCACTGGGTATCCCGTACTTACGGCCTTGTGCAACATCTAAGCTATGTTTAGAAAAACAGCATAAAAATACTTTATGCTAAAAAATGGAGCACCTTGAGGCGATGTAATGGTTATCAAGCTTGGCCACAACTTTTATCCCTGAACTGTCCGGTGACCTCCTTAATCTTCATGATTCTATTTTTTTCGGTAATGTTCTCTGAGCAAATCTCTTAGGCATTCACAGAACAGGTGTATTTAACTGCAGAATCATGAACTGTAACTCTCTTACCATTATTTTCTTTACTAAAAGAATTGTCATAATCATATGTTTACTAATCATATGACTTCCTTAGATTTTGTGCACTTCAATGCAAACTGGAATTGAAAAACAACATTGAGAGAATTGTCCAGTCAGTTATAGTCTGACAAATGTTCCCAGAGTATGTTTAGGGAATGAATACTTTCCATATCATTGGACTGGGTATGGAATTAAAAGACTGTGAACAGGGAGGTTACTGAATCTAACTGTTTTGGATTTCTTTGCTTGCGGTTATATTCTTTGGGATTATCTGAAGGAATAGATTCCAAATTGGTGGATTGGATGCTATGCCAACAAATCTAAACCTGTTGGAATTTTTTTTGTTTGGAACTGTATTAAATTGCAAGTTGGTCAAATGTAAACTATGATTGGATAACTTATGTTGATGTTAATGAAATTCTGCATACATGTTCCAGGATTTTTTTTAAATGCATCTGAATAATTTGAACTACGCAAGAATTCTGATGGTTGACATTTCAAACCCTATTCTTGGTAATTCAATAAGTGTTGCTAATCTTTCATTCTATGATTAATTTTTTTGTTACTTTAATGTTTCATTAAAACAGAGACTTTATAGACACCTTAATGTCATAGGACAGAAAGTTGTGGAGAGCCACAATCACCGATGTCTTGAAAAGATATGGCATATAAAAGAAGAAGAATGTCTTTCTATGTCATGTTTTTATGCTATTTGCTATATTGTCAAGTAGCAGCTGAATTGACTGTCCCTCCATCACCACAACTTGAGTTTTTATTAACACTCCTGCTGCTGGAGACATAATTATTCATCTTTATGTAATCGCATGGAATATCTGATGCAGTCAGTGAAGGAGGGGCGTAGTCAACATTTGATAATTTTGCAGCAATAAGTACTTAAAGGTTTTAGGCAGTTTTGATCAACATTTCTTTTCATGGTTACCCGTAAGGAATTGTAAATATAGGACTACCTTACATTTAAGCAAAATAATAACAATAATAATATTTATTAAGAATTTATTATAGGAAATATCAAGTTTTATGAAAACATTATTGACAATTATGTACTTAGTTACATAACAAATAAATAAAAATAATATAAATTTTGATGCTATATTCGATTAGTTGTTTGGTATTTTTCCTTTTCTCCTTTGTTATTGGCAGCATTTTAGAATACTTTGCTGCAATGCTAAGTTTCCTAAGTTGAACAAACAGGATCTATTTCATTTACATTTTGTTACTTCTCTTTTCCATTTTTGTTTTTTGATCGTTTTCTTCCAGTCATTTTGATGGGCAATAGTGAAATTCTGAAATTTAGAATGATCTTATTTCATTTCAAAAATAAAGCCTGTAAAAATGAATATTTTAAATGAATATACAACCAAAAATAAAATACTTTTGCAAAAAAAACTTAATGATTTCACTATAATTATGTAACAATAATGTAATGATAATCTGCAGACAAATCTATGGTTTATGTTACCTCATCTCATTGCATGGTTATGAACTATAAACCTAAATTAAGCTTGGAATATTGTGTAATTGGCTCTAAGTTTTTGTAAAATACTTGGTTACGATATACTGAGTAATTGTCAGTGAAAAAAGCAATTTTTGATTTTTTTTGTTGAATAAATCCTCCTCCACTGAATGTGTCATATGTAGATCTGTTTGTATTTGTGTATGTTAACATTTTGAATGTTAGATATTTGTTAAAATGAGCATGCAGTTTATATATTTACTTTCCTTTCACAATTGCTCATGTTGTTCTCTTTTTTTTTTTAATTTTTTGTTTTAATTTTTTTTATAGGGATGAAATAAATAATTTTCTTGAAAAGGGCTGCTTGACAAAATTCCTTGTTTGTTTTTCCCGTGATGAACAGCAAGAAGGATCCCCACGCTATGTGCAGGACAATATTCGCACTTACAGCAAGGAACTAATCAATTTAATTGACAATGGAGCTGTTCTTTATGTCTGTGGAGATGCTAAAAATATGGCTAAGGATGTGAATGCTACGCTGGTGGCAATTTTGGCAGCTGAGAAAGGTAAAAATTTTCTGATATTCAAATTGGATAGAAAGTATTTTATCATATAAAAAAGACGATTTGTTAGATTTCACTTGTCCAAGTTTTGAATATTAAAAATCTGAATGTCTACATTCCAAACAGCAATAAAATAAAGAAAACCTGGATATGCCTGTTAAATAAATCATTTGTATTTACAAACATATATACATGAATTCAAAAGGGTAAAAAATGATTAAAAATAGTTTTTAGTTGAGTTAAAGTCTTTGAGTAATTGGTTCACAGGAAAAACTTGTTTAGAAAAGACTTAAATAGTCTATAGAAAAAAATTTGTGTTTGAGAAAAAAACTTTTATCATTAGCAAAGATTCACCGGATTGTCTTTGTTGTCGGAGATGATTTGTTTGAAGTTACTGACTGCCTTTCCATGCTGTTGAAGATGATTTGTTTGAAGTCACGGACATATGTTTCTTGCAGCATGCACTGGGGTGGGGGAAAGCTATGTAGCTATGTTGGCTTGTGTTAGGCTTGGAGACAGCCACATCTCTGCTCCTTGAAAGTTGAAATCTGTGAGTTTTTATAAGAAATTCTTCTCAAAAGTGGTCTTGAGAAAAATAGGATTTTTCTGATTGGTCAAATATTTCACGTGGTGATGTTAATTTCTAACCCAATAAACACTGATTTAAATGTGTTGTATTGTGGCATCTTTTTGGCATGTTTGTAAATATTAGGTAGAAAGTAAAGTCTGGACATGTTTTAGTGTAATACCTATATGTGTATGTAACTGTGTTGGAAATAGGGTGTGATACTTATGTGTGTATGTAATTGTGCTGGAAATAGGGTGTGATACCTATGTAATTGGGTTGGAAATAGTGTGTGATACCTATGTGTGTATGCAATTGTGTTGGAAATAGGGTTTATTTCCTATATACTTTCATTTTAGAATTATGTAATAAGCTGTTTCAAAAATTGCCAACAGATTGAAAATTTAAAATTAAGGATCTATTTGAACTGCTAAGAAAGATAAATCTATTTGGAAAAGATGTAAGAGTAATCTATAACTTATACTGGGAGTCAACTTTCTGCAATAGGAATAGACAATAAATTAAGTAGCTATATTAAAATAGAAAGGTGTGTAAGGCAAGGATTTGTCCTCTATCCAGATTTATTCAAACTCTATACCAACACAATCCTAAGGGATCTAGAGACCCTATCAGGATTTATTATCAATGTGTGTAATCTTAACAATATAAGATACACAGATGACACTTTTTGATAGCTGACTTGGAAAGGTAAATGCAGGACCTCTGAGACAGAGTAGTAGAAGAAAGCGAGAAAAAAGGACTAAACATCACCTGCAAGAAGACAGAAAGTATAGTCATCAGCATGAGATAAAGTTACAAATTGGAGATATAAGCATCAAGCAGGTTCAGAAGTTTAAGTATCTGGGGAATGTTTTAACAGGGGATAGAAAAATGTGGCGCAGAGGATCTGATCATGCATTTGATTAGCAAAAGAAGCATTCTAAAAGTTAAGCAAGATGCTGAGAAATGGAAAAATTTTGTTAGGAAAAAAAAAAAAAAAAGAAGTGTGCTGGAATGCTATATGATCTCCACCCTCTTATATGGCAGTGAATGTTGGACAATCTCCCCAACAGATGAGGTAAAAACTAGAGGCAACAGAAATGTGGTTCTACAGAAGGATACTGAAAATTCTATGGATGGAGCAAGAAAGCAACAAGGAACTCTTATCTGTCTATATTTCTGAGATGAGGTATTATGTACACTATTTACATTATTCGGACTATTGTTCTCATCTTTGTCGCCATATTTATCACAACGTTTTGGCCATTGTACGCTTGGGCCTTCTTCAGGTGATTGGAATGTCGAAATGAATCCTTTATTTCACTCACTGGGGTAGAATGTTCTAGTTCCATGTGCCATGTCTAAGGAAGTCTTTAAAGAAAATGGTAACAGAAAGTACACTTCTACTCAGAATCAGGAAAAGACAGCTGAAAGTCCTTGGACACATAATGAGGAAAAAGGGCTTGATAAACTTAGCAGGGCCAGGTTTAGGCCTTAAGAGTCTCTTGAGCTAATAGAATTTGGAGGCCTCTTCATTACATATGTCCTCCATGTCTATAAAAAAAAAAAAGGATTTTTTAGTTGATGCTTTTTTGGTATAAAACATGAAACACTTCAACTAAAATTTTTAGTTGATTTTCGCACTCGTCCCATTTATTTCATTAGAAACTTCATGATATTTTTTATCCGAACTTTACATCTGACAGAAACTGTATCTAGAATTAATAGTTTGTATGAAGGGTCTTTTAAATTTAAAAGACCCACTCCAACTAGAGGTAGCCAAAATACTCTAAATTGTTTCAAGTGAGCTCAAAGGAGCCCTGTTAAATTTGAAAATAAATAAATCTCCTCTGTTCTTATATTGTGACTAGAGGATGCTTGGGGGCTCTTAGTCTTGGGGCTCCTGAGCTGCAGCATATATGCAAACCTAGCACTACTCACAGGGCATATCAAGAGCAAGAGAGATAGGGGAAGGCAGTGAACCACTTACCTGATGAGCGTGAGTGAGTGAATGGTGGAACTGGGGGTAAGGTGAAAATTTGCTAAGAGCCACACAAGATAAGAAGTTGTGGAGTGTCATGATTGCCTATATCCTGAAGAAATAAGGCACATAGAAGAAGATATTAGTTTATTTTTTGGTCAATGTTTATTAAAAAAGGATTGTTGACAAATCTAAAAATTATCTACTAATTTAATCCATTTTCTTCTTTTTTTCCCATTTTATTTTTCCATTTTATTCTCAATTCCTTTTTGGATTCTTCCTTTCTTTTAATTTCATACATTTTATCTGCCTTTTTGAAAAAAATCTTTTTTTTCTCTTTACAGAATTGAATGAAGAAGCTGCTCGAAAATTACTAATGGAAATGAAGATAGAGAAACGCTATTTAGAAGACATTTGGACATAAAAATTGTTTTTAATTTGATTTGATATTTTAATTTGGAATTTAAAAAAAAATCTTTCTTACTTTCAAAAAAAAAAAAAAAATATTTGTATTTCTCCACTTAGGGGTATCTTCACATAACCTTAAAAAATGTTCCCTTTTTATCACTCGGTTTTTATCTCCTACACATACATACATAGCATATTTCATTCTTTGGTTTAGTGTTATTATACTTATTAGCAAGGTTACTCAATACTGCCTAGGCTAAAATGGCTTCTGGAATTTCTATTATTGGATGATTGTATTAAATCTTGGTGTTATAAAATTGATGCATTTTGTAAAGACTTTATTAATGAAGCCAACAGACATAAGTTCTAATTTGAGCACTGGTACTATTTTCCTGATAAAAAGGCATGAAAACAACTCACCCTTAGCAATTGCCAGCCATTGGTTGTATACAGTGTAGAAAGAATATACTTTGTAAAAATCCCCATAATAGGAGCTGACATGATATTACAGAATGTATATTTTTGTATGATCCACTTTTATATGTATGGATGTTAATAAGTGATATTTCAAACAGTAGCAAATGTACTTGAAATTTTTAAAAGTTCCTCAACTGATTTCATGTTGAGTGTTCCAGATAGGGAACAATTTCTTTTAGAATTCTTATCTTTGATAGTTTTTACACAGTATTTTAGCTTATTTTCTTTTCAGTTATTGTAAGGTGAATTTTGTTCTTGAGAACATGCTAATTATATGAAAGTATAAAAATACAGTTTTATATTATAAATACCAGCAACACATTTTTATATAAAAAAAAATATAGCAACAATACATTTTATAGCAAAATGACCAACAATACATTATTGTAGTTGAAAGCATACAATTGCATAACAAATATTTAGATTTTGGCATTAGAGGTTGATATATGGCTAAACAAAATCAAGAAAACAACCAACATGAAAGAAATCTTCCATGATATTAATCCATATAATATCCTACAATTTCTTAAAGAAATCAAACTGTATTCCAAAATATAACTTCAACATAAAACACACATATCACTGCCTCTAGTAATTATGTCCACACAAACATGTATATGCACAAAATCTAAGTATCATCTACCATGTCTTCAATTGTGAAGGCAGATAAACATTTATAATATTTTTATTACTTCAGAACTCCCAAGAAAATTAAATTTTGGCATTAAATGACACATAAGGTGTTGATAGGCCGTTAAACAAATCAATCACTCATATAAACTTAGGAACTCAGATGAAATGATAAAAAAACAAAAAAATTGGCAATTAGATGGTAATTAAGGAGAGTAGGGATTTTTAACCGTAGTCTTTAGTCTTTTCACTCTTTGATCTTTATTGTATAGTGTCATGCATTATCCTGATAGAACACAATACATTTATAATTGATCAAACTGGACCTCTTTTCTTTCAATGTAGTTGTTAAATGCTGTTATGAGATGATCACACCAATGCAATCCCACCAAAACCTTCCCAAGATGGAGGTCTAATTTTTGGTTGTACTTAAGCTCATTTACCTACACTAAGTTTACATTGCTTTATATTCTTGTAAAAATATCCGTTTTTTTTTTTTTTTTTTTTTTTTGGGTTTTTTTTTTTTTTTTTTTTTATCACCAGTCATTAAACTGTATAAAAATAGCAAGATGCAGTCACAAGGGTGCAGAGAAATGCAGATGTCGGCTCTTTCTTTACAGTGGGTTTTTGTCAAATCATGAGGAATCCATTTTGTAAATTCAAATATTTCCTTTGTGACAATATAATGGTGAATCATTCAGTTTTTGAGCAAATTCTTTAATGGTAACATTACCATGAACCTTTTTGCATTATTGTAAATTTTGGAGATTATTTCTGGTATGACCTGATAAAATTTGTATTAAATAATTTAAAAAATAAACAACTTAGCATTTTGACCATTACTAGGGGTACTGGAATTTTGTGTGAGAATTAGTACACAAGTTTCGTAAATTTTTTATGCTTTGGTTTAATCAATAGAAAAGAAAAACATTTCATTTTAAACTAATATAGTAGAATTGGTAGAATTTCTGAATGTAATATAAATAACATATTTAGTAACTCTTGTTTAATTTTAAATTTTCCTTTTTTTTTCTTTTTTTTCTTTTTTTTATGTTGCTTAAGCCACATTAATGTCACTGTTGGGGTTACTTAAGATTTAGTCAAATTTGAATATAGCTGCTTGTAAAAAGATCCTGTATTGGACATTGCCTATTGCATGACCTGATAGACTTACTTGACAAGACATAATCATTTGGGTGTTATTTGATAGCACACAAAAACCAAAAGAAAAAGGAAAATTAACTAAATAACATATTCAGATTAACATCCTCATCTTTGTTTCTAGTAATATATTTTAACTGGTCTGCTCTCCAGCCGTCATCAGATAAATGAATGTTCTAGATGTTCAGTATATTTTCAAGCTTTGGTTTTTACTTTGGTTTTTATTGTTGCTTCTATTTGGTCTGTGGAATCTTTTGGTTCGGTACTTTGCTTTTACACCATATCACATGAATGCATCAAGAGAACAAACTCATTTATTTTATGTTTCAAAAGTAAAATAATGAGTTCAATTTCAAGGAAAGGCACTGATAAACGGGTTTTTTATTCACATAAGATACATACACACAGATATTACATTCTGATCCAACTAAAAATGTGTCTCAAGCTTTCATGCCTTTACCCACATTTTTTCCTTTATCTCTTCCCCCACCGTTTTTTTTTTTTTTTTTTTTTTTTTTTTTTTAAAGGAAAACATGAAGCTATTTATTATTTTTAAAAGAAAAATAATTACTTCCTCAACTCACATTAGTTAAAATGATAGGCTCATAAAAATGGAGCCTTGATCTAGCTGGGTTGTGAGTGAGTAATTTCTGTTTTTGTTCTTTAAGCAAAACTTGACTTCTTTTGGTCATCATTCAATGCAGCCTGAAATTAACACTAAATCATGGGATATGCTTATTTTTGTTTGGTGTTTGGAGATGAAGAATCCTTGTTATTCTCTGAATTAGACGAGCATCCTTATCCTTTTTGTTTTGATCACTGAATTTTGTCTGATGTCTTCTCTAGCCTTCTAGTTTATGTTGAATCTGGTTTGAAGTAAGCCATTTTGCTGTAACATGCACCAAAGGAAAAGCTAGCAAATACATTGGTAATGATGTAAGAGGCAAAATAACAAAGATGTTGATACTTCTTTAATTCATAAATTAATGATATTCTTTATTTTGTGACATTTTATATCATGTATTCAGATTTTTAAAAAAATATTAAATTTATGCACTGGTTATTATGTCCACAAAATGTCTTGGGGGTGTTTTAAAAAATTTTTTTTAAAAGTAGTTGATTTATAAAATTTATTTTTCCTCATTTCCTGTACTAATTTTAATTATTTATTTTTTTTTTTACTTTTTATTATTTTTAATTTGTATTTTTTTTTACCTTTATTTCTTTACTTTTTCTTTTTTTTTCTCTTCTCTTTTCAGTATTATTTTTATTTTCAATGTTTGATTATTTTTTTTTTTTTTTTTTTTTTTTTTTAGGATTTTGTGAAATGTGAGTTTAAGATAAAGGTGGATGATTTTTTTTAAAATTTTTATTTTAATAAATTTATCTAGACACAATTTTAAATGAATCACTCCATTTCCAACTGTTTATCCCCTTTCCTCACAATGTTTGCAATCCTATAGACAGAAATTTGTCATAAAAATTAATTACTGAATAAAATTATTTTGTAATTGATTGAATCTTTGTAAACCAAGTTTTTTTTCTTTTGTGTTGGGAGAAAAATGTAGTTTTTCAATATGTGCCTTAAAAAAATAGAAAACTGAAATAAAAATCATAATTTTAAAGTCTTTTTAATTACAATGTGTTTTTTTTTTTTATTTTTTTTTATTAAATGCTATTGAAATATGAAAATCCTATTTCATGTGTTTTTAATTACTGGATTACTGGAAATCATTTGGCCAAATGTCTTTATTCACATTTTTTTTTCTTAATCCCACATTTCTTCTTTATTTTTTAAGGAAAAAAAAATAAACTGTTTATTATTTAAAAAAAATCAAAAACAAAAAATACTTTCTCAATTCACTTTGGTTAAAAATGTTAGGCTCATAAAAATAGTGCCTTTGTCAGGGTGGGTGGCATGTGGCCAACTTTTTTTTTCTTCTTTTACACTTTATTGTTTATTATTTATGAATTGTCCAAAAACCAATAAGCCAAAAAAACAAAAAAAAACAAACAAAGCAAACAGTAAAAAAAAACAAAAAACATTGCATTTCATATTTCTGGATCCTCATAAAATCTTTGGATAAATAGGAAATGATTCTTTTTGACTGATCAGATCATCTGCAGACTTCAGAGATTAACAGCACAGTGATTATTTCAAAATATTCCTTGGAAATGATTAATAAAACTGGTGGTAATATATAATTAATGTAATATATATTTATATATATGATGTGTTCAGTGGAGGAGGGGCATATTCAACATTTGATAATTTTGCAGTAATAAGTGCTTAAAGATTTTAGGCAGTTTTGATCAAAATATTTTCATGGTTAGCCGTAAGGAATTGTAAATGTAGGACTACCTTACATTTAAGCAAATTAATAACAATAATAATATTTATTAAGAGTTTATTACAGGAAATATCAAGTTTTATAGAAACATTATTGACAATTATGTATTTAGTTACATAAATAAATAAAAATAATATAAATTTTAATTTTGATGCTATATTTAATTTGTTGTTTGGTATTTTTCCTTTTCTCTTTGGTCATTGGCAGCATTTTAGAATACTTTGGCGGCAATGCTAAGTTTCCTAAGTTGAACAAACTGGAGCTATTTCATTTACATTTTATTACCTCTCTTTTCCATTACTGTTTTTACCTCTCTTTTCCATTTTCCATTACTGTTATTACCTCTCTTTTCATTACTGTTTTTTGATCATTTTCTTCCAGTCATTTTGATGGGCAATAGCAAAATTCTGAAATTTAGAATGATCTTATTCCATTTTAAAAATAAAGCCTGTAAAAAGGAATATTTTAAATTAATATACAATCAGAAATAAAATGCTTTTGGCAAAAAACTTTAATGATTTCACTATAATTATGTCACAATAATGTAATGATAATCTGTAGACAAATCTATGTTACCTCATCTCATTGCATGGTTACGAACTATAAACATAAATTAAGCTTGGAATATTGTGCATTCAGCTCTAATTTTTTTGGAAAATACTTGGATATTGATGTAATGGAATAACCTGTCACCCCCATGAGTAACTACACTATAGGTAGTAACTACCTATAAGTAGCAGTAAGTCAACGGATTACAGAGTCTAGCTGAAATCTTTGCCAGCTGTGCTGTTTGAACTCTCAGCCTTTGGGCAGAGAAGAACCTGGACGAGACTCTGCCCTTCGGCATAGCCTTGTCCATGGAGGTAGACAGACCCGATCTCATTTATGCAGGGTCTACAGGAATTTTTTGGCCGAGCCTATGGGCTGAGAACCCCACGTTAAATTTGGCCTTGTGCCACATGTGACTGCATGTGGCAGTTGCTAGATACTGTCTAGTTGGGATCTGTTGAGTACGACTCAAGACTTACGCAAGAACTACTGACCTTCCAATACCAGCAGTCCTACTGAATTGACTTGCGACAACCTTGTGCGTAACTGTTATGTTATATTATTCTTATTGTACTGGTTTTTTTACATTAAACCTTTACTTACTTTATCCATTGTGTTGTTCAAGTATATATTCCTATTAACATGGAATGTAACAGATATGATATAATGAATAATTTCAGTGTAAAAGACAATTTTTTTTTTTCTTTTTGAATATGCCCTTTCTTTATGGAACGCGTCATATATTTGGGTAGTAATCTTTCTGTTATACATTGAATGTGATGGACAAGGCATAGTTTTATAAGTTTTCAGTTTTTCTAATGTTCTTATGTATTTATATATATATGTATATATATGTATATATATATATATATATGTATATGTTAAAAACTGTTTGTAGTAAATATTGTCCCAAGTGCTAAAAACATCTAATTGTAAAAGACATTTAAAGGTAATAGAATCACTTTTAAAAGATGTTTAAAGATAATAGAAGCACTTTATATAAAGCAGTTTAAGCCCAGGCTCAGTGAAATTTTCTTTGAGACTGGACAGTGCCAGCAGTCTTTTATAAGCAGCCCAGCATAGAATACTACCAATCTCAAGCTCAGCTTAGAATTACAACTACTTATCCACAATACAGAAAAATGTGCTTACAAAAAACCCTTAAAAATGACTAATGAATTGGTCAAGAGTGCTTGGTACAATAATCACTACAGCTGCAATATTATTGGCCCTAACCTAGAATTCCAGCTTCAGTCACTTTCCCACTGCTGTAATGTTGCTTCCCTGTGCCTTTTCTATAAATACTTTCATAGTTCCCAGATTTTATGAATTTAAGTGCAGTACTAGATTAGCAGCAAGGTCGACTTATTTTACATTTGAATTGTGAGATGTAATTGTAAGTTCTACATTAACATTTTCTTTCTAACACTTCTCACCTGTGGAACTCTCTTCCAGACAAAATTCTCCCTTTATATAGCAAATAAGTGGCTCCAACCAGATCAAATTCATTTCCTTTGGGAGCATATATTTTTTATACTTATTGGTTAAAAACTCAAAGTTAACTATCCAAATTAACCATGCCTTTTTGCAAACTTTAGATTTGGCAGCGTTTTGACATTAAAGTTGAGTCTATCTTTTGCAAAAGTTTCTTTGGAAAAGAAACGATATTAATAACTTTCTAAGTTTTTCATACAATTTTAATATCTTTTTTTATTGTAAATAATTTATATTAATTTTTACACTATCCCAAAATTTTGTTTTTCTTATATAAATAAATTTTTATGTTTGTGTATAAATGTATTTTTGATTTTTAAGTGAGTTATGTCAGTGGATATTTAATTTATGCAAGCTTTTTTCACATACTAATTAAGTTGTGGTAAGGCTTCACTTACTACTATCTTACCAAATGTCTAAGAAGTCCTTGGAATGAGGTTGGGTATTACAGTAGCAGTTCTGAAAAATCAGTGTTGTTGTACAATAGGCACAAAAATCAGAAATAATTTCTTTTTGAAATATTTTTTTCATATCAGTATAGATTAAGCACAACAGATCACAAGTATCTTAAAATTTTTTTTTTTCTTAAATTCATAATAAAAATAAATAGTAAAAAATAATAATAAAATTCAATAATAAATAATAATAATAGAAATAAGTAATAAAAAATAATAAAAATACTAAATAAATATTAAATTTCTATAAAAGTTAATGGGTTTGTGATGAAAATACATTTTTAAATTAATCACTACAGAAACCAAAACAGATATTCTTATGGGACATAATTTCTCTAAAAATGAAAAAAAATTTTTTTTTTTAAATTAATTATCTGGAGTGCATAATTGATAGTAACATATGAAAAAAAAAATACTCCAGATTATGAATTTCAAAAGTTTAAAAATTTTTTTTACATTTTAAGAAATCATGTCGTATGAAAAAATTTGTTTTGGCTTCCACAAGGGGATCAATTTACAATGATTTTACATAGCAAACTTGTGGGTTACCCCACCTAGCTTTAATGAACTAACAAGATGGCTACATTTTCTATTGAAGAGTCAACAACAAAGGGAGGTTATTAATAGTAAGTCAAATGGGAGATTACAAGCAAATGGCCCTGTTCCCAAAAGCAACAGGCATATATTCTGAATACCACATATATATATATTGTTGGATGCTTGTGATAGAACAAGTGTTAGTCAACTCACATTCTAGTGCTAAGTCTAATTTCCTTACAAAACATTCCAACTACAGTATTTTAGCATAGTTTTAAAATTCTTTTCAATAAATCATTGGTTTAAAAAATAATGCAATTACTATATGTCTTCTTAACAAAATGAAAATTTTGTGCAAAAAGTGGATCACACAGATCTTGCTATTTTTCTAATCGCTGATTGGCTGAATAACAATAAATAATGAAAGATGCCTATGCAATCAGGTTTTGCTGCCAATATTTTGAAACGGCAGCCCGGAGCCTGTCAGGTGATAGACAACCAAATAAATAAGGAGTGCAAATGAATCCCATCAGTGAGACAAAAAGAAAGTCAAACAGAAACATTGTTGCCGCACTAAAGAAAATTAACTTGGATATTACAGTATTTTCCAATTCTTCACCAGTAAGAAATTACTTTAAAGAAAATATTTTTCCTGAAACTACAATTTTACCAAACATAATTTCAGCTTTTCAGGACATACTTCAAGAAACATACTCACTCAGTCCTATTTAACAAAATTTGCTCTTGGTGAAAATTTTCTTCTTGCGGCAAGATTTATTGTAATTATTTTCAGAAGTACTAAAAACTAAATTTTATTTAGTATCAAACAGAAACTTCTCTTGAAACATCAAAAATTCAAAATTCTGTTTTATCAAGCACATTCTCACAATATTCATATATTATTGCACAAAACATTTAATTCACAAGAACATTTCTTCCAAATAAACAAACTCCTTTCATTGTGAGACCTGATAAAAAAAATTCTATCTTTCAAAGAACAGTTTACAAATAAATATTCTCTAGTTAAGGGTAAGCGACTCTTATTTTTGTATTGTGAAATTTCTGTACTAAAAAAAGACACTGTTTTGAAAGAACATTTTATTTTTAAATATTTTTTATTTTATTTGTTCAATTAACATTACTGAACTTTAAAACTCAGTTTTGCTCAGCTAAAAATCTCTGAGCAATTATTCTTAATGTAATTGTATTATTTCTATATAAATATTTTGTTATTGTTTTTTATGTTGTCATCTTTTGATTGCCTTGTTAGCTTTGTTGTGCCATACATAAAAAATGAAATGTTTGTGGAGGATTGAAGTTTTACACACGCAACTAAAAAAAGCTTTCTGATCATTTTTCAAACTTATTTCACCTCTTCCTCTGCAACATTATTTTCCTCCATATATGAAATGAACATTGATAACATTTCCTGACTAATTTTCGTAGTTTTATTTTTCAATATGAGTCTCTCGTGTTATACATTGTGATTTTACACGTGAAATTGAAATAACCTCAAATTGATTGAAATAATAAAACAAAATGTAAAAAGCTGATGCTATCTGTTGAGATTTGTTGTGGTATAGTTCCAAGATGGGCTAGAAGCAATGGTAAAAACAAAATTTATACATGTAAATGACAACCTGTCATTATTTGTGAAAGAAAATGGAATAAATTTTAACAGGGCAATATTTTCAGGTGTTTTTATATAGTTAATTGATTAAGAAAGAAGAGAAAATGTAAATACAAAGTGCGATGGATAAATTATCATCCAGATTACACAAACATGAATATAACACTGACATCTCATTTTAACAGATCATATATATTTACCAAGATTACACAAAAATATCTTGAAATACTAAAAGAGAAATCTATTCAGTAAATCTAAAATCATGATTGGCTTTTCAACCATGGCCTCCAGAATCACCTGCATCTCTTCTGGACAGTCTCTTTTATCTTCTTATTATTGTTGCTTTTTTTTAATAATAATTCCGACCATTAAAGAAGAAGGAAATTGTGTTTGTATCGTCTGTATTTTCAAAAAATAAATAGAAACCTGGCGAACTTCGAGAGACTTTCATAAAAATAAAGAAAACAAAGTTGAAATTCGGTACTTACTTTTTTCTCCTTTTTTATACGTACCAAAAAACAATCTTTGCTTTTTTTCTTCTCTTTCGATCTCCTAAGGCGAAAAAATGAAGAAAGAATTTAAAAAAAAAAGCCAAAACCTCTAAAAAAAAAACGGAGTCGTAAACAACACAACTTTCTTTTTGAAAATCGCCGACTGAATTATTTTTTATACTATCGTCTGCTTTCTTCCGTTTTTTTTAACGCTAAAAATGTTTTACAAGGCAACCAATCAGCAGCAAGATCAATATTTTTAAAATATCTCTTTTAAAATAAAATCAATTTAACGAGCGTCTGTCTTTTACATTTACACAATTATTAGCATTCAATAATAACTTATATATATATATATATATATATATATATATATATATATATATATAAAGAAAGAACAGTATATAATCCGGTGTTCTTATTGATATTTTTATTTTTACAAAATAGTGCTCAATGTAAATTTACAGAGCATTAATATTATAAATTAACTGATTTAAAATATGTTTTTTTCAGTTACACAGCAATTCGCTTGAGGATGAAATGGAATTAATGTTTTTAAAATTAAATTGAAAGCTTTTAGCTTCCATTTTTGAAACATGGTTATTACTGTGTAGCGAAAAACATTTTAAATCAGTTAATATATATATATATATATATGTATGTATTTTAAGATGTCAGGGAGATAACTTTTTTGTTATAGAAAAAAGACAAATTAGCAAACAAGAAAAGCAAAACAAAAACCATACAAAAACCTAAAAACAAAATCAAACATTATAAAGCAACAGTTTTTCTTTTCAATTATTGAATGTCATATCATGACATTTATGCATTTTGACTAGTTTTTCTGATACGATATTCTTAAGGAAATGTATACTTACAATCAGAAAGAGACATTTGAAATTTCTGCGACATGTAATGAGGAAAAAAGGTCTGATGGTATACTGAAGATAAGAGAAACAACGAATTTGTGTAAATGGATGACAGAACAGGGACTAAGACGGATCTTAAAGAGTCAAAAGTTACTTAGAGGTACAAAAGGAAAGAAATCGCGGAGAGTCATGAATGGTTACGTCCTGAAAAGACTGGATATGTAACAAGGTTAGGCTAGGTTGCTTGGTTTCATTGGTTGGGTCATTTAACATCGAATATAGCACCCATTGAGGATCGAACTTATTACTCATTAATGGTATTGGGGAAAATTATTCAAATAAATCTTGCAACAGAAAACTGTGATAAAGAATAATAACAACAGCGGCAAACACAGCACAAGAGACACGGGTCAAGAATCATAAAAAGTGTTGTGGATTCCGGGTTGAAATCCGGTACCAATAAATAACAAACACCGGGAATGAATATATGAAAATAATGTATTAACCTAATAATACAAACTGGTAAAGCAGGTTAGTAGTTCCAGGAATACGGGTTAGTAGCAAATATATATATACAGTCTTTGGTATTGAAGTATCGCTGTATGACTTCTTACTGAGTCTACGTGCTCGCTCACTGTGACTCCTACAACGCTGTTACCTCACCCTCACTCTTCCGGTTACCTACAACCCTTTACTCTGTCACTCTGGACTCGACTCTTCGGTCTTGCTCTCTCTTACTCCCGTCTCGCTCTTGCAGTAGTATATGTATATACTGGGTGAGTTCATTTGTATAAAAAGGGGTGGACCCCTCAACAAAAAGTTTACTGAAAAAACAAACAAACAAAAAACAAAACAAACAAAATATGTTACACTACAGTGTTGGGGGTGGTATGGTAGTTCACAAACAGATATTGAATGATGGAAGACAACAACAAACTAAATGAAGCCTTCAGTAAAAAAATATATATATTTACAGATTTATTTTCATTAAAGACAATATCTCAACAAAAATAAAGTTACAGTGCACCAGGCAAAAAAATATCCTCTGCATGCTCATGTAGAGGATGAGAAGAGCGTAGTCCTGAAAAGGACAGTTTTGTAGTCGCTGAAAAGCGTTGTCCTGAAAAGAACGGTTTTGTAGTTGCTGAAGGGCGTTGTCTTGAAAATGACAGTTTTATAGTTGCTGGAGAGTGTTGTCTCGAGAAGGACAGTTTTGTGGTCGCTGAAGAGCGTTGTCCTGAAAAGGACATTCTTTTAGTATTGCTGGTATTTTTACTATAAAAATGTAATTTTGTACTTTCATAGTGTTTTATGGGTGGAGGTGAGGTTCAATATTTGCTCATAGTTGGGGACAGGTGTTGTGGAGTGATTTCACAGTGGAGGCTTGTATTTGTACTAAGTCGGTCCTAAAATAGGTTGGACGTACAAAACGTTAGGAACTTGATATAATAAGTATAACGCAGAGTAATCTAGTTGTGGTCGTTGATACTTTAGTATTCGACTAACTGTCGTCCGACATCGACTGACTCACCGACTGACTCGTTACTCTTACTACTCCTACTTATAGGTAGGAGAGTCTATTAACTATAGAATAGGTGTTTTCCACTATAACAGGGAACAACAATTAAGAGGTCAAAACCTTCAATTTGCCGATCAGAGGCTTTGTTGCCGGATGAAGTTTATCGTCATAACCAAGACTATATAATGTATATTAAAAGTACTTTATTTTTGGACTGCTTTTGTAAAACAAGTATCGCGTTTTATATGATTATGAGTCTCAGAATTTGGTAATAACATAATTTAAATAACTCTAAAACGAATTTATATAATCTGCTCCAAGTTATTAAATCAGTGGCCTGGTGGAATTAGAGGTGGAACTTGCAGCTGAAGAATGGAGTGACAGGAACGCAAAGCAATTACAAATGGGATTGTAGGGATATTATTATTATTATTATTATTATAAATAAATAAAAATAAAATATAAAATAATAATATTGAAAATTATAAATAAAACAATAACATAAAAATGTTGCATAAAGTAAATTAGATAAAAATAAAAAATAATAAAAATAATCCCAGCATGCAACAAAAACAGTTCCTGCCAGAAATACGGACATCCCTTCAAAAGACGTTAAATTCAATCTCTTCACCACAAACCTTGGTACGGGCAACACGTGTCCGACTTCTGTGTGTGACATGGTTTGTAATACTACGGAGTAAATTTCTTTCTTTTATCACTTGTTCCATAAAACAACTGTAACCAAAAAAATACACACACCAATACACACAAGGAAAACTGTATAAAAGTAACATACAATTTACCATGCTTTTCCTGTTATTTAGGTACGTTTTATTTTCTGTCAAGTATGCTTTTATCTCCGTGAATACAAGGCTAATTACTGCTGCTATGATATAAGTGAATCACCCACAGGATAAAGAGTTTTGATGAAATTTTGACCAGAATAAAAAGTAAAAAAAAAAAAAAAAAAAAAAATGAGAAAGTAGGTCTGAATAAAAAAACGTTCGAAATTACATTTTGTAAAATGAATTTGGTAGGAACGCAAAGCAAATATGGTAGAGCGTCTTCTTGACCAAATTTTAGTCGGAATAGGTACTTGCACTAAGAGTGTCGGTTGATAAATTCATAGGCTGACCAAGATATAAATTTAAGTAGACACACCAATTGATAGACTAAAAGACATGCAAGTGTATCAAGATACAACAGCTGTTCGACTGTATTTCGATCATATTACAAAAAATAATTTGGGTTTAGATTTCCTTTGAAGTTTTTAATATCTATTAGTATTTATTATTTTTTGTTACTCATAAAATATAAAACAAAGATATTTTAATTTTAATCCCAATAATAGTATTGTTTTTATTCAGTCTAATAAATGAAACTTTGTCGACAGATAAAGAAAAAAGTGAAAAAAATTTCATTTTCAATTTGAAAAAGTTTTCTTAGTATTTTAAGCACAGTAAATCAAATTTAAAAATATTTATTTAAAGGGAAATAACTTTTGCCGATCTAAATTAGGAGTTATTTCCCTTTATCTGATGACGTCTTAAATTTTTTTAGAAAGTTTTCATCGGATAAATCTTGTGTGTGCTATGCCCGTTCAGGATGTGGGCGATCATGGCACTCCACCTCTTCCTATTCTATGTAACTCCTAGCAATGTTTTTCTTTTTACTTTCCTTTCCCACTGCCATCGATTTACATAAGTTCCTCATGTAGTTTACTCGCTGCCTTCCTCTGTTTATCTTGCCTTGAAGTGTCAGATTTTCCAAGCCTTCTTTCCTAATCTGCTCTAGAAATCTCAACTGTCTCTTTCTGATACTAAGTTTAAGTGCCCTTTTTGTTTCCGATTTCCTTTGAATTTCTTCGTTATTCCCATGCCCCATCCCTTCATATAACTGTTGCCTCAGATCTCCTTTTTATCTGTGAGGGAGCTGTCCAGCATTCGCTGGTATTACATATCAGTTGAACACTCTTTTCTTTGTTTTTAATTAAATTTTCCTCTTTTTTAATACTTTTCTTAGCTTTTGAAAGTCATATTTTGTTATTCCAATGTAACTTCGGGTTTTGGTGACACGTGTTCCATTCTGTGTTAAAACATTTTCCTGATATTTAAATTTCTGTATTTGCTTAATTTTTACATTTTCAATTTCTTGGTCTCATTCTCTTTCTGAAAAAAAACAACAAACATTCAGACTGTATTTATTAAGAGCAAGGCTATCTTAAGATCTTAAGAGGACTAGAAGTCCTACCAGGATTTATTATTAATGGGCACAATCTTAACAACATAAGATATACAAATGACCCAGTGTTGCTAGCAGACATAGAAGTAAACCTTCATAAATTCTTTCTGCCCACTTTCATCATTAGTGCCTTTTCTACTGAAATTACAATTTTATTTTATTAGAGTATTTTGTTTCCTTTCTTTCTTTCTTTCTTTCTTTCTTTCTTTCTTTCTTTCTTTCTTTCTTTCTTTCTTTCTTTCTAATTCTATTTATCGAATTATTACATTTTATATATATATTTGTTTGTCTTTCTCTCTCTCTCTCTTTATCTATCTATCTATCTATCTATCTATCTATCTATCTATCTATCTATCTCAGTATGTTCATATATATCTATCTGGTGGACGGACAGTTATGTACTGGGCATTTGCGTCCCGGACAATCGCGTCCCTAGACAAATGCGTTCCTGGATAACTGCGTACCTCTGATAATTTTTTGAAGTTGCCATACTTTCTTTTCTTAAGAGTTGCTAATTGCAAACCAACTTTTAATTATTCTAAACAAGCAAAAAGGAAGTTAACATAAATTTTGAACGAAAACAAAACATTTTTTTTTGTAAAGAGTTATAATTTAATATAAAAATTTTCACGCCAGTACCTTTTAATTACTCTAAACAAGCAGAAGTGTACTTAGCATAAATAAAAAAAGAGAGAAAATTTTTTTTTTAAAGCAAGTGAATATTAAGCTAGCAGTTTCAGTTCACTCCAGAAGTCCATGTCACAAACATCTATTAGGTTGGTGCAAAAAATAATGTCGTTTTTTGACGTTCAACTTTATGTGAGAAAACGACATTATTTTTGCACAATCCTAATAGTAAATTCTGGATTTTATAGCATATTTTTTTTATTTGGAATACACGGCTAAGTTCCGACAAACACTGGTGGAAAAATATTTGTGGACGAGGAAAATTATAGCTACCACTAGCATAAGAAAAACGCCGATGAAACAAAAACATATTGGCGATGTTTAGAGCGATTTTGTAAAGCAAGAATTCATACAGTGAACTTTGAATCTTTTTTAAAAAAAATATGATTACTACATATGCTTTTTTCAAAATTTATGATAATTGTCTTTAAAAGCTTCAAAAAATTATCAGAGGTACTCAGTCATACAGGGACGCATTTGTCATGGGACGCAAATGTCAAGGGACGCTATTGTTCGGGACGCAAATGTCCAGTAAACTACTGTTATCTTATGTATGTATGTATGTATGTATGTATGTATGTATGTATGTATGTATGTATGTATGTATGTATGTATGTATGTAGGTATCTATCTATCTATCTATCTATCTATCTATCTATGTAATAAAATTCTTTCTAATAAATTCTCAAGATAGAGATCGATCTTTCTGTCTCTGGTAAATCTGTCAGACAATCTGGGAAACATTTTTCTGTTGACCATTCATCATCAGTGAAACATGTCAAAGTGATTTTTTTTCAAATTGTTTCACATTTACTAATTTTTTTTTTTAAATTGTTTCACATTTACCATTCGATCGGATCCTCTTCCAACTTTACCTATAAAAAGTTTAAGCTGCTTGAGCGTGTAGTAGTGTCTGCTTTTTTGCGAGAAAGCAGACGCTGCGTTGGGCTTTTGCTAGCTTTTTTGCTACATTTCGATTTATGGAAAAACAGCTGCGTTTGTTTTTCATCCAGAACCAATAAGTTTCTCTCTGAATTCCGAGAAGTGAATTTGGAATCTACCTGTAGGAATAAAGAGGGCCCAGGAGTTATTTCAAAGAGTCGACGAATATCTGCTGCTGGGACCCAGATCGTCCCAGTTTAGAAAGAAAAACAATACAAAAAAATTTGCCAACTACCAGAGAAAGGAACACCAATGCACTTAATTTGTGTAATTCTTTCAATTTTATGTATTATTAACAATAAATTTATCGTTTGTTCTTAAATTCGGCTCGTGTGGCCTATCTTTGCAGCCCTTATAAATTAAATGTTACGTCAAACATTTGTTTGAACCATTTTTTTTCGTAGGTTTTTTTACCAAATAAAAGTTTCTTTCTTTCTTTCTTTCTTTCTTTCTTTCTTTCGTTCGTTCTTTCTTTCTTTCTTTCGTTCGTTCTTTCGTCTCCTATCTACGTATTTTCTTTTTTCCCGCTTTTATCATAGTCTTCATATCATTCAATTTATTTACCTTTCTTTCTTTCTTTCTTTCTTTCTTTCTTTCTTTCTTTCTTTCTTTCTTTCTTTCTTTCTTTCGTTCTTTCTTTCTTTCTTCTCCTATCTACGTATTTTCTTTTCTCCCGCTTTTATCATAGTCTTCATATCATTCAATTTATTTACCTTTCTTTCTTTCTTTCTTTCTTTCTTTCTTTCTTTCTTTCTTTCTTTCTTTCTTCTCCTATCTACGTATTTTCTTTTTTCCCGCTTTTATCATAGTCTTCATATCATTCAATTTATTTACCTTTCTTTCTTTCTTTCTTTCTTTCTTTCTTTCTTTCTTTCTTTCTTTCTTTCTTTCTTTCTTTCTTCTCCTATCTACGTATTTTCTTTTCTCCCGCTTTTATCATAGTCTTCATATCATTCAATTTATTTACCTTTCTTTCTTTCTTTCTTTCTTTCTTTCTTTCTTTCTTTCTTTCTTTCTTTCTTTCTTTCTTTCTTTCTTCTCCTATCTACGTATTTTCTTTTTTCCCGCTTTTATCATAGTCTTCATATCATTCAATTTATTTACCTTTCTTTCTTTCTTTCTTTCTTTCTTTCTTTCTTTCTTTCTTTCTTTCTTTCTTTCTTTCTTTCTTCTCCTATCTACGTATTTTCTTTTCTCCCGCTTTTATCATAGTCTTCATATCATTCAATTTATTTACCTTTCTTTCTTTCTTTCTTTCTTTCTTTCTTTCTTTCTTTCTTTCTTTCTTTCTTTCTTTCTTTCTTTCTTTCTTTCTTTCTTCTCCTATCTACGTATTTTCTTTTTTCCCGCTTTTATCATAGTCTTCATATCATTCAATTTATTTACCTTTCTTTCTTTCTTTCTTTCTTTCTTTCTTTCTTTCTTTCTTTCTTTCTTTCTTTCTTTCTTCTCCTATCTACGTATTTTCTTTTTTCCCGCTTTTATCATAGTCTTCATATCATTCAATTTATTTACCTTTCTTTCTTTCTTTCTTTCTTTCTTTCTTTCTTTCTTTCTTTCTTTCTTTCTTTCTTTCTTTCTTCTCCTATCTACGTATTTTCTTTTTTCCCGCTTTTATCATAGTCTTCATATCATTCAATTTATTTACCTTTCTTTCTTTCTTTCTTTCTTTCTTTCTTTCTTTCTTTCTTTCTTTCTTTCTTTCTTTCTTTCTTTCTTTCTTTCTTTCTTTCTTCTCCTATCTACGTATTTTCTTTTCTCCCGCTTTTATCATAGTCTTCATATCATTCAATTTATTTACCTTTCTTTCTTTCTTTCTTTCTTTCTTTCTTTCTTTCTTTCTTTCTTTCTTTCTTTCTTTCTTTCTTTCTTTCTTTCTTCTCCTATCTACGTATTTTCTTTTTTCCCGCTTTTATCATAGTCTTCATATCATTCAATTTATTTACCTTTCTTTCTTTCTTTCTTTCTTTCTTTCTTTCTTTCTTTCTTTCTTTCTTTCTTTCTTTCTTTCTTTCTTTCTTTCTTCTCCTATCTACGTATTTTCTTTTTTCCCGCTTTTATCATAGTCTTCATATCATTCAATTTATTTACCTTTCTTTCTTTCTTTCTTTCTTTCTTTCTTTCTTTCTTTCTTTCTTTCTTTCTTTCTTTCTTTCATCCCAATTCTGTTCATATCTGTCAGTTTGTCTTCACCTCACGCCGGCGCTAATCCTCTCTAGATTCAGGTTCCTAATCTGGATTGAAATACGCTACACTGATACACATCTCGCAATCCATTCTTAGTGAGACACTTTTCTTTATTTTCACTATCTATTCCTTTCTATTCTAACCGCTACACGATCTTCGCTATCATTTCAATTTAACCTGGCAAATCTTCAGTTGTTTTCTCTACTTGGCCTTGAAAATAGCTTACTTTAATACTGAAACGAAACGAAGAATAAACCAATAAATCGAATAAAAATAAAATATAAATGAATTTGAAACATTCAAAAAAAGTCCTTTTTTTTTAAAAAAAATGAAAAAATACCTAATTTAAAAATATTTTTTCGCTTATTTATAAACGAAAATTTAATCTTTATATTTTCATTAACACGTATAAAAACCATTGTCCTGTTTTAAAATATTATATTTTTCTCATTTTTGTTGTGAGAAATTATAAAAACTTCAATTTTGAACTTGTTAAAACGCGAATGTAAACCGGGTTAAAATATCTGTAATATCCACATACGAGATAAACAGTGTTATGATTTAGTTTTATGACGTCATATATGTGCGGGAAACATTGTTGGTTGAATTTCGTCGTCAACTGTGACCAGAGAAAATTTATTAATTCTGTCTTAGTCTTGCACAAAGGCAATTTGGTTAGACGCGACAATTGTGCTTTGTGCTGGTACATACATTTTAAGAGAATTCTCATTTTTTTTCATCCAATTAGGCACCTTAAACTATAAGATAATTATGAATTACTTGAAGGTATAAAGACACAGTACCATATTTGGAATATACATGAATACAAAAGAAAAATATATTGATGTTTATTTTAGAATCTATCTATCTATCTATCTATCTATCTATCTATCTATCTATCTATCTATCTATCTATCTATCTATCTATCTATCTGCATTTGGGCTGTTTTCGGAGGTGACGCTTTCAGACGTTTGAGTAGCCGGAAGTTACTGCCGGCCGGGTGCGATATACAGAGCTTATTTAAACCTATCCCCTTGCATGTATGATTTTCGGACATACTTTCATTCCCAACTTTTAGAATCTGTATGAAATATGCAAAGTATTTTTATTTTTAATCTCTTTACATTGCTTTCCTCTTCTAGATGATATTTTGTGCTAAATGGTAATGCTAATATTAGCCGTTTCCTTATAAGGAAACATTTGATATTCATTGAACGAGCAGTCAGTACTGCTTTCGGTTGAAATTTATAAAATCTTTCCCTTAAAACAATTTTCCATGAAAATATATTTCTCAAGTCCTGTAACTGTTATCGCTCTTTCTAGTATTGATGGGGAGGGGTCCTTCCTAATCTTTTATTTTAAGTGGTGTAGAATGTTATCATCTTGATTATGTTATCTTCGATTTACATGTGCTGTCCATTTTAGTTGTTGCTGCTTTTGAAAGTCCTCAAGTGACGTGGTTTCTGTTATGTGGTACAGTTCTTTGTTTGCGAATCTGTATCGCCAGTCTACAATGTTCAAAGAAGGACGATCTTTGCCATGACCATCAGACTTTACTCAGTCAAGTCCTTTTTTCACCATTGATCCTAGAAAACGGTTTGGTGCTATGCATGTCATCCGCATGAAAGTCTCGATCTGACGAGGCTATTTAAGAACATGACTCGAGTTTTCAGGCTGATGTTTTGGTTTTGTATCAATTGGCGGTGTTGGGCGAAACTAACCCTGACACAGCATATTCTATATTCAATTTCCTTTTCTTCTACAGTTAATTTGTTATAATTGATCCATACGCCTATATATCTAAAGAGCATCACCAATTCAGCAACGAGTACATTATTGTGGATAGAAGATGATTGCAACCACAAACCATAAACTTCGAATGATACATCGGTGTTGAGTAAATGATTGAAGTATCTCTTTAATTCACCTACCAGTAAATGTTTCAAAGAATGCGGAACCATTATTCCGGTAGTAGGAATATCCTCAAAACAAGAGGATCACACGGAAAGTAATGTTTCCTATTTCGTTATATTGACCCACGACATAAGAGACGGATGTTGGTATGGTAGTAGAGGGTGAAACTCAACACCAATAGCCAATAACATTTTTCTTGTAACAGACTGCAGCGGAGCGGTATTTTGGCACAATGGCATCTGACATGAACATGTGCCCAAAGCATAAATATGTAATTGGATTTCTTCATGCTGAAAAAATACACTCATTAACATTCGGAGAACAAGCAGTCGTTTCAGCTGTGGCCATCGCGATCTGTGTGACAGGACAAGTTCCTGACGACGCTGCATAGCTGTTAACTCATGAAAGTTATTGCATTAGTCGACATGAATAATCAAAGGACAGGGTCCTCAGAGATCATAAAATTTACTGAGAATTACGGAGAAGCAGTTTCTTTATGCTGGCTATGTTTGCGCGCTGAAGGACTTTTGTGTCTGGTGTACATGACTGGCAATTGATATCCAAGATTCATCTCAGGCACTGCTGGTGAAAATGCTCTAAGACCATAATGTACCTTTGATTTGTGGTCCACGTTTTAGAAGAATATAAAAGGGTGGTTAGGACAAGTATTTCGTAGATGACTATCTTTGTGTTTAAGACGATGTTATGATCAGACCATACTCTCTATTCAAGTTTTCTGAATGTTTGACTTGCTCATTCAATGCGGTAATTCACTTCCGCATCCAAGGGAGAGTACTGCCTAAGTATACAAAAATGTTAACTACATTAAGCCTGCATCCGTTAACGGGAATGTTGGGCTTTATGTAAAAAAAACCTATATATATATATATATATATATATATATATATATATATGAACGCACGCCCATACACACACATATATATATCTATATATACCGGATGTGATAGCAAAATTGTCCAAATCGTGTAACAGCAAAATTGTCCAAATCGTGTAACAGTACAATTGTCCAAATCGTGTAACAGCAAAATTGTCCAAATCGTGTAACAGTACAATAGTCCATCCCACAAAATGTTTAATATCTAAAGACCCACTAAACTAATTAAGTTTCTTTTTTTCAGATTTTCAGAAAAGGCGTTTAGCCATCTTGACACCATTTGTCGTAGGAATCACTGTAAAGCCCTTTGAGTTATTCAGCTAGAAAGAGAACAGGTTAAAATCGTTTTGTGTCTTCCCAAATGAGCAATAGTGAGAGGAAAAAAAGATTTCAGGTCTTCAGTAATGGTACCAACATTCGTACTCCAGCTTCTATCTTCAAAGTCCATTCAAGAACCGTCAAGAGAACGGTGAATAAGTTTAAAAGAGAGGGAACAGTAGAGAGGAAAATTGGATCAGGAAGTCACAACAGGAAAAGGGATCATCATTTCAACTCAGAGCTAAAGAGATCAATTAGAAAAGATTCAACTCAATCCATAAGACGTGAGAGAGTAGTTTCAGCTATGACAGTCCAAAGAGCAGTGAAAAAGGACTTGTAAATGAACAGGACAGAAGATTAGAAGGTTAGAGGGCAAAGATCATCTTGAATAAGTTGGAAAATGATCCCGGACTGATGTTGCTGCTACTCGATTAGGACAATTTTGTTGTTACACCCGGTTTATATATATATATATATATATATATATATATATATATATATATATATATATATATATAATAACAAATTGGAAAAAAGTTTTTGTGATACGTTTCATCCGTTAGGTCCCAGAATCAAACGGATAAAACGCGTTACAAAACTTTTTCCAATATGTCATACTATTTTTATAAATACTGTTGATATATGAAATTATACATCGATTATATATATATATATATATATATATATATATATATATATATATATATATATATATATATATTGAATATATATCTATTTTTATACTGGTCCTTTCCAGTTTTCTAATCTGTTTCTTGATGCTAAGATGAAATTCTTCAAGGGAGTCGCTGTAGTTTATTCCTACCCAAGTACTTTCAATCTCTCCCAAGATAATTCTAACGGGTAAGTTACAAAGACAAACTTATTTTCACTGGTATTTGAGCGTCAGTGAATGTAATGAACCCGACTGGAATTCGAACTCGGCTCTCCGACTTTTCATTTCGTTTTATCCATTACACCACCCGCACATCCAAGCTTACAGCACTTGGTATTTCCATGCGGTCACCCATCTAGGTACTGACCAGGCTCTTCGGTGATCGTACGGGATCCGGTTTTTCAACGTGATATGGCCATAAGCATGAGTTTTGTGCATTACCCATTGTTTCATCGCAATAAAATCTCATCCAATATTGATTTTGAGAAGTGGGTCGGGTCAGTAACATTACACCTACCTTTGCATAATCGTAGCAAAAACACTTTTTATTATTAATTGATGTAATGAATATGCATACACCTGGGTTCCCCTTCACAGTAATATGATTGGCTGGTGTCAGCCATAAATACAGACTGATGTAGAGGTACAGACGACGCCTATTGTCTTCACCTATTGCCTACGCCTATTGCCTACCACTACGACGAGGACCAGTGCATAGACTGTTCTACTCGGTTACAGTAGCCCAAAATCACTTAGCTACTTCGAACAAATATATCGCTTTCCGGGACATATCATGAATAAATATATATGAAATCATTTCATGATTAAAAACGTACGGTATCCTTATTTTAATTAAAAAAAGCGTACAAGATTTTTTTTTTAATTAAAAAAATGTTCGAGAGTATCATAGACTTTATGATTAAAAAAAAACAATAACTATTTCTCAAGAAAACATATGACAAATCTTATTTTTAGGAGAAATCTTCCAGTGATTAAAATGCATGAGAAATATTTTTATGTTTAAAAAGCGGATGAGGCATCTTGATTGATTAAAAACGTATGCGGAATATATTAACTAGTAAACACGTACGAGAAATCTTATGATTAAAAGACATACGAGGATATTTTTATCAGAAAACGTATGAAAAGTCTTAATTATTAAAAACCGTACGTGAAATCTTTTATTAGAAAACGTCTGATAAATCTTTTAGTTATTAAAATACGCACGAGAAATAGTTTTTGACTTGTTGCGGGTGGCATATTGGCTCGTCAAGAGATATTGAATATCGGATGAGAACAACAAACAAAATGAACTTCACTAAAAATATATATTGCCAAGTTTATTTTCGTTAAAGAAAATACATCAATAAAAATAAGGTTACGGTGCACTAGGTAAAAAATTATCTGTGCATGCAGGGTGGGAAGAGCGTTGTCCTGAGAAGGGAAGTTTTGATAGTAGCTGAAGAGCGTTGTCCTGAGAAGGGAAGTTTTGATAGTAGCTGAAGAGAGTTGTCCTGAGAAGGGAAGTTTTGATAGTAGCTGAAGAGAGTTGTACTGAAAATGACAATTTTGTAATCGGTGAAGAGCGTTGTACTGAAAACAAAAACAAAAAAAAAAAAAACAGTTTTGTCGCATATCTTTGCTGCTGGAAAGGCTGGCTGGCTGGAGCTGCGACTAATGATGCCTGGAGCCGTGAACCAGCTGACTGCTGCTAGAACAGGTACTACACTTTGATCATATTTATATGGGCAGCGGAGTATTAACTCCTTCCCCAAACTTGGACGAGATGTGACACATAGTCTATTTTAGGTGGGGACCAAATCGCTTACGCCTGGGACAAGGACAAAAATTGCCCTCAGCCCCCGCAACCGTCAGTTGGGCTGGCCTCGGTGTGAGCACCGATCCCTCTCTCTGGTGCAATGGGAGGGTGCAGCCTCGGGCAGTTGTTCCGCATGGCTGGGCATCTCTACAGTATAATTTTCTCAGTTGCCCCTCTGTCCTTTGACAGAGAAGCCCCTGAGCGCACTCTGCCCAAAGACAGAGATGCAACTGAGAGATGATAAGCCTGCGTTGAAAATCCCTCTAAGGAGGAATTTATGGAATATGGGCAGAGGAACAACACTTTTTCGAGCTTTGAGGCCTTTATATATTCTGAATAAGTTTAATCGCTGTTTAAGCTTTTTCTTCCGGTTGTTTTTAAAAAATCTTGTGAGTGTCGACAGGATACGGCAGACTAAAAACGCGTGAGAATTATTTCACTATTAAAAAGCGCACGAGAACACATGGCACATGTGGATAAAGGCGTTAGTTAGATCCGGTGACAGGACCCAAGGAGTGTGAGCTCAATGGTTAAGGCGGTGGATAACTTGGAGAGGGGAATTAACAGGAGATAACTGATATCCATTAAGCATGGCAAGTGGAACTAGAACAGTCTACCCCAACGAGCGAAATAAAGGGTTTAGTTCGACATTCCAACCACCTGAAGAAGGCCGGAGCGTACAACGACCGAAATGTTGTAATAAATATGGCGACAAAGATGAGGACAATAGTCCGAATAATGTAAATAATGTACAAAATACCTCATCTCAGAAATATAGACAGATACTGAGAAATCTTTTTTATGGAAAAATATAAATCTTGTATTAGAAAAAGCACAACAGATATTTTAATTATCAATTAAACGACACATCGTTTTATGATTAAAAAGCGTACGAGAATTCTTTTTATATATAAAGAAAATGTAAAATATTGCGAGATAGGAGGATTTCTTTGGTAACAAAGAAAAGAATACTGAGCTGTTACATGACATCTGCCCTTCTTCTTTACGTCAGCGAATGTTGAACGATTTCCACAAAGATGAAGAGATTCGAGACGACGGAGATGTGGTTCCACAGAAGAATGCTAAGGATATCATGGACCGAGAGTGTGAGCAACGATGAGGTCTTAGAGAGGATGCAAACAAGGAGGAGGCTTATACTTAACACCAGGAAAAGGCAGCTGAAGTTTCTGGGACACATAATGTGGAAGGAGGGCCTGGAGAATCTGATACTCACGGGTCGAGTAGAGGGAAAGAGAGACAGGAGGATTTCTTTGGTAACAAAGAAAAGAATACTGAGCTGTTACATGACATCTGCCCTTCTTTACGTCAGCGAATGTTGAACGATTTCCACAAAGATGAAGAGATTCGAGACGACGGAGATGTGGTTCCACAGAAGAATGCTAAGGATATCATGGACCGAGAGTGTGAGCAACGATGAGGTCTTAGAGAGGATGCAAACAAGGAGGAGGCTTATACTTAACACCAGGAAAAGGCAGCTGAAGTTTCTGGGACACATAATGTGGAAGGAGGGCCTGGAGAATCTGATACTCACGGGTCGAATAGAGGGAAAGAGAGACAGGAGGATTTCATTGGTAACAAAGAAAAGAATACTGCGTTGTTATGTGACATCTGTCTTTCTTCATTACGGCAGTGAATGTTGGACGATTTCCCCAAAGATGAAGAAGAGACTCGAGGCGACGGAGATGTGGTTCTACAGAAGGATGCTAAGGATATCATGGCCCGAGCATATGAGCAACGATGAGGTCATAGAGAGGTTGCAAACAAGGGAAAGGCTTATAATTAATATCAGGATGAGGCAGCTGAAGTTTCTGGGATACATAATGAGGAAGGAAGGCCTGGAGAATCTGATACTCACGGGTCGAACAGAGGAAAAGAGAGACCAGGGAAAACAAGGCGTGACATATCTGGCGGACTTAAGCAAGTGGATGACAGAATGTGGTCTGGGGGAGGAAGCACAGGGAAGGAACTTCATAGGGATAGACGTAGGTGGAGAACCATGATCGCCTACGTCCTGAAAGGACATGGCGCATCAAAAGAAAAGAAAGAAGAAATTTTATGATAAAAAATGTGCAATAAATATTTTTATGTTTAAAAATCGGATTAGAAATATTTTTATTAAAAAAACATGTCAGAAATGTATTTGATTAAAAGACTTATTAAAGATCTTTTTTTTTTTGACGAGAAATGTATTAACTATTAAAAACGCAGAATAAATCGTTTTATGATAAAAAAAATCTTTTATTAGAAAACGTATTACATATTTTTTATTATGAAAAATTAAATAAGAAATCGTTTTATGGTTTAAAATCGTTCGATGAATATTTTACTTGAAAACGTATGAAAACTCTTTTAATTATTAAAAAACGTACGGAAAATCTTTTTCTTGTTACAAAACATACCAGAATTTTTTTAATTATTAAAAAGCATACGAGAAATCTTTTTATGATTAAAAAAAAAAAAAAAAAAAAAAAAAGAAAAGAAATGACAAACCAGTTTGTTAATAAAAACATCCGGGCAATAGTTTTATGAGTCAAAAAACCTACGGGCAATATTTTATTAGAAAACATATGACAATTTTTTTAATTATAAAAAAACATACATGAAATCGTTTTAGGATTAAAAAAGTGTATAGTCATTGTTGATATGTTATCTTTACTCATAATCATATAAGATTGAAATAATTATGCTTAAATGATGATATTTAAAATCAATCAATTAATTAATTAGTTATTTGCTTGGCAGACTAAAAATATAATGAGAGCTGGAAGCCATTTTTGGAGGTAAGATTTTAAACCAGCGATGAAGATGAAAAGATTTCGGCGAACGAAGTGAAATCGAACTTTTTGAAAGGGAAGAAAGGACTAACGGTGATATATAGATTTGGAAGAGGCAGACGTGAAAAGAAATAAAAGATGTTAAAAAAAACAAAAAAAAAAAAAAAAAACGAAATAAAGAAAGAAATGAATTGTTGTAACGGTTCGACTTCATTATCCTTCTTTTCTTCCTAAACATTATCGCTTGTCACCGGTGCCATCAATTCCACCCCTACAGCAGACCGTCCGTATTAACCTTGACTATCACGACCACCTAACACTTCCACCATTAATAACAGCAACAGCAATAATATGAATAATAATAACAAAAAGATATGCTTTTTTTTTAGCGTCGAATAGATGGACGGTCTCGTTCCGGCCTGGCTCGGCCTGGCTTGGGTTGGTACGGCCTAGCTCGGCCCGGCTAGTCCCGGCTAGGCCCGGGACATCTTTCTTCGAACAGTTCCTTTTATTAAATGTTCAAGAAATTTACTTCCATCTGGAACTTAAGTTGCGAGAATCCTAGACCTTTCATATTTGAAGATTCTAAAAAAAAATGTCAGCTATATATAAAAAATAGAGTCACACACACACACACACACACACACACACACACACACACACACACACACACACACACACACACACACACACACACACATATATATATATATCGGGTGTAACAGCAAATAATAATAATAGCAAAAAGATATGCTTTTTAGCATCGTATAGATGGACTGTCTCGTTCCGGCCTGGGTCGGCCTGACCTGGCCCGGCACGATCAGGCTCGGTCCAGGACATCTTACTTGAAACAGCTCCTTTTATTAAATACTAGCAGGAGAGCCCGGCGTTGCCCGGGGATGTAACAGTAAGAGATAGATCAAGTATCGACCATCATAAAGAGTGAAAAATAAAATTTACAACGATTATTGTTTAAGGTTGACAGACACGCATGTCTTAATTAGTTTTTTTTTTTTTTTTTTTTTTTTACGAATTGGTCAAACCCAAACTCAAACAAAAATATTGTTTTTAATCGTTATGAGTCTACCGATTGAATAGAATTTTATTATAAACAATTGTCTTGTAAATGGAATTTTTAAAGCATTCTGAATGTAAAAATAAAGAAAAAAGTGTGCAAGATAATAAGAAACACTACCTACCAAAAAAAAGTGAAGTTTTGTTGAAATCGGTTGAAAAATGTAGGAAATCCGATCCCATATATAAACGAACACACACACACACACACACACACACACACACACACACACACAAAACCTGGGTTTTATAATAAGTATAACGCGATATGAGTGGTCTTCCTTTTATTCTCGCGATAGCAATGCCTCTTAATCGTGTTTTCAAATTGGTTTCGTGCAAAAACAATTCTGTTTTTCCAATTTTTGGCGCTGTCAGAACCACCACAAGGTAATTTTACGTAGTCCTGTGAAGTTTTGTTGAAATCGGTTGAAAAATGTAGGAAATCCGATCCAATATATAAACGAACAGACACACACACACAACCTGGGTTTTATAATAAGTATGATTCAAAAAATTTACTTACACATGTAACTTAGGCTGCGAGCATCGTAGACGTTTCATATTTGAAGATTCTAAAAAAAATTTTAGCTACCCCTTTTATTCTAACCACCCCTTTTATTTCAACTATTTGAAACACAAATGTAGACATCATTGCAATCTCTGAATTTGTCGATGAGGAGTTATCATTATTTACATTAATTAAATGTTGGCTATTGTCCTCATTTTTGTTGCTATTCAATATTCAGTGTTGCTATCGCAACATTTCGGCACTTGCACTCTTCGGCCATCAACATGTCGATCCGGGTAGCTTTTAACCGAAAGTAGATTGTCTTGTTTTGCCGGCCATATCTACAGATATTTCATCTAGTTCTTATTTATTACTGTATAGTTATTTCTTGCCCCATTTCCACTTAGTCCAAGTACACACTACCTGGACCAGATATTGAACTCATAATTACTGTGTCCCAAATTCGCGAATGAATGCTTTAATCTACTAGGCTATATTAGCTAGATGTCTACCTGCAGACCTTGACTGGGTTCTTGAAGATGTGACATCGAAATCCGAAGACGTACTGGAGTAGCAAAAGGTGCCTTCCAAAAGCTAATTAGCTAAGATTTCGTCTCAGATGATGAGAAATCTTGATTCAACAGAAATGTTGTTCTGCAGAAGGATGCTGAGAATAACATGGACAGGGCATATGAGTAACGAGGAAGTCTTAAGGAAAATGGAAAGAAAAAGGAAACTTATACTCAGATTCAGAAAGAGACAGATGAGATGTTTGGGATACATAAGTAGGAAAACTTCTTGGAAAATATGACACCTACAGGACATATAGAAAGCAAAAGAGACAGTGGAAGGCAGAAGAATTCCTACCTGATGAACTTATATGAATGAATGGCAGAACGAGGAGGAAGAGGGATGGTAAATTGATTGATTTATTCATTTTATACTGTTTATCAACACATTGCAGGTTGTTTAAAGCCAGAAAATATTTTTAGATTTTAAGATTTGTTTTGTTTTTTCTTTTTAAACATAATGGTTTGGTGATATAAGTCTTACTAATTAACCCATAACTCGGGGATAGGGAGAAGATTTAGATGCATACGTAATCATAATTTGATAAACAAGAATTTATAATGTGGACATAAAGTGGGAGATCAATTCTATATTACAATCAGTAAATAAACTGATCTCTCACTTTGTGGTTAGACCTAGCAATTGATTCGATATAATCACTGTACTGTGGAAAACGTGATCCCCAAAAGGTGCAAAGCGGTGCTCTACTTAAGTCTAGATTCAGCTCTGCTGATGACAGACAGAAAAGGTTCTCTATGGCGGTTAGATGATAGCAGTTTTGTTTTGGAGGATTTAAAATTTACAAGTCATTTTTTGTCCCCTTTAAAAACTGATTGAAGGTCTTTTTCAAGAGCAGCAACCAAGATTACGTTGTCAGCTCTACCGGAGTTGTTATTGAGGCAGGAGAAAATGGTAGTATCATTTACAAAAATAAATTTAATTGGGAACTGACGACATCGGAGAAATCATTAATGAAGACCAAAAATAGTGTAGAACCAAGGATACAGTCTTGGGGGACACCCGGATTCGGGAGAAAGGACCTGAGTTCAAGACAGTTCAAAACGACCTTCATTTCACGATTTGATAAGAAAGATTGGATTAAACGACAGAGGGGAAACCATGTCACGTCGATGAGAAAGTGACTGAAGTCAAGATACCTGGTCAGGATCGATTACATTGCAGATCCTTCTTTGGATTTTGTCAAGAATCTCGAGATGTGTATCAGGAACCCCAGACTAGATATGGCAGCAGTATTCAGTGCATTGGACGAATGGTAAATTTGTGAATGTGCAAGATGGATTCTGACGAAACAAAATTTCTGGTACGACACGGTGATCCAACTTTCCTTTCAGTAGATGCAACTATTGATTCAATATGGTTGCTACACTTCCAGTCAGTGGAAAACGTGAAGCTAATAAGGTGTAGTGTGTTCCTGTCCTGGAGTTTATCGTTAGCTATGCTGATGACAGGCAGAAAAGGTTCTCTATGATGGTTAGATGATAGCAGTTTCGTTTTGGATGCCTTAAAATTTATAAGTGATTTCTTACTCGAATTATCAACTGTTTGGATGTCCTTTTCGCGAACAGTTGCCAGATTTACTTTGTCGGATCTGCCGGGCTTTCTACCTAGACAGGAGTCAATAGTTGTGTCATCTGGATAAATACCTAGTTGTTGACATCGGGAAGGTCTTTGATGGAGATCAGAAACAGCGTAGGTTCAAGGATAGATCTCTGGGAGATACCTGCATTAATATGAACTGATCTTGAGGTGTGCCCGTTCAGCATAATCTTCATTACACAATTTGTTAGGAAGAATTGGATTAAGATATATATTTGTCCAGAGAAACCGTAGTCCTTGATCTTATGGAGAAGGCTAGCATGCCAAACCCTGTCGAACGCCTTTGAGATTATCTAAGACCACAAGCCGAGCTTCGCTGTTACAATATAATAAACATTAGGGTAATACAATAAAACGAAAATACACCTGGCTTTGCTACAAATAATGTCCTATTGATCAGCAAATATAAAAAATAGGCCTACAGCACAACACACATGGCTTGTAGATTGCGTTCAAACATGAAATAAACTGTCTCTCTCTCATATATATATATATATATATATATATATATATATATATATATATATTAGTAGTCAATATACATATATATATATTTCCAAGAGGATAGAATCCAGGTAGAGCTCAATATCAATGTAATAAATCATAACCATGGAATATTAGTATTTGATCCTTATATATATATAACGTCATCCACAGACAGCTCATCAGTGTGGCTAGACATCCGGTTGCTTCTAGCTCGGATCGACTGAATTGGTATCAGCCGGAGATTCAACCACTAAGCCGTCGGCGCACGGCAGGGAAGCAGGTGGATTTTTAGCGTATTTATTTTTAGAAACACGCCCAGTGACTGACAGTGACTCGATTCGCTATGCGAAGAGTCTCGCTATATATAAGCTATAATAGTCACTGTTTACAAACCCAAACCAATATATATATATATATATATATATATATATATATATATATATATATATATATATATATATATATATCGGGTGTAACAGCAAAATTGTTCAGAGCGTGTAACAGCAAAATTATCCAATTGTTAGATTAGCTCTGAACCGTTGTATCTTACAAATGATTAAAGATATCTTACTGGAATTCTCCGAGGTTTTTATAACACTATTGGACTATGAGCAATAAGAATGTATAATTACTTTCCAAGCTTAACAGAAAGAATCATGATGAAATCGATCATAAATGAAAATGACATGTTAATCAGTAATTAATCATAGTTAAGGATCGGGAGCTTATGAAGCATTAAAATAAAGTTCAAATATATATATATATATATATATATATATATATATCATTCCAGGATAATTTTCCTGGTTATTCAAAATGATATTCGCCCTCTCTAACCTTCTAACTTTCTGTCCTGTAGTACCAAGGTGCATCGCACTTTTACCGTACAGTTTCGTTCTCAAGTCTTTTTTCAGTGTTCTCAGAGCTGAGTCTCCTGTCTCACGTGCCAAATGTCTTATAAATTGAATTGAATATTTCCTAATTGATCTTTTTAAATGTAAGGTGAAATGATGATCCCTCTTCATGATCCAGTTTCCTTTCTGATCCAGTTTTCTTTTCTACTGTTCTCACTTTTTAAAACTTATTATTCACCGTTCTCTTGATGGTTCTTGAATGGCCCTTAAAGATGGAAGCCAGAGTATGAATGTTGGTACCATTACTGAAGGCCTGAATGATCTTTTTCCTTTTCTTCTTGAAGATATAATTGATGATTTAAAGTTTTTTTCCAATGATACAGGCATCATCTATTCCAATGTAAATGACCAAATAGTCAACTCAAGGATTCATGACGTTATATCATTTCTTGGAGTATTTGCCTGCAAAGAAAGTTGGAAAAACAAGCCAAAGACTGTATTATGTCAATATGCATACTTCTCGAAGTGAAACTGAGGCGAAAATTGGTGACTGCGTGATTCAAAGAAATCGTAATTCCATTATGAATGCTTGAAGGACTATCATACTGTTAAAAGAATATTAAATTTAGGAATATAATATTTATTTTATTTTCTCTTCTTTATTTGTATATAACTGAAGGATAAAAAAATATAAACAAGAACATTTAAATAAATGAATTCCCTTGTATTTTTTCTACCCTTTTAGCATGCACTTTCGTCGTTAAAGTACAACTGTTCTTTGTAAAATCCGTAATGTGTATTTGACAAGACTAGATTAGGAACCCTGCCGCGAGGTTCGATTTGGAAGTATATTAAAAGCTGAATCTATCGAAGCCTTTGTCAAGAATGATCACAAAATAAAAGATCATTCTACAATACATCTTAGTAATTTAGGAAGAGTACATAAAGTAATTTGTATCTTTTAATGATAAAAGCAAAGAGACAAATATTAATTTCACTATTATAAAGAAACATTCTATTTCTATATTTAGGTTGAAAAAAAGATAATGTTAATGCCCAATAATTTGAGGAATTCTTCGATTCAAAAAGATCTCTTCATCTGCCTTGTTATTGTCAAAATGAATTTAATATAGTCGAACTCTTTAAACTCTCTAAGCTTTTAAATTAATGTTTGACATTTCTCGGCTGTTAAACAACTTCCATTCATTTATAAATTTATTTGAAATTGAAAAAAAAAAAAAAAAGATCAACTTTTATATTTAAATTTGGTTTAGTCAAAACATTAACCTCAAATCTCGGGTTATGTAGTTCAATACCCTCGTCAGATCGAAGCTTTCATAAAAATGTCATGTATGGCACCAAACACGTTTAGAAATATCTAAACTGTCAGCTGTATACAAATGCTTTCTCAGATCAATGATTAAAAATAGCTTCGAGCGAATGAAGCATGTAGGTCTTCGTGAGGAGTATCCTCGTGAAATTGCGCTACAGAATCACAAAGGGCTGTACCAAATAACAGAAACCACATCACTTGTGGAATTTCAATAGCAGCAACAACTAAAATGGATAGTACATGTAAGTTGAAGAGAAAATAATGTCATAATCAAAATGCTAACGTTGTACACAAAAGGTTAGGAATCTCTTGGCCCCGTCGTACTGACAAAATACGTCAGAATATGATGGAAGAAATAAGAAAATAGACAACGAAATTGGAAGAAAAAATCAATGCTGGAAAGAGCGATAAAATTTATTGAACTTGAGAAACCAATTTTTCTGAAAATTTGTTTTAAAGATGGCGACAGCTATTAGGGAGATGTGATTAAATATACTTTAATGTTTAAAAAGAAATTTATTCAGTATTATTATTGCTTTATTCAGTATTATTATTCCTTTTTCCACAATATAGCTATTTGTGTAATGTTATAATGCTTATTACAAGCATTATAACATTACACAAATAGCTATATTGTGGAAAAAGGAATTTTCGATAATATACGCATTTTTTACGTATTTATGGTCATTTTTTAAACTTTTATCAAAAACAACATTCTTCTACATGTAGTTATGGATAATATTATACATCAATTACTATTTCTTTTAATTAATAACAATTTGCGCTCAGTTGCTGACATTAATAGCTATCTGCTGATGTGCTAAAATTTTGGAATAATGCAAAAATAAAAATTTAAATTTCATCTCTCTGATACATGTCGCGATTTGTTAATAGAAATACAAATTTCAACCGAAAGTAACACTGGCTGATTGGTCAATGAATGTTTCCTTATAAGGAAACAGTTAATATTACGATTACCATTATTTTTTAAAATCAACGTTATTATTGTTAATGTTCAATAATTTGCTGAGATCATCGATTAGAAAAAAATCTCATCGTCTATTTTATCATAGTTAAAATGAATTTGATATAATCGAATGTTTTTTTAAAACATTTTAGGCTTCTAAATTAAAACTTGATATCTCCAGTCCGTTAAAAAATACATTTTGGTTGCGTGTAGCTATATAGCGATAATATCAAGTATAAGTAGTAATGTTTCGACCGATACATTCTCTGAATTTCCCAAATCCAAAAACCTACAAAATTCGAAAGTTTTTCATGTGCTGACATGACTTATCACAAATGGAAAATTTCAGAAAGCACTGGTAAGTTTCCTGGGTGATGTGTAGCTGTTGTAAGTGGCCTCATCTGCCCTGTGTGAGGGTTCCACCATCCCAGCTACGTAGTCTTTGTTGGCGCCAGTTTTTGTTAGCGATCGTCGCGCTTTCGTTCGTGCATTACTTAGTAGGTGTTTCGTGCTCAGTAAAGATATTCAAAAAAGCCTGCATTTATATATTTTTGTCAGTAGTGGTCATGTTTTTGTACACGTACAGAAAGTACAAAACGTTATTTTTACATGAAATATTAGTTTCATCTCTTAAAAATCTCTGTGAGAATTACATGACTAATGTCATTACCTGTATCTGTATGTACACAGAATTTATTAGATTTTATATAAAACTACTCTCAGGGGATATGTTATTTATATAAAAATACCTTCAGGGTATATGTATAAGCTGTGTTATGAAATGTAAAGGGATATCATGTTTATGCTTCGGTTCCATTCCAAAATTGTCCCATTTTATAGACACTATACACAAATTAGATAATAATTAAATAAATAACCTGTATTCCAAAACCCGAAAAAAAATCTGAAAAACGAAGCACTGCAGGTCCCAAGAATTTCGGATAAAGGATCTATCTATCTATCTATCTATCTATCTATCTATCTATCTATCTATCTATCTATCTATCTTCATATATACGATCCGTCGTTAAAGACTGGGAAATGGTCGTTTCCTTGCAACTATTGGGAATACAAGGTTCTGTAAGCTTGAGTGTGCGGATGGTGTCCTGAATAAAAGTTAGAAATCGGAGAGACGAGTTCCCAGTTGGGTTCGTTATAGTCACTTACGCGCGAATACCCTTGGGAAAGGTATGAATCTAGCACTTTTACCCCAGCTATGGATTAATTAGTATGGTTTGTACCAGTAAAATCATTATTATCCCAAACAGATTCTTACAATCTAAAATAACTTCTTGCTTTAACTAATCTGCAAAGGGTTGATAAGTCGTAAAAAAAAAATCAATTCGTTGTACTGATCCAGAAAATACCTGTCACTGTTTGACATGCTTTATGTTTAGAAGAGTTGGATCAGGACCAAAAATGAAGTCTTGCTGCCATATCTGAGATGGAGCTGTCTATTTCTCACTTTTAATCCTTGATAGCTTTCAAAAGCATTTACGCGGCCCTGTGGGCGATGAATTACTTTCAGTCCGAGAGCCATATTCCCACAGACGAAATGTCGTAAGCTACACTATCCCTATTTCCATGGCAAATGTTCTGCCGAGATATACTATCTACTAGTCCAGACCTTCAAATCGCCATTCCACATACATTAGGCTCGAATCATCCTCATTCCCACCGTATTCAGTAAGAATGAACTTTCACTCATATTCTTCTCGAGGACCGCTACTTTGGAGTATTGACTCCCGACGAAATGATACCCGATCACTACAATCTTAACTTATTATAGTCTAAATTCAAACGTTAGCTATCGTACGTATCAACATAATCTGTACTTTATTCTCTTATGCCCATACAACGACCTTATTTAGTAACCCTCTCTGGCTCTTGGACCGTGTATTAAGCGAATATTTTGTAAAAACATCTATCTATCTATCTATCTATCTATCTATCTATCTATCTATCTATCTATCTATCTAAGCAACCATCATATCGTGAATGACTTACAATATAATGTCATGTTTTTTTTCTCAGAAGTTGAAGTAATGTTTTTTGTTTCAAAGTTGGTCTAAGCAAACATCACATGATCTGTCGGTAAGAAAATGATTTAATTAATTTGTAATCCTGCTTTCATGGTTTTGTGGCTATAAAGAAATACTTACTCTAGTATACACTGCGCAAGCAATTACATCGGGAAGATGAGGGCAGTAATGGATCCATGGGTCTAAAAGGTAATTTGTGACAGTAGAGATAATATTTTTTGGTGGAGTGCAGAAATGATCATACAGAATGTATAATGATGAATAATTGACGGCAGTTAAATTTCCGATAAAAATCCCTCAGAAGTGAAGTGAGGTAGAACCTACAGCATTTTGGAGTTGGTTTTGACGACAAAAAAAAAAGTTGAAAAAAGATGAAAATAAACCCTGGATCTGTAGTATTGCAGAGATAATGTGTAAAACTGTGATCGATTACTGTCGAGGGTAGCGTGGTGAGTGATTAGTTTGCGTTTATTCGGATATCAGGCGTAGAGGATCCATGTCAGATGGAATAGTGTGATGACTGATATAAAAAAAGAAGCACTAGCAACCTCATAGCCGTCGAACTGTGCGAATGCATCAGAATATAATGGAATAAATAAGAAAATAGACAACCAAATTGGAAGAAGAAAAAAAAAAGAAGTAAAAAAAAAATGATGAAAAAATTTTAAATTTAAAAGGGCGTAGTGAGTTCTTCTCAGAACATACGAAGTTCGAACTATTCTGCTTTCAGATAAGGGGATTCATTTTTTTTATTGTACACGGAAGATAAAAATCTGTGCGTTTGAAAGGGAATAAAACAGTTTATTTGGTCTTTCGCATTCGTCATTTTTTTTTCTCTGCTTCAAATCTCGCACAGCCATTGAAAACAAAACAAAAATAAAATATGAGCAAAATGTCTAAACATAAATCAATGAAGATATTAGAACGCATATATACATTTATTGTTCAGTTAGATTACTGTATCTCTCCTCACCCTCTTTCTATCAAAGAGTTCACCACTTTCTATCTATATTTCTTCATATCTAAATATCTACGTCAGGCTATTCCTGTCTCTCTCTCTCTCTCTCTGTCTCTCTGTCTCTCTCTCTCTCTCTCTATCTATCTATCTATCTATCTATCTATCTATCTATCTATGTCATTCTACTCCTATCTATCTATCTATCTATCTATCTATCTATCTGATTTATTTCTTTATAGTGTAATCGACTCATACTTACCACTCAGCATTTTTAATAAGATGGAATAAACTTTTAGACTGTATGAATCCAACGTTTTCAAGAACAATTTAAACCCAGCTCAGGAAAAGATGAAAAGCGAGAAATGGCATCGAGAGCGAATACGTCGTCCTTTATGGATGCCTTGTCAGGCGTCCAAAGTGGTAGGAGAGTACGTGGAAGGACACCCTGCCATGATCTGGTAAGCCAGCTCACGATAAGCAATGGCTTGAAAAGGGGAGATAAATCTGTGCTGAAAACCAACTAAGCATTAACTGTACAAATAAATGCCGAAATATCTTTTCGCGAAAAAATGGAGGCTATTCCATGGCGGGTAACTACGGATATACAGTGTAGGTGGAAAGAAACTCCCTGTTTAAAATTATATTGTCAATAACTTTATTAATTATTGGTCGATTTTCACAAAACATATTTTAATTTGAAAAGTATAATGGTAGAATTACAGTCCAGTGTTAAAATTCTACGTCGGCACCAGTTTTGTCTACCAGTGTTTGTAATCGCCTGGGTATATTCTCGATTGACTCCTTAATTTTTTGTACCATTTGCACATTTTATTCTAATCTGGATGTTGAAGAACGATCGCTTCTGTGGCTATCTAACACGGATCCCGTACTTCATCAGCTTGGGATGACAGTTTCTGATGGTTTTGGCATCTACTGAAGCACGAGGTTCATAAACACTACGTCTCCATTTTTTCACTTTTACCACAAACTGCTACACTTCATAACGGGATGCTAACTGACCACGATAATGCAGTGTCAGACGCTTTTGCTATTAGGCTGGTGCAAAAATAATGTCGTTTTTTGACGTTAAAAATACGTCAAGAAACGACATTAATTTTTGCCCCAACCTAATATTTTGAGCTACACTTGTCATTCTGAAATAAAAACAGAAATTAGCAATTAAATTCTACCACTTTAGGAATCACAATATATTTTCTATCATGTAAATGTGGTGATATTGACAAAAGTTATACCTAATTTTCAGTAGGGAGTTTCCTTTCGCACATCCATTAGATCACAAGATATTTTAATTTCAGCATTAAATAACCCATAGAGGTGTTGATATGCCGCTAAATAAAATCAACCAAGCTAACAACCAACAATATATCAATATAATGGTAGAAGTATAATCCTGTGTTAAAATCCTACGTAGGCACCAGCATTGTCAACTTGTCTTTGTAAACCACTGGGTATATCCTCAAGTAGAGCACAATTTCTTCCAATCTTTCAATATATATATATATATATATATATATATATATATATATATATATATATATATTCATACATGTTTCATTAAATAATATAGACAAGTGTCTATTTATTTTATGTAAATTCTTTTCATAACGTCTGATAAGCTTAATAACATTATCGTTAAACAAAGAAAGAACATCCTAATATTGATTCATATTTTTTAATCCAATCTAATTGAAATAGCCAAGGAAAAATTAAACACCCTTAACAGCAAGAAACATATAAAAATATATTATTTAATGAAACATGTAAATGAAAAAATGCTGCCTAAATACACGCGATTTAGATTACATGATCCAGCAGCCCAAAATACTATCAATGGAATTATAAATGTAGCCTTGTGAAAAGATAAACTGAAATAGCCAAGGAAGAATTGAACACCATTAACAGCAACAAACAGGACATCTGTACTTTAACTGTCATCTTTGATAATGGCTTATGTAAGCCTTCATCACTATAATTAAATCATATGTGCTGGTGTCTTGGCTGTCGATTCCTAGGAACTGAGCTGGTTGCTGCTTGACCCTCATACGTCGAATACGACGGGGGAGTCCACCATACATACATATATATATATATATATATATATATATATATATATATAAATCAGTATCTAAATATTAGGTTGGTGCAAAAATAATGACGTAATAATGTCGTTTTTTGACGTATTTTTTAACGCCAAAAAACGACATTATTACGTCATTATTTTTGCACCAACCTAATATATCTAAAAATTCGCATCTATGAACACAAGAGAGATCTCCTTTGGGTTAACTTACTAAACTCTTTAGAAACACAGAAATAAAACATGTAATAAATTTGATCCAGAAAATGCTACTCCAATAATAAAAAAAACATATCATATTACGATGAAAATATCTAGAAGCAATATTAATTAATAATATCCATCCTTCGATAAACACGCTAGACTCATTTTTTCATATAAATATCCATAAACTTCATGCTTAAAGAATGTAAGATCTAGATACTTGTTGACCTAAGGTTTTGATACACGCACTTTCATGATTTCATCAGTATTCAACAGACAAACGAAAAAACTCGCTGACACATTTCTTCAACACACCAAATATTTCCCAATGTCTCTCAAAAGTTACATAATAGTAATAATAATGACAATAATAATAATAATAATAATAATAATAATAATAATAATAATAATAATAGAATTAAACAAAAACATAGATCCATATACTCCCAAATTACCGTAGACAAACGATTTTTCCTCAACAATAAAATTTACTTCAAAATTAATAATTATATTTGATTCACAGTCAACCCCTGCAGCAAAAAAGAAACAAAACAAGACAAAAACAAAAACAAAAAACAAAAACAAAACAAAACAAAACAAAACAAAAAAACAAAACAAAACAAAAAAACAAAACAAAAAACTACACACACATATACAGGCACATTTTTTCCCATTTCTTCCCGCTATCATCTTCAGGAATTAAACAAACATACACACTGACATTACCCGACAGACACAAGATTCTCACTAGAATTTACACAACACACACACATACTAACGAGACATTTCATGACATTTACCCCTGATCAATGAAAACAAACGACACAGAGTTCAATATTCCGAAATATTCTCTGCCATAACTCATTTACCCCAAATTTCTAATGAAGCTAAAATCAAAGGGAAACATGTTAAATTTAGAAATGTTCGTCCTATTCATTGCTTATTTTATCATCCCGTCGGATTTAAACCATAGTTGTTTCAATTCACACACACACAGACACACACACACACATACATACACATACACTCACACAAACACACACATACGCACAAACACACACACACGTCGCGTTCTCAGCAATGTATGGATCATAACGGACATCAATTTGAAAGCATGCGATGACAAAATCTGAAGAGCTTACATTTATAATAAACATTGGCTTCATATGCATCATTGAATTTAGATATCCTTGATTCTAGTTCCTTAAATTATTTTAAGTGAAAGGTTCAAAATGTATATACATATTTGAGACACCCTGTATATATATATATATATATATATATATATATATGTGTGTGTGTGTGTGTGTGTGTGTGTGTGTGTGTGTACCGGGTGTAACAGTAAAGTTGTCCAATTGCTAGATTAAGCATTGGACTCTCCTTCAAGAAATATGAATGTATAATTACTCTCCAAGCTTAACAGAAGAATCAGGATGAAATCGATCATAAACGAAAATGACATGTTCATCATTAATTAATCATAGCTACGAATCGGGTGCTCATGAAGGATGGAAATAAAGTTCTAATATATATTATCCTGATGATCCTGTCGGAGAAACCTAGACAGATAGGCTCTGGCTCTTTATCTATCTATCTCTCTATCTATCTTGTCTCAAAATGGATACATACTTTGACAGTGTATAGCTCAAGTCAACTTGTGTTCTTATCAGATTTACACGTTAGTATTTTTAATGTAATCCAAGCTTAGCTTTGAACAATGAATGTTCATACTGAAATGCTACTTAAGTAGGAAAATGCCGTTGAAGTTCAAAGGTATATCATTCACACCCAACCATGCGGCTTACGATCTCACGAATTAGAGGATAAGTTTGAAGCTGATGGTACTGCACACGATGTGCACAAGAACCGTTTCGGGTGACCACGGCTATCAACCACGGCCTGTGAAGTAAGAAAGGGCGATGGAAAGTTTTCACAGGAGTTCAAAAAGCCTATAGAAAAGTTGATTACTGCTTGTGAAGCCATTGCGTCGCATTGTCAGTAATGCCTGGATCATAACGGGCATCAAATTGAAAAAATGTGATGAAAAAATCTGAAGAGCATACATTTATAATAAACACTGTCTTTATATGCATCATTGAAATGAGATATCCTTGATTCTAGTTGCTTCAATTAATCTCAAGTGAAAGCTTCAAAATGTGTATACATTTTTGAGACATCATGTATTGTTTACAATTTACTATATTTATTTATAGGGGAAGAATGTTCAATATCGGAAATTATATAGATAGTATTGATATAAGAAGCAACATAGCACCGCAACTATCAGTTTCATGCCTAAATGCAGTCTTAGTACCAAGTGGCATTTATTTAACAGTTTGCATATATAGAGGTGTTTTTTTTTATTAACTTTTCAACAGTATTTTAACCTGAGATCATCTCCCGAGGACGAGGTTATCAAAACGTCACATTCTTGACTAATTACCATGGTGAGATTCGAACTTTCGTCTCATCGTTGGAAGTCTAACGCTCATTGGATTGTAATATTTGGCCAATAACTGATATCGTACAATATCTAATATCGATAGATACGATTGTTATGGATAATCAAGAGTGGTCTCCCCTTGTTTTGTTACTCTCCTCTTGAAGAGTGCTATTTCTGTTTGCTGGGACTATAAAAGGACACTATACGCGAACCTTGTATTTTCAGTTGAATAAAGCTTTCTTAAAGCCTACACCTGCATACTTTTGTCATTATAACGATACACCGTCCTGGGTATGACAATAAACTACATCCGCGTCCTGGGTAAGACGATAAACTACATCCAACAGCAAGGCCTCTGATCAGGAGGTTTTAAGGAGCGTGGAACCACTTCTTAATTGCTGGCGTTCCCAAGTCCACCCTGACCCGGGGTGGTAGCACCTGTTAGGGACCCAGCTATGGGCAGATAGTTAACCCCGTAACTGGGGTAAAAATGGGTTTTAATACCAGGAATACTTTGTAAAAAAAAAAAAAAAAAATATCAGCAATAATTTTTTTAAGAAAAAAACTATTACCAGCAATACATGTTTGAAAAAAAAATTACCAACTATATGTTTTTGAAAAAATATTGCCAGCAATGCATTTTTGAGGAAAAGAAATATTACCAGCAATACATTTTTGAAGGAAAAAATTATTACCAGAAATAGATTTTTGACAAAATAAAATATTACCAGCAATAAAAACTTTGTCGGCATTAAAAAACCCACTGAGGTGTTGATATGCCGTAAAACACAACAAACCAACCAAAACAACTATACAATAATATCGATAGATACGATAAACCGTTTTCTTTTGCTGGTCCTTTCTGTTTTTATTTGCCTAAAAAATACTGTCAACACCAACACTGAATGTATATTTTGTATATTTTTAAAAACTTGTTTTTTGAACATAAATAATTATTTGTATTTTATTTTCTGAGATTTGAGCTACCCGAAGGTAGAAACGAAAGGAAAAAAAATGATTGTGGTAAAACCTGACTTAACGACATTCCTGCTCTTTCAAATATGTTACGGCGATAAGATTGGATAACAACGAATCCAAAACCCATAAAATTTGCTTGGTATAAACATAAATCTTAACTGTTTACAAAGGTTGGTTGAATTGTGGGCAAGACCTTGAAAGGAATTGACATTAAATTTATGTGGTGCTGCAATATTTATATTTATTCAGATAATATAGGTTTATGTTGGCACCTCAACGAGATCGCTAAAAAAAAATATCAGCATACCGCGAGGAAAACATGCTTCAAACTTAATGAAAACAAATTTGTTTCGTCAAAATATTTATGCTATTATTATGTTATTATATTATTATATTGTTATTATGTTATTATTATTATTTTGTTATGTTATTATTATTATTATTATATTATTATATTATATTATATTATGTTATTATATTATGTTATTATTATTATTTTATGTTATTATGTTATATTATATTATGTTATTATGCTATTATGTTATTATATTATTATTTTATGTTATGTTATTATTATTATTATTATTTCATTATGTTATTATTATGTTATTATATTATATCATGTTATTATATTATTATATTATTATTATTATATTATTATTTTATTGTTATTATGAGGTTATTATATTATTATATTATATTTTGTTATTATTATTATTTTATTATGCTATTATTATGTTATTATATTATATTATGTTATTATGTTATTATATTATTATATTATGTTATATTATAATTATTTTATTATGTTATTATGAGGTTATTACATTAATATATTATATAATGTTATTATTATTATTTCATTATGTTATTATTATGTTATCATATTATATTATGTTATTATATTATTATATTGTTATTATGTTATTATTATTTTGTTATGTTATTATTATTATTATATTATATTATGTTATGTTTATTATATTATTATATTATGTATTATTATTATTTTATGTTATTATGTCATTATATTATATTATGTTATATGCTATTATGTTATTATATTATTATTTTTATGTTATGTTATTATTATTATTTCATTATGTTATTATTATGTTATATTATGTTATTATATTATTAAATTATATTATCTTATTATTATTTTATTCTGAGGTTATTATATTATTATATTATATTATGTTATTATTATTATTTTATTATGTTATTATTATGTTATTATATTATTATGTTATTAAGAGGAAAGATTAAAGCATTTTTGAATATTTATTTAAATTTTTACTCCTTTTTAGAAAATTCGAAATTTTGGTTAAATAACTTGTTTTGCTTGCGCCAGCGGATGTCGTAACTTTTAACATAGCAAATTATAGCCGCTTTTTTTTTCGGTGACAGACATTAATTTGGAAATTCTTACAAAAATCAAATAATTGTCGGATTTTAAATGAAATTTCCAGGACTTATTAAAAAATGAATGAAATTATTTTTGAAATTTTTTATTAGAAAATCTTGGGAGAAATATTTTTTTTTTTTACATGTGTTTCATCCCCTAACTTAATTTTATGAAAACTTCAGAAATTCAATGCTGATAATTTTTAGTGTCTATATTAGTTAAAAGTAGAATTTTTTGAAGAATTTTCTTTGCAAAATCAGACCCGGTCTTACCGAAAATCTGTTCTGAATCGAAAAATATCAAACGCAATAAAACTAAGACATTTAAGAAGCATTTAATTGCTTTTATGAATAACAATATAAGTATTAATATGATATATATATAAAAACAATATTTTTTGAAGGAAAAATTCGATAAAAAATGAATTTTAACAAGATTTGTTTTCACTGTTTACAATTTTAAACTGAATAATTTATGAAGATTTTAAATCTTTTAAAATTCAATTTAATTGTGATAACTCTTGGAAAGTATTGTTATTAAGTAAATCTATATTTACTAAATAAAATTTATTACAATCTGACAACTCCGAATATTTTAAAAAGAATTTCGATTTGTTTTTGCATGAGTTCATACGTGCAGAATTTCTGAAGTATGGATGTACAAACAGATAAATCTATCAGAAGGTCACGTGTTTTAAGGATTGTCCCTCGCTTATAAAGTTTATTGTCTGCTCCACCATACTTAATTATGAACACGTTCGGCAGTCAATCGGCTATCAATAAATCGATTAACACGTCAGAAAAACAAGACCCCGTGGTTAAGAAATGCTTGTATCCAACATTTTATATTATAAGTAATATTTGTTTTTAATCGGATTAATTTAACTTGGAATTTGCTAATTTTCCTCAAAAAACGTTTCAGAAATATATATTTTATTTTTGCAAGATTTTTAAACCCGAGAATTAACTTCTGTTACAAATATCTCAAAATGGCCGATTTTTATCGAGTTTACTAAAAAAAAAAAAAAAATCAATTACGATCAATATAATTTCTGTTTAAAATATACCACAGAGTATTTTGCTGACTAGAAATAATATATTTTAATTTAAGTCCTTTAGCTTTCAATTAAAGCTAAAATTAAAGCTTCAAGAAAGCGTTTTCATTTTTAAAAAATCATTTTAAATCTTACGTTTACTGAATTAGTGGAGGTATCTAGTTTTATGTGAGCGTCACTTTATACAATAATGGATAGAAAATTAAAAAAAAAAACATATATAACACAATAACGGGATCACAGATTTTTGAAAGACAATTCGCATATCACATCGGTGTGAAATATTTGCTCAAGGTCGTGGACTCCTAACTTCACTTTAGGTGGATATCGCTTAAATATTTTGGATTATAAGAGAGAGAGAGAGAGAGAGAGAGAGAGAGAGAGAGAGAGAGAGAGAGAGAGATGCACTGTTGACTCATTGTAAATAAGTCATGCAGAAGTGATACTGAAAATCTGTTGGTTTGAAAAGGCTAAATACATTATCCAGACATCACATATATTTCTACATGCTGTCTTTTCAGGAAGTGAATGATCACGTCTCTCCACATCTTCCTATACTTATCGATACTTATTCTGCCATCTATTTAGAAAAAAACACGTTTTTTATATCCTTTCAGAACGTTGTCGATTATGGCTCTCCACTATGTCTTCTTCTTTGTAGCACTTAGCAATGGTTGTCTTTCTCCTAGCTTACCTACTCCTTGTTCTGCTATCCATTTACACAAGATCGTTGTCTCTATCTCTTCTGGACGTTGTCTATTATGGCTCTCCACAATTTCCTATTCTTTGTAACACTTAACAATGTTTGTCTCACTCCTATCCCACTCACTTCTTGATCTGAAAACCATTTACACAACCTCATTATTTTTGGCTATTCTTTTAGGACGTTGTCGATTATAGCTCTCCACACATTACTATCCTTTGTAGCACTTATCAATGTTTGTTTTTCTCTTATCCCCCTCACCCTTTATTCTGCTGTACATTTACACAAGATCGTTGTTTCTGTCTGTTTTTTGGGACGTTGTCGATTATGGCTCTCTACAATTTCCTATTTGTAGTTCTAGCAATTTTGTATCTCCACTTTCCGTTCTGCCATCTATTGACAGAAGCTATCCAGGTAAGTTTCCCGTTTTCTACCCCTGCCTCTTTTGCCTTCGATATGTCCTGTGAGTGTCAAATCATCCGAGACATTCTTCCTCTTTATGTCCCAGAAATTTCAGCTGTCTTTTTCTGATTTCAAGTATGTGTCTCTTGTTTTTTTCAATGTTTCTCAAGACTTCTACGTTGCTTACACGTTCTGGTCATAGTATTCTCAGCATCCTACGGTTGAGCCTATATTTCTGTTGCCTTATGACTTCGTTTCATCCGTGAAGAAATTTTCTAGAATTCTCTACCATATAGGAGGATTGATATTACACAGTTCGGCACCCGATTTTTTTTTCTTTCTAAAGAATTTTTCCTGTATCTTAGCACTTTGCTTAGTTTTTGGAAAGCATCATTTGCTATTCCAATACCCATTCAGATTTCGGTGCCATATTTACATCCGCTGTTAAAACACTTCCTAAATATTTAAACTTCTGTACTTCTTTGATTCTGACATCTCCAAAAAAGAACACCCCCACCAAAAAAAAAAACAAAAAAAACGCAGTCCACATCTTGGGCTTTTTCTCTTGCTGACAACCGTGATTCTGTCTTCTCTAAATTGATGATTAGTCTTTTTATCTAGCTTTCCTTTACTGCCTTGTATAGGAGTTCCCGTATTTTTCTTTCCGTGTCTATCAGAGTATCATTTGTGTATTTTATATTGTTAGGACTGCGTTTGCCGATAATAAATCTTGGTAGGTTTTCCTTTGGTATAATGCGTCTAAATACGTGAAAAGAGAGAATAATAGCTGACGTTATTTCTGCTATTGACTCTCTCTCTCTCTCTCGCTCTCTCTCTCTCACACACACACACACATAAGCATGCACACACCTCACCCCCATATATATATATACTAGCAGTAGAGCCCAGCGTTGCCCGGGGATGTAACAGTAAGAGATAGATCAAGTATCGACCATCATAAAAACTGAAAAATAAAATTGACAAAGATTATTGTTTAAGGTTGACGGACATGCATGTTTCAATTAGTTTTATATTATTTATTTTTTTTTTTTATTTTTACGAATTGGTCAAACCCAAACTTAAACAAAAACATTGTTTTCAATCGTTATGAGTCTACCGATTGAATAGAATTTTATTATAAACAATTGTCTTGTAAATGGAATTTTTAAAGCATTCTGAATGTAAAAATAAAGAAAAAAGTGTGCAAGACAATAAGAAACACTACCTGTCAAAAAAAAGTGAAGTTTTGTTGAAATCGGTTGAAAAATGTAGGAAATCCGATCCAATATATAAACGTACACACACACACACACACACACAACCTGGATTTTATAATAAGTATAACTCTATATGAGTTGTCCCCCTTTCATCCTCGCGATGCCTCTTAATCGTGTTTTCAAATTGATTTCGTGCAAAGACAATTATGTTTTTTTTAACTTTTAGCGCTGTCAGAACCACCGCAAGGTAATTTTAAGTAGTCCTGTGAAGTTTTGTTGAAATCGGTTGAAAAATATAGGAAATCCGATCCAATATATAAACGTACAGACACACACACACAACCTGGGTTTTATAATAAGTATGATATATATATATATATATATATATATATATATATATATATATATATATGTTGAAAAAGACAGTGTAGACGTATGCTGTTCTTTGCATCATATATTCAGTTTCTTTGAACTTCCAATTCTTAAATATCTCAGCAGTATTATTTTCTCCTTGCATACGTATTTTTCTATCACTGTTCCTATCTATCTATCTATCTATCTATCTATCTATCTATCTATCTATGTCGTGCCCCATAAAATTGAACAGCCATATTAGCTCCAAATATAGCTATTAACTTCCTTGCTTTACTACGGGTCGTGATTGAAAATCCTGACGTAAAAATCCCGTTCTCTTGTTCTTATTTTGCCGACATGGGGTAAAGCAGAAATTCCGTCTTCACTCTGAGGACTGCCATTGAAGCCCTCCATCAGGGGTGAAACCTTTTGATTTCCATGCGCAATCATTATATCCTTTGTATTCCTTCCATAGAAATATCACCAATATTGAACCAAACAAATGAATATTCTACAATGGACACACAGCTATGATGAGCAAGAATGCTTTCCATCACTTATTCAGGATTTCTTTGAACTCCCAGTTCTTAAATGTCTTTACAGTATTTATTCCTTGCATATTTTGTATCTTTGACTAATTATGAAACAATTTTATTGATGGCTATAAATGCTTTATTTCTATTGGGAATTATTTATTTATTCGTTTGCTGTGGATAGTTGACGCTTGGGTCACTACTGTGCTATCATTTGTATTAAAGTTAGATATTGCTTTCCCGTACGATCACCGAACTTAAGCAACGTCGAGTACCTAGATGGTTGACCGCTTAGAAATACCAGGTGCTGTAACCTTGGGTGTGCGGGTGGTTCAATGAATAATGGCTTAGAATTGTTAATCGGAGAGCCGAGTTCCAATTCCAATACGCGCAAATACCCTTGGAAAAGATATGAATCCACATTTTCTCCCCCATGATATGGGCTAATTAGCAAGACAATGTAAAAATATTTTATGGCTTTAAATAACCTGCAAAGGATTGATAAACTGTAGAAAACGAATCCATCAATCAAATACTGGTTAGAGACACAGGTATGTCTTTTAGATTTATGTACATTCTCTGGGGTATAAATGTATAGAAATTATAGTGATCAAAAGTGAGGGATCAGTTTATATATTGATTGTAATATAGAATTGATCACCCACTTTATATCCACATTATAATTGCTTGGTTGTTTATCAAATTCTGATTAAGTATGAATTCAACTCTCCTCCGCTATGGGTTAATCAGTAAGACTTGTATCAGTAAATCATTATTAGCTTAAAAAATGTCTGACAAAGTATATATACATTTAATTAATTCATCGAGTCTGATAGAAACCTCAACAGAATGCAGAAAGCACTGGACGGCCGTTTCATCCTATATTTGGGACTCATCAGCAGTGCGCATCCACTAGCGAGAATTGAAATCCTGACAGTTAGGTTGTCAAGCGAACATCATACCAACTGTTCCACCGGGCCTCGATGACGAAGAGATTGCAAATCAGACTCAATATAGCGCCGCTCGCTCACATATTCCGTGGTGGAACTCACCTGAGATTCTCTCTAACCATAGGACTGTGCCCCCTGGAGCCACGACTACTCTCACCAAGCCGCTCCAACATATGAATGTACGTGAGAGAATATATATATATATATATATATATATATATATATATATATATATATATGTGTGTGTGTGTGTGTGTGTGTATGTGTGTGTGTGTTATGGTAATTTATCCATGCATGCATGGACTCTACCAGCTATAAATAGGAGCAGATATTGCCTTTTTGAAGAGAGAGAAGTTACCAACAGTCAGCACTGACAGTCGGACCGAACATTCTTGCTGTAACACTCTCGTATGTATATGTTTTATGTTTGTATTACTGTTTCTGTTAATATATTTGTTTAACTCAATTCCTCTCCTTGTGTCTTTATTT
>OZ010608.1:33324395-33336895 GCA_963932145.1 Acanthosepion lycidas | reverse complement strand
GAAATCTCTTTCTGATTCTAAGTATAAAGGACCTTTTTGTTTCCATCTTTTTTATCATCTTCTCATTATTCACATGTTCAGTCCATGGTATTCTCAGCATCCTTCAGTAGAACCACGCTTCTGTTACTTTGCCTCTTCTTCATCTGTGAGGAGATTGTTCAGCATTCACTGCCATGTAGGAGAACTGATACAATTCAGTATACTTTCCTTTGTTTTCAACGAAATTTTCCTGTTTCATAATACTTCGCCTAGCTTTTATTAGGTTGGTGCAAAAATAATGTCGTTTTCTCACATAGTAACATATGTGAGAAAACGACATTAGTTTTGCACCAACCTAATAGTATGCATCTTTCCCTGTACCAATGCGCTTTCGGATGTCGGTGTCATGTTTTCTGTCCCCTGTTAAAACATTTCACCGATATTTTAATCTTTGTACCTGCTTGGTTTTGGGATCTCCAATTCGTAGTTTGATACTTGTTCTCTTTCTGATACACATACATTCTGTCTTCTTATAATGGATAGGTAGTTCTTTTTCACTTTACTAACTTCTGGGGAAGTTCATGTAGTTTTCTTTCTGTGTCTGCCGTCAACACTGTGTCATCTGTATATTTCACGTTGTTAAGATTTTTGTCCGCCAATGATAAATCCTGGTAGATCTTCTAGTTCTCTTAGGGCTGTCACGCTGTAAAGGCTGATTAAATCCGGTGAAACGACACGTCCCTTTTTATTTTTGTCTATTTACTTAATTCATTTTCTATCCGTATGCGGGTGGCTTGCTTTCAGTATAATTTATGAATTATTGTAATATCTTTATCAAAGAAACTAAGCTTATCTAGCAGTCCGAGCAGTCTATTGAATCGAAAACATTAATCACTTAATTAAGAGGCTATACAAAGCAGGTGGTTTCTTCCGAAATGCGGGTTCGTGTCGTCCATACGATATCGTGCATTAACTGTAAGAAAGGACAGATAATCATTCAAATACCTATTACATTTATAACAAGTATTGATACAATGTAGTGACAATAGCTAAGACAATCCCGTACTTTTTTTATGTTGATTGTGAATTCAGAGTTGTTATTTTCCCAAAACTGGTTTCTAAGCAGTCTATTCTGCCATCGCTTACCCATCGCTAGGAGGGAAAGAAGAAATAGACTCATGTAAGTAAACGTAATATACTCGGTTCGAACTTGAACTCTTTTCGGTAATTTTACTTTCAACGTCGTTAACCATTACGCTATCTACATATACACTAGCAACATCAGTTAAAAAATAGTAAAAGCATATGAGAAAATCGGAAAACATCTCGACAATTGTCACTAAATTAAATGCTTGCATTTCATCATAAAAAAAAACACGTTTTACTTCAACTTTTATAGGTTACGTAAATATCAATTTAGAAGTGGGTATTCAATACAGTTTATAGCATATTCCTAAGGCTTGGGAAAAAAATTATGAGATATATGATATTGCACTGATTGCCGTGGGAATATCAGCGGAATTTTACAGTGTGGTTATCGAGGATCTAACCACGGGTGTCACCTAGGAAATCAAGTTAAAAGCTTGGCTATCTGCAGTTAGGTCTAACGGCTACTTACGCGGCAGCAGCAGAGGGATACAGACAATTTGTAGACCGTGACTTTGCATTACTTTGATTGGTTGCTAATCGGGTAGACTAACCAATCAGAAGACGGGTAGAAAGAAACCTCTGCTTTTGATTTCTTTTTACTCACTGGATGCCGTAGAGTCAAGAGTTATCTCATCACTCCCAGGAGGCTTCTTAGTAGTTAGCGGATCGTGTGTTGTAAAGCATTAGCATGCTTAAGCTAGTAGCAAGCTAAAAAGAAACTTTTCTCAATATCTTCAATGAGGATAGAGAAGATAGATAATTAGCGACCATGGCTCTCTACAAGGGCTTTTCTTCTAAGTAATTCTTGACGCTATACTGTCTCTATCCCTCTTTAGTCATCTATTCACACAAACTCGTTTAGTAGTTTACATACTGTTTTCCCTGCTTCTCCCGCTTTAAATATGCTCTGCGAGTGTTAAATTATCCAAAACCTTGTTTCTTTATTTTACACGCCTAAAACTTCGACTGACTCTTTCTTATTGCAAGAATACGTTTCCTTATAGTTCCTGTGTTGCTTAAGGCAACTTATTATTAATATATTCACGATTCCTCAATCCTACCACACCGAAAAATATTACACGAACGTGCCTTCTGCTCATAGTGAAGAGTTATTCAATGGAATTTGACTACTGCCCATAAGTGAGGTTCGATCATTTTTTTTTAGAGTCGAGTAGTTCGAGGGGGAGACAACTACGGTTGTCTTCATCACACATATTCAATATTTTTTTAAATAATTGAATTATTAAGGGGAAGTAACTCGTTTATCCGAAATAACAATATCTATCTATCTATCTATCTATCTATCTATCTATCTATCTATCTATCTATCTAAAAAAATCATACCCGGTCGGCCCGGTGGCTAGGATCAAAGTGTAGTATCTGTGCTTTGTGAGCTGCCGGGTCGGGTGTCTGTCGAACTCTCTGCTTGCAGAGAGGAACTCTGACGAAGCTCCGCCGAAGGGTAGGGTTTCGTTGGTGGAGATTGACGGAACTTGCCCCCCTCGGGGGGTTTGGATGATTATTTATTTTTGGCTGGGCCTACGGGCTCGGAGATACCCACATTAAAAAGGCCTTGTGCCACATTCAATCCTCGTGGGTGGATTGATAAATACCATCTATCTATCACAATATTTTCAATAATCTATCTCAATCTTTTCATTATCTATCTATCTACCTATCTATCTATCTATCTATCTATCTATCTATCTATCTATCTATCTATCTATCTATCTATCTATCTATCTATCTCAATATTTTCATTATCTATCTATCTATCTATCTATCTATCTATCTATCTATTTATCTATCTATCTATCTATCGCTGAATGCAGAAAAAATTTCGAGTCAATGATTTTTCATCTGTCTTCGAATAAGTATATGGTAAGCGGTACCTCTTATAGAATAGAGGCTTGAAAAAGTCGTCTAAAAGAATCATTCGTGAAGATTTTGGATACTGAATCGAAGGATATCCTCACTTGAAAGCAGAAGTCAGTGATCAATCCCAGATAAATTTTCGAAAGACGGTTACATTGGCAATAATGCTTTTCTTACTCGGTAGATTTTAACGAAACCAATGGCCGACGTTCAATCTCAGGTAAAATGTTGAAGGCCGACTCCGATGGCAACAAAGCTTTTCTTTCCCAGAAATATTTTAACGAAAGAAGAGATTGATATATTGGTTTACTAATCGTAGCTTAGATGTGGCGCACTGCTGAATGAATGTCGTACCCAGTGCAGATCGAACTCACTATTGCAGTCGTAATTGATCTGAGACAAGCTTTCTAACCATAAGACCACGTCTAAGAACCCTAAGCTATTTATTAAGATAGATTAGATGTGGTCCAACGCCGACAGCACAGAGCACCCTGTGAGGATCGAAGTCACTACACATTAGTAATTGATCTAGTTTCCTAGCTATTATACCTCGTGGAAATATCCCACCCAGAGTTTAATATATGATCCTGGATGTTGAATGTTGCCTTCCATAGCAAGAAAGTCGTCCTGACTTGAACAACTTTAATGACACTAAAGGCCAACATTTGAGCCCAATATAATAGGGGTATTTCGAATATTGCATTCCACGCCAAGAAAACCATACTCGAAATACGTTAACAGTGTGAAAGGTCAGTGTTACTTTTTTATTCTGAAATTAATTTTCCTTCGTCGTGAGGTTGTAAAAAACGTAGCTTTACTTTTCATGAAATTTTGCCGTCGACAAACAAGGATTGATTTGAATGAAAATGAGATTGCGTTTGTGTCAGCTGAGCAAACAGTTTATGCGCATGCGTCAGTTCGTGCACACCGTATTGTTCGGCTTTCACAGAAAATTATTATCTCTCTTTAAAAAAAAAAGAACGATATAATCCAAATATGTTTTTAGTCTGTGAATGTAATCTATTAATTCAAACAACTCATTAATCATTCTTTTGAGTTTTTCAAACATTTATCTGTCAATATTTAATATAATTTGCATGAATATGATTTTCCATAACAGGTTGTGTAGCTTATTTCTTTGTCAATTTCCATTTTCTTTCTTTCTTTCTTTTTTTCTTTCTTTCTTTCTTTCTTTCTTTCTTTCTTTCTTTCTTTCTTTCTTTCTTTCTTTCTTTTACTTGTTCGTCGTAAACTCTCACCTGTCGCAATGTAACAGGAAGTGAGGAAAATAGTAATTTCCTGTTTCTTCGACGGTTATATTTTCCTTTCTTATTTGTTATATTTTAATGTACTCGTTTTGGTACATCGTTCATTCTTTCCTTTTGTCCTCACCCTTATTTTCACTTACTAGTTTTGTCTGTGTTCCTTCTTTCCTTCTTTCCTTCCTTCCTTCCTTCCTTCCTTTTCCGTCTTTGTTTTCATTTGCTTCCTACATCATATATCCGTCCTGGGTATGATGATAAACTACATCTGCGTCCTGGGTATGACGATAAACTACATCCGCGTCCCGGGTAAGACGATAAACTACGTATGGCAGCAAAGCCGCTGATCAGGAGGTTTTGAGGAGCGTAGAACCACCTCTGGTGTTCCCAGATCCAATCTAACCCGGGGTGGTAGCACCTGTTAGGGTCCCCGCTATGGGTAAATAGTTAATCCCCAAACTGGGATAAAGACACTATGAAAGTGTAAAAATAGGTTTTAATACTAGAAATACTTTGTAAAAATATTACCAGCAATAAATTTTTGAAGGAAAATTTTTACAGTTGTATATTTTTGAAAAATAAATATTACCAGCAATAAATCTTGTCGGCATTAAATAACCCATTGAGGTTGATATGCCGTAAAACAAAACAATTCAAAACAAAATGATTTCGTACAAAGAATACGTATTCTCTTCATACGAATCTATCCTAAAAAATCTTGTCGGCATTATATTTAATATTTCTAGTATTAAAACCTGCTACCACCCCGGGTTAGATTGGATCTGGGAACACCAGAGGTGGTTCTACGCTCCTCAAAACCTCCTGATCAGCGGCTTTGCTGCCATACGTAGTTTATCGTCTTACCCGGGACGCGGATGTAGTTTATCGTCATACCCATTGAGGTTGATATGCCGTAAAACAAATCAATTCAAACTAAAATGATTTCGTACAAAAATACGTATTCTCTTCATACGAATCTATTGTAAAAATCTTGCCGGCATTAAATAACCCATTGAGGTTGATATGCCATAAAACAAACCAAACCAAAAACCAAAACCAAAACCAAACTCATACCATATATCCTCCTTATCTATTATATAATCCCTATTCTTGGTCACCCCGAGGCGGTGTAATGGTTAACAAGCTTGTCTCGCTAGAGCAAATATGTCTGAGTAGTGAGTTCGGCCTTGTGCTACGTCTAAGCTCCGCTTGGAAAATCACTATACTCCTTATATTCTATTTCATTTTTATTCTTTCTTCATTCTCTACACCTATTTTTTCTTTCATCTTCGCTTCTTTTTCTTGTTTTTTCCTTCTAATTTTAGATTTACTGTTTCCATTTCCAGAACCTGGTCTTCATTTAAAAACACGAACTTGCAAGACTAATTTATCCTTCCGCAAAAACAGCTGCTACTTAAAGATTTCTTCTTTTTCTTTTTTTTTTTCTGTTGTTGCTGCTGCTACTAATTTACTTTCACATATCAGCATAACAGCATATCATATAGGTATTTCTAGAAAATTTTGCATTTCTATTTCAAATGCGAGCTCCCTGCATGGCACACTGTTCAGTTATGTTCCTCTAAAGAGAGAGGTAGAACGAGAAGGAGAGACAGAGAAAACACTTAAAGAGAAAGAGGGATAGAGAAAAGGATAGTGGGAGAGACAATAAAGGAAAGAAAGAGATTGACACAGGCAGTAGAGACAGAGAGGAAAAGAAGAGATAGAGACATAAAGAAAAAGAGAGAGGGAAGAAGAGATGATAGTGGGAGTGACATATATATATATATATATATATATATATATATATACAGAGAGAGAGAGAGAGAGAAAGACAGAAGAAGAAAGAGGGAATAGGGATGTGAGAGAGAAAGACAAACGACGAGAGAGGGAATAGGGGTGAGAGAGAAAGACAGAAGAAGAGAGAGGGAATAGAGGGTGAGACAGAGAAAGACAGAAGATGCGAGAGGGAATAGGGGTGGGAGAAAGACAGAAGAAAGAGGGAATAGGGGTGTGAGAGAGAAAGACAAAATAAGAGAGAAGGAATAGGGGAAGAGAGAAAGACAAAAGAGGGAGAGGGAATAGGGGGAGAGGGAAAGACAGAAGATGAGAGAGGGAATAGGGGTGTGAGAGAGAGAAAGACAGAAGAAGAAAGAGGGAATAGGGGTGTGAGAGAGAGAAAGACAAGAAGAGAGAGGAAATAGGGATGTGTGTGAGAGAGAAAGAAAGATATAGAGAGGAAGAAAGAGAGGAAAGACAGAAGAAGGAGATAAACTCTTTTTCTTCAATACCAAAGAAACTTAGCTTCAACCAGAAACATACAACGCACCAAACGGTTTCCATTCTTTGTTAGGAAGCAGGACTACTTCTTTTTCGCTTCGTTGATTTCTTTTGAAGACTTTCAGACACCCAGCAAGTAAATGATTCTAGGATTCTGTATAAAGAAAAAGGAAGAGCATTGGACTAGCGACAACAAGGTATATCGTTTCACTTCCACAGCAGTGTTACTTTATCAGAATAACATTATTTTAAATGTAATATCGATGCGTCTTCTCACCAGATTTATTAAACTTATACAACAAGGGGATCCTAAGAGATCTACAAGTCCTACCAGGTTTTATTATTGCTAGTAACAATCTTAACATTATATAATACTCAGATGTCAACTTGTTGATATCCAACACAGAAAGAAAACTTCAGGAGCCTCTAAAGCTAAAAAAAGCGAGAAGAAAGGACTAAACATTAAGTTTAAGATGACAGAATGTGAGGCCGTTTAAAGAGTGACAGCCCAAGATGGGAACTACGAATTGGAGACGCCAGAATCAAGTACGGAAATTTAACTATTTGTTTAGTTTTATATCAGACAATGGAAAATATGACACAGAAATCCGAAGACATATTGGAATATCGAAAGACAATTTCCAAAAGCTAAACGAAGTAGTAAGAGAGAGAAATTGTTGTTAGAAACAAATAAAAGAGTGCTGAATGGCCACGTAATACTAATCATCCAGTGTATTCGCGTCCTTGTGGGTGACAAACTATTTTTCACCCTACAACCCCTATCTCACAGACGAAAAGTCGCAAGCCTCTCACTGCTCTATCACTATTTTCATGAAAAGTGCTCAAACGAACTATATTCCTATGTTCCACCAATTCTGATCTTCATGGCTAAAGCCCATATTGTAGCGAACCACCTTCATTCCCTTCGTATTCCATTTTTGAGATTCTACCGTATATCTGTCGAACCGACTCCCAAGAGAGTACTTTCCAGATCATTACAATCTTAATCTGTTCAAGTCTAGGATTAACTTGTCTCCACATATCTGCATATACCGTCCCTTTTACTCTATAATCCTCTACTTCGTCCCACCCCGGGCCTTGTACGGGGTAAACATCACTGTAAAAAATGGCGATGGATGTAGCACAGTTTCCGCACAGGTGAAGTGTAGACTTTAGGCAACAGAAATATGATTCTACAGAAGGATGCTGAGGATGTCAGGGAGGAAACATGTAAACAACGAGAAAGTTTTTAAGAAAAATGGGAACAGAACGGACCCTGTTGTTGAAAATTAGAAAGCGGCAGGGGAATTGGTTGTCATGTCTGTGATACATGAGGAAAGAAGGCTTTGAAAATTCGGCATTCACAGGGCATACCGAAAGAAAGAGGGACAGATGGGAAACGAGCTTGCGCAAATGGTTGGAAGAATAGGGGCTAGGAGAGACAGTAAGAGGACAAATATTGATTATCGCTACAACACTTAGGTAGTGATCCATAATCGTCTACATTCTGAAAGGATATAACACATAATTTCGGTACGTTTTGAAGCTTGCACTGAGATATTTAATAGCAAATTCTCAACCCAAACCCAAACACTTATACGCACAGACCCTTACCTTCCTTAAAAACAACCACTCGAATCAGAGGATGCCAATCTACTAGGGCGGCTAGCTAATCCCTATTGCAGACACCTACTCAGACACATTTGTGTATGTTTAACGCCCACAGAGTCCACCTTTGGTTTAATACCGCAACTATGCTAAGCAGACCTTAGTTACAGTTTCTGGGAGAGAGCGCGTTATCTAGCGTGATCAGTCTGAACAAGGCTGAAACCCTTGGTCACGATGACTTGTGACTTCGTGCTAGCATAACCACTAACGGCTCCCAAGGGTCCCGTTTACCTAATTTCATTCACAAGGCTTGGTTTAACAGGTGATATGGTTTTCAGGTACTTTCCAAAAGATGCTGCACGCTGGGATCGCTTCCTCCAGAGCAATACCGTAAAGAAGTCCTTTTCCTGACAAATCGACCCTGGTGATATTCGAATCCGGGTTTCTAACCACACGGCCATGATATGCACAAATACTCTTTGTCTAAACCGATGATTCTGTTAGATTCCAGAAAAAAGCTCTTTTTCTTTCCATGTTTGTTAAACCATCCTCATTGTGAAATGCTTCGTGTATGGTATTCTCAGCATCCTTCTGTAGAACAACATCTCTTTTGTCTCAACTCTCCCCTCGTCCTAGGTAAGAGGATAAACTACATCCGGCAGCAAGGCCTCTGATCTGGATGTTTGAGGACTGTGAAATCACCTCTTAATTTCTTGTGTTCCCAGGTCCACCCTGACCCGGAGTGGTAACACCTGTTAGGGTCCCAGCTATGGGCAAATAGTCAACCCATAAACTAAGGTCAAAACACTATGAAAGTGTAAAAATAGGTCTTAATATCAGAAATCCTTTTTTTTGTAAAAATTATTGCCATAAATACATTTTTGAAAAAAATATTACTAGCAGTAAAAACTGTCGGCATTAAATGACCCATTGAGGTTGATATGCTGTAAAACAAAATAAACCAAACCAATTTAAAAAAAATAATACATATTCTGTTCTTAAGAATCTATTCTAAAAATGTCAATATTAAATGACCCATTGAGGTTGATATGTCGTAAAACAAACCAAACCAAATAAACTCTCCTCTTTTTCTGTGAGGAAATTGTCCAGTATTCTCTTCCCTATAGGAAGAATGATATTTCATAACATTCCAGTACTCTTTACTTTGTTTCTAACGGTTTCTTTTCTGTTTCTTAATACCTTGCTTAACTTTTGGAAGGCATCTTTCGCTATTGCAGTGCGCCTTCGGATTTCAGTGTCACATTATTCATCCTCTGTTAAAACGCTTTCCAGTTGTGTATTTGATCATTTTGACATATCCAATTCGTAGTTCATATCTTTTTGTTTTTTAATACTGATTTGATTGATTTGTTTTTTACCGTTTATCAACCTTTTTGAGGTTATTTCAAGCCAAAACATATTTTTGGATTGTTAGGAGGTTTTGGAGATAATAATGATTTTCTGGTACAAGTCTTACTATTTAACTCATAGCCGGAGGGGCGAAGAGGTTGATTCATACCTTTTCCAAGGGCACTTGCACATAGGTGAATATAACGAAATCGATTGGAATTCAAACTGTGACTTCTAATTCCTAACTTTTATCCGCTACCCCACCCGTACATCCAAGCTTACAGCAACTGGTATTCGCCAGCGGTCACTCATCTAGATGCTGCCCAGGTTCAATATTAATTAACTCCTGTGATCGCACGAAAACCGGTTTTCAGTTTAATATTGACGAGCATATATTCTGTGATTTTATAGTTGGTGGTTAGTCCTTTCTTCTCGCTTTCAATTTACCACATTGTCGCCTCAACTCTCCTGTTCATTGGTGAGGAAATCGTTCATCATCCCACTTCCGTATGAGACGATTTATATTACATAGCCGTTCAGTAATAACACGAGCCTTGGAATGACACATAAAATAAGTGTTATCAAGATCTGAAGTCAATTAATTGTAAATGGACGGGAATATGTGTTTTTAATCAGCAAAGAAGTCAGTATCGACTGGAATTCCTCTGATCTTCAATCAGGGATCCTATTCCCATCTGACACCAATTCAACCGAAGTCCTAACACCTTGATTACTTTCTGTCGGGTTTTACGAGAAAGGCACAGTGGTTTTCATTTGTCGGCCCCATTCTCGTTGGCCATTGGTGAAAATATTGTCCAGTCAACAAAAACTGTTTCATCTTTTGGCGAATTGAGAAGAAACTTTCATAGATTAGGCTTTTATCCTTTTTATTTTCAGCACGAGGGATTGCCGATAGGATTAGGGTCGGATATAATTTTTGCAGGACAGATGGAAATTTATCGATTTGCAGATAGTGATTGACATGAGAAGAAAAAGGAGATAGGGTGAAAGATCAAATATGTAAAGCTTATCAAATACTTTGATACCAGCGGATCGATATAAGCTTCATGAAATCTGCCCGGCAATCAAATCCTGTTCTCTCCATCTATCTTATTCTATTCACATCTATCTTATTCTGTTCATTATCTATCTATCTATCTATCTATCTATCTATCTATCTATCTATCTATCTATCTATCTATCTATCTATCTCAATCTTTTCATTATCTATCTATCTATCTATCTCAATCTTTTCATTATCTATCTATCTATCTATCTCAATCTTTTCATTATCTATCTATCTATCTATCTATCTATCTCAGTCTGTTCTTTATCTATCTATCTATCTATCTATCTATCTATCTATCTATCTATCTATCTATCTATCTATCTATCTATCTATCTCAGTCTGTTCTTTATCTATCTATCTATCTATCTATCTATCTATCTATCTATCTATCTATCTATCTATCTATCTCAGTCTGTTCTTTATCTATCTATCTATCTATCTATCTATCTATCTATCTATCTATCTATCTCAGTCTGTTCTTTATCTATCTATCTATCTATCTATCTATCTATCTATCTATCTATCTATCTATCTATCTATCTATCTATCTATCTCAGTCTGTTCTTTATCTATCTATCTATCTATCTATCTATCTATCTATCTATCTATCTATCTCAGTCTGTTCTTTATCTATCTATCTATCTATCTATCTATCTATCTATCTCAGTCTGTTCTTTATCTATCTATCTATCTATCTATCTATCTATCTATCTATCTATCTCAGTCTGTTCTTTATCTATCTATCTACCTATCTATCTATCTATCTATCTATCTATCTATCTATCTATCTCAGTCTGTTCTTTATCTATCTATCTATCTATCTATCTATCTATCTATCTATCTATCTATCTATCTCAGTCTGTTCTTTATCTATCTATCTATCTATCTATCTATCTATCTATCTATCTATCTATCTATCTATCTATCTATCTATCTATCTATCTCAGTCTTTTCCTTATCTATACTATCTATACATGTTCAGATATTTCTATTTGTATCTCATTTCATCTGCATGTATGGATATTCATTTAATTTGCTACACTATAAAACTGAATGGGACAAAAAAGATTGAGCAAAGCTTCCGCCTAAAAGGATTTACATGCATTCTAAACCAGAATAAAAAGCAAAAAGCAAAAAAAAAAAAAACTACCCCCTCCAAAAAAAAACAAAAAAAAAAACTAAAAAAAACATGACGTTTATCAGTGAATGGACGCCAACCTTTAGCACCAATGAGAATTGAAACTCAACATGACGTCACCCAATAGTTGATTCTAAGAGGAACGCGAGAATAAACAAATACAAAAGCCTTTTATGAAGCGATCTCAATCATTCAATTATCTTATTATTAATCCTGCTTGTCACTCCATTAGTTCCTTAGTTCGCGCGTATGCTACGCCCTGTCAGTACCTCACAAATAATGGACTATTCTTTTTTTAACCGCAGAGACGCTACATTGTTTCAGTGAGATAATCAAATAAAGGAAGAAGGAAAGAAAGAAAAAAAAGAGACGATAACACTCTCTTGTGTGTAACGTCTGTTTCAGTGAAATGGAAAAAGTTGTCAATTTCAAATCTTTTCATATGTATGGTTTGGTTTGGTTTATTTTGTTTTACGGCATATCAACCTCAATGGGTTATTTAATGCCGACAACATTTTAGGATAGATTCGTATGAATCAAAACCTGATCAGAGGTCTTACTGCTGGACGTAGTTTATCGCCTGCCCCAGTACGCCTATGTAGTTTAACATCTTACCCAGGACGCGGATGTAGTTTAACGTCTATTCAGGACGGTTTTTTCATTTGTACCCACTTCTGAAAATAACAACCAGCATTCATACTTATGATTGTTATCGCAATTTTTTGTTAAAGTTGTTAAGCTCAAATATTTAACGATACGATAGGGGAATTTCTACGGATATTTTATTACATCA